>JAQIUQ010002673.1:0-250079 GCA_030378365.1 Hybognathus amarus | reverse complement strand
GCTGCAACTTTGCAGATACTATTCATGCACCAACAGCAACATTACACACTATTTAAAATGAAAAAAGTGAAATCGCAATCAACCCTCCCTTTAAATATGCCTGCAGTCTTTCCACACACAACTCACGACACAAGTACTAATTTCCCGCAGTTTCTACTAAAACATACGGCGCGCGTACGGTTTCATTCAAAACACTTTCCTCACTTTTAAATACGCAACGTCCACAATTAATACGATAATTAGGCTACGTGACGAATTTAACATTTAAACTGCATATTTCACAAAGGCTGCTGATATAGCTGGTTTTCCAGCTACTGTAAGGATTTGACGATGTGGCATTTTGTCAAAAAAATCTAACTGGCTAGCTGTTACTATTTAGTGTTTTACAGAATAAATACGTTACCCCTCACACTTCCATATCAAAGACTGTATGCTGAACAGTGAAATTAGCTTGCTGTTACCACAGCTTGTTAAGTAAACTTTCATATTAACTTACCATAAAAAACTGCCTGCTCCGAGTGACGTCCTCCTGAGTCAGAAGTGAAGAATCACAGCTGGTTGGCTACGACAGTACGACGGCAAGAGGGAACCCGTGAGCTGCCACTATCTCCGCGCTTCTGCTGCGTCCTGGTAGAGATGGGTGCCATCATCATAAAACACCTGCATCTTCGCTGGATATGGGGTCTGAAATTTTTCAGAATTTTTTGGCACCCGCGTACTCGATTGCGTTTTTTAAGCACTTCAACTGGAAAGTCATCGTCAACAAAGAAACACATTTCATCACAGAATACTTCTGTGAACCTCTTTTGTATGCTAGCTCCCAAACTTTACGATAGAGCGGGGCTTCCCCTTTGCACTGTCCAGCTCAGTGCTCGATGTACTCGTTCAATTCCCAGATCCCGGTCCGTCAGAAAGGTCTAGTGCTTTTTTAAACAAATTGTCCAGAAAAGGAACCATATCAGCCCCTTCCTTATTTTTGGGGGATCCCGTAAATCGAAGATTCTCCCTACGTGCACAACCCTCCTGGTCTATCAGCCTAGCTTCCAGCTTAGCTTGGCATTGGGTTAGCCTCTTAATTAGCATCAGTGCCGCTTATAGCACTGTCTCCGTTTACTCTGTTCTTCCCTTCGCTTCATCTAGTCTGTCATTCACTCCTTCTATTTCTTGTTTAATGTCCGCCAACTGCATTTTATCTTTTCTAAATTCACACAGTTTGTCCAGGATAAGTTGCAGGCTGGGCTCAGGTGTGTCACGGCCTGAAAGCTTAGCTCCGGGGAGTAGCCTCAGTCACCATTGTAAGGCCTGCTAAATCGATCCAATGGCGGTACTTGATTAGAGGTGAAGCTCTCACGCATGTTTCGTCTCTTCCCATGGCAAAGGGATTTTTAGTTAAATGCAATACATTTTATTCATTTCATCTGACTCAATAAAATGAAAAGGTTTTTCAATGATATCTGTGCATCATTAAATATTCGTTAATGTTTGACTATTCCTTTTAACTCTAATGAAAATAAAGTCAAAGTCTGTTAGAATAATCAAATATAACAATTTATTATGTCAGGTAAATGTGACCTGACCAAGTGTTGAGGTATCCATGAGCAAGATATCTAACCCCAGCTGCTCCCGACGAGCTGGATGGCGCCTGAATGGCTGACACCGCCGTCTGTGTATGAATGAGTGTGTGAATGGGTGAATTTGAGGCAATTTGTAAAGCACTTTGGTGGCCATTAGGTCTATGGACCGTATAAATGCAGTCCCATTTATAAATATATTATTACAATTCCATAATCAATTGAAAGATAATCAATGCAAACCATCAAATGTTCTAGAACAAAGAGGAAAATCCTTTACCCGACGTTGTATGGCTATGTGAGATGAAAGTCGCGAGACCCTCCACCACACAGGCTATTCTGAATACAGAAAACGGCCCTGAGCTCTCCGAAAGGTCTAGCGGTCTATTTAGAATTTATAAGGTCTATTTAGAAAAGACTTACTGGGGAAAAAATTAATGGGCTGACCATTTGCAAGGAACAGTGGAAATTAACATTTATGAATTTACACCTTTTGGAAGTAGGGCCATGCCTAGAGACCACATTCCTTTGTGTGCCAGTTATTCCTATATTCTTAAGAACTTTATTACCTTTTGATTTACTTCTTTGGGAATGAGACATCTGTACCAGTCACCCTAAGACCTTTAAAATGATACTAAACACAATTCTTAATGATAATCATTCACATTAAAACCATTTAAATTCTTGTCAAGTCAAGTCAAGTCACATTTATTTATATAGCGCTTTTCACAATACAGATTGTATCAAAGCAGCTTCACAGTGATAACATGACAGTAGTACAACACAGATAAATAATATTGTTAAATGTTAAATAAACCCAACTAAGCAAGCCAAAAGCAAGGCAAAGCAAGGCAACAGTGGCAAGGAACCAAAACTCCATCAGATTGGATGGAGAAAAAACCTTGGGAGAACCCAGGCTCAGTCGGGGCCAGTTCTCCTCTGGCTTACATTCATATTGTTTATATATAAATATTAAATATAAATATTGTTTATATATAATACGGAGCCATAACATATCGCCAGCGTTGAGTCGTCTCTTCACAGGCGTTGGGGCATCTGAGATCCCCGTGAGAGGCTGGATACAAACTGGACCTGACGAACGCCATTTTTCTCGAGACAAACGTCCGAGATAACAGCAGAAAGGCAGATGGAAAATAATTAGAATAGCTGATGTTCAGAATGATTTCCATTATACAGGAGTCGGTGTTAGAAAATCACTATCTCACAAACTCTCCGCAAGCCAACCATACGTGCCGAATGGTGCGTTAAGCAGTTTCAGCGGCAAACGGTTCCGTATGGCATAACAGAGGACTAAAAGGTAAGCATTATGTGAATGCTTGACCGAAGAGATGCGTCTTTAGTCTAGTTTTAAACTGTGTCAGCGAGTCAGAGCCTCGGACCGTATCGGGAAGGCTATTCCAGAGTTTGGAGCTAAATGCGAGAACGCCCTCCTCCTTTAGTGGACTTAGATATCCTCAGGAATGACCAGAAGCCTTGGTCATTCTTGTGTGAGTTTGGGTGATCTCTGCAAGAGTGGGGGATGCAGGGAAGGAGTGTGTGTGTGTGTTTGTGTGAGAGGTGTTCAAATGTTAATTTTGCAAGCAAGGTCCTTCATCTCATAGACCAGTGATCTCTTCAACCAGTTTCCAGTTTTCCAGTCTTACATCATGGCTTGAAGTGGTGTTGATCCTCTAGACCAAATTTGCGGTTTTCCTACTTCTGGTAGAAAACCCCCCTTTCCATCTCTGACACAAATTCCCAGGTATTAGCAAAAAGAGTAACTTAGGGGTATATTTTTAAGACATGGTCGGGAGCTAACAAATTAAGCTTCCATCCTCTCATTAGCGGAACCAGAAAACTTTTTTTATTTTTAATTTTTTTTTTTTTAATAATTACAATACCAGGTCTATTTCCAAACGGTCAAAAGATTAAGCTGACAATGTTTGCTGATGATGCAACCTTTTTCATAAAATTAACACAATCTACTTTGGACAGACTAATAAAGGAATTAAATACTTTTCCAAAATATCTGGATTGAAACCCAATTTTGCGAAATGTAACATTTTGAGGAGTAGGACATTAAAAGACACCAATTTTATTTTAAACAGTTTTGCTCCTGTTAAATGAATTAATGGAGAAGTTAATATACTATGGATTCATTTACCTGATATTTTCAAAGAAATTGTTAAATACAATTAAGAGAGAAGTATGGAAAAGGCAGATATAATTTTTCAACCTTGGAGGAGGAAAGTAGTAATACAATCCACCTTATGTCAAAAAGATGATTGATTGACGGGTGCCCCGCCCCTTCTTGCCCCTTTCCCCGCCCCTTTTGGCATAGGATGAAAGGGTTCAATAGAGGGTAAAGGAGATAAGAGGTGATAAAAAGTATCAAAAATGAGATAAAAAAGTATCAAAATGAGATAACAAGAGAGACATCTGGGTTAGTGAGATACGATCAAAAGGCATCAAATGGATTTGACAGTTAGTTTTATGACCTATTGACCTCCTAGCCTTGATAATGTCATTTGTAACAGTTGTTTTTTAATAATAAAGATAAGATCAAAAGGGATCAAATGGGTTTAACAGTTAGTTTTTTAACCTATTGACCTCTTAAACTTGATAATGTCATTTGTAACAGTTGTTTTTAACTGTAAAGATAAGATTAAAGGGATCAAATTGGATTTGACAGTTCGTTTTTTAACCTATTGACCGCCTAACCTTGATGATGTTGAATTAAAGATAAGGTCGTGGAATTCCCCTCCCTGTCAGGTGTCGCAGGGTTAGTGAGAAAAAATAGTTTTTCTAATAATGCTACATATCTCACAACAATTAAGGATGACAAGCATTCAGTTCATGTAAAATAAAAAAAAGATTGAGTGATTCTTTCTATCGCGCAGGCAGATAGGTGCATTTATGTCTCTGTGTGAGTTACACCGATTTCTATGTTTAGTTAAAATAAACAAGGCTATAATTCCTTTCAAAACAAAAGGGAGTGTGTTTTGCTAATCATTGAACGCTATTTCATCTGTAGGGAGAAAAGCATGAAAGACAGCTGATGGTTTGATGTACATCGCAGTTCGCGGTCAGGGTACAGATAAAGTACCAAAATTCAAAATGCAATAAAATGTCCATACATTTAAAGTTAAAAAGATCCCAGATTGTTTTCTCTTTCTATGTCGTATGTGTGTGAGAGAGTTGATATCAATAAATTACTTTAGAATTACTTTAGATTCTCTGAATCCTGAAAACCTCTAAGTCAGACGGGGCCCGGCGCACTTATCTGTGTGTGTG
The DNA here is from genome assembly GCA_030378365.1 of Hybognathus amarus. Classification (NCBI taxonomy): domain Eukaryota; kingdom Metazoa; phylum Chordata; class Actinopteri; order Cypriniformes; family Leuciscidae; genus Hybognathus; species Hybognathus amarus. The sequence goes on along the minus strand of JAQIUQ010002673.1, from coordinate 245,214 downwards.
TGTGGGTGTTACATGATACCCTCCGCATTCCTGAAGACACTGTGGAAGTGAAGACAATTTATATATATTATTATTATCACTTTCACTAAACATGCTACCACTAGGCTCAATTTTTTAGGAATCATGGGGTGTCTTTTAATTTTTATGCAGACGACACCAAAATCTATCTCCCTTTGAAACATAACGACAAGCAAGGCCTAGAAACTTTACTTGCCTGCTTATCTGACGTACGGTCCTGCATGTCCTTGAATTTTCTGCACTTGAATGAAAGTAAGACTGAAGCAATTGTTTTTGGCCCCTCTTGGAAAAGCAAACCCCGAACACTGACTATGATTATTTAGACTCTAAACGAGAGCACGCATTACTCCGATTTTATTATCTCTAAATTGGTTGCCAGTGTGTTATAGAGTTGAATTAAAAATGTTGTTGCTAGTTTTTAAGGCTTTGACTGGTCTTGCACCATCCTATCTGTCAGATCTTTAAAATGTGAAAAAATTATCAAGATGCTTGCGATCCTCAGACAGCATTATACTGTCATATCCAAGATCAAGATTGAAGCTGCGAGGTGATCGTGCGTTTTCAGTGGCCGGTCCTAGGATATGGAATAGTCTTCCTTTATCTGTGAGGTCTGCATCGTCTGTACATGAATTTAAATCTAAGCTAAAGTCTAATCTTTTTACTTTTGCATTTAATTCATAATGTTGGTTTCTCTAAACCCTAACCTAGTGTTTTATAGTTTGTTATTATTGTATTGTGAGTGGTTTGTTTTATACTTCTCCATTTGTATAGCACAGTGGTCAGCTTCTGTTGTGCTTTATAAATAAATGAAATGAAAAATAGATGAAATGAAATATATGTCACACTATAGTTGAAAAACATTATGTTCTATATAAATGAAATGGTTATAATTATATGGTATATAATTATTATAATATATGGTTAAAATATTTACATCTAGTCATTTACAAATATATTATTTAACACTAACTACAGTTGAAAAACACTGCTCTTCAAAAGTATATAAATGTGCAATTATTAATTTACAAATATAATATTTCACACTAAAGTTGAAAAACATGCTGTTCTTTAAAAGTATATACATTAAATATAAAAATAAAATATATAAATATAATATTTCTCTCTCTTTCTCTCTCCCTCTGTCTCTTCTCTCTCAAACACCCAGCGCAGGACAGACATGGTCTGTGTGGGTGTGTTCAGTATGAGAGTCACTTTCACGAGGAGGTCTCTGCCTTACACAAAAATCTTACAAGGGGTGTATCACATCATTGTCACGCCTGTTTTGCTAAGAGAACATAGTCTAAACATGTTTCTACATATGGTGGCTATATGACATTAGTCTAGATTTTAAGAATTTATTTCAAAGAATAATCGTAAAAGTTTAAATATGATCTTTTAAAAGATTGTTTAAATTAAATCTTTATTTATCTTTTAGAAGATTACTGTAATGATTGACTGTAACGGTGACCTAAAGTATCATTTTTATTAAGATAGCCATAACGATTTTTGTACTGTAACAGCATATTCGAGAATGAACCTTCACAGAGACGGAGGAGTTACAGGACAGATGAGCCTCTGGGCCACAATGTTATAGCGTGTGCAATGCTAGTCTGCTTTTCAGAGCTTTATTCATTGTAAATTCATTTAAAAGTGTACTCTTAAGTTTAGATCTTTTAAAATTAAAAGATTGTTTAAATCAAATCTTTAAAGTTTTATTAAAATCGTAATCTTACAAGACTTCTGCATGATATTAATGATTTGCATAAATTTAACCTAAGGTATTATTTTTTACTAAATATTGTTTGATCAAAAATAAAAAATAAAATATTTTCAAAGAGTATTTTTGTCCATGTCGCATGAAACGAAAGTTTGTCAATGTTTTTTGTTTTAAATGAAATCCTAAAACAATGTAGAATATGTATATTCTTATGCAGAATAAGTTGTATCGTTTAGAAAATCACCACTCATTTTCAGAGACGCAATGTGCCTCTGTGGTCCATGACGCAGCAGAAGTAAAGTTGGTATTGAGCGAATATTTCATTTTACTCGTTTTAATTCAAAGCATGATCTTACTTTTTCTACGGTAGCTATGACCTATTGTATGTAGGTACAATATATCATTTTGACTTTTCTTGTATCTCCCAAACTATCCTTACATTTTACTTAAAAAAGTAAAAACATTTTACTCGTTTTAATTCAAAGCATGATCTTACTTTTTCTACGGTAGCTATGACCTATTGTATGTAGGTACAATATATCATTTTGACTTTTCTTGTATCTCCCAAACTATCCTTATTCATTGTGGAGGCACACAAGGTGAAACCCTTCACTGAGAATATATTATCTGTTATCTACTCAAAATATATGTAGAATTTTCAAATGTTAGCATTTGTTGATGCGACATGCTGTCTGTTGGCCGCATGAACACACTTTGGGGGGGGGGCTGATGATACTATAGAAGAAAGCATGCCCCTTTGACCTCTTCGATTCAAACACATAGTGCTCTCTAGCGCCGCGCTTTTTGAAATGCGTGTTGTGACTACGGTGACCGTTATGTGCCGAGAAGCTACAACATGTCATCCAATAGCACCTTTTTTGAGTTTAACTATACACATTCTACTGTTACGCCGCCTATATAATGAATTACACAACCTTGTAATTTAGACCATAACATTGACTTACCTGTCGAGAAGAAACCAGGACTTCAAAGACTTTCTCCATCATTAGCTCTATCCACCTAACCCATCCCGATATTTACCCTCATTTTGAATTTGCCGGTCACGTTTCCTTTTAGATTCATTTTTTAAGCTTTATCATAACTACGAGGATTGCATTATGAAGCACCGTGCAGTGTGGCCTTTCAAGCGCCTCTCACTGACCTCCTTGGTCGCTTCAGATGGTTTCAGTCAGCCGGCTGAAACTGCGTTGCGGTGACTAGTGCTTTTTTGTCCCTCTCCGTTTTTATAGTTTTTCAAGATTGCGGGACAACATGGAGGCCTCCATGGACTCACCCGTCAGATCATTCTCAGAGCTAATTTTACACCAATGAGATCATATTTATGAATAAAGACTTTTAGCTATTATAATACTTTTTAAAATATAATGTACCTTGAATTTCAGATGTGTAAAACTTTAAATTTTACAATGACATTTTTCAACCGAGTGAATCTACACGTGAGAGATCTTCAGAAGTCATAACTTCAGGGGTCGATGGGGATCCAGAGAATATTTAATTTCCCTTAAAACCAAAGATTAAGTTTAATGACACTAGTTTGCAATGTCACTTTTTTAAAGGATAGTCTTACTTTAAAGTTTGAACAAAAATGTAAAAGCGCTTCTTCATATTCGCTGTGTTCTGCCGCAAGGCCATAAACCGATTCTTTTTGTTTTAGAAATTGACTTTTCTAATTTCTACAAATATCAATATTTTGAAATAATCAATATTATTTCAAAATAAATACGGATTTAATACAGAATGAAATAACATAATCATGCTACGAAATACATCCGACACAATGTTTTTAAGAAAAGTAGTGTTTTTAAAATTCAACTAAACCATAACAGATTCTTTCTTTTGACAGACCTACAGAAATGCATGTAGATTACTAAGTTTCAGGCATAGTGCAACCATGCAAGGATTGAGAAAGCTAATATTGCTGTAATATTTGCTCAGTCTAACCCTCTACGCTGATCCAGGCATAGCTTTACTAAAAGAAAATATCATGGAAGTCATCATTAAACTTTGTTCAAAAATTGTTCTCTGACCCCCAAATAATCAGATAATGGAATGTTCACAAACTACAATTAGATATTCTCCTGCTTAGTATGTTTGTAATTAGTAGGGCTTAAATCTTTGGATGTATTTTGTCACACCGTAGCGAATGCAAAGTACCACAATTTGTAAATCCTGTGGACTAAACTTTAAAACATATTCTTTATACAGGAATCACACGTGCCCAAAACAACCATGTAAGATTCAACAGACCAAATCGCTAAGAAAAGCACTGTGTATAATAATTCATACACAAAAGTTAACACATGATAGTTTTATTACTATTCAGATAGCTAGTAGATGTTACTGTTTCACATTTTGTATGTTGGACCGTATGTGTTTTAGGTGAAGACTTTTCTTTTAGAGCAGTCAATACTCAGTGTTTAGGAATAAATGACCATTAAATATTTAAGTGATACTATTTCTGTTTGAGAACTAAATTGATACTTTGTTTAGTGCAACTTTCTCTCTATCTACGACGTGGAATCACATATATTATCACACATAGTATTAACACGCTATTAATAAGCAAGTATTACTTAAGTTACTTGAAGTATTAATGCGAAAAGTAAGCGCAGGCTGTTTTAAACTTAAACGATTAAGCCAATGAATTTAGTTAAGTGGTATTTTTATTTGTAGGTATCAGTCTTTTAGGCCTGATCCAGAAAACAGGCATTGTGTTTTATGTCTTAATAATCATTATGAAAAGTAAGCAGTTTGTGGCCTCATCATCAAAATGTTTTAACATATAGAAAATATCAATTGTTAGATAAATTATATGTGAAACACGCTCAGTAGCATTAGAGCCGGAATTCTTGTTTATACTGAACATTGTTATTGAACCGTGTGTTTAACGGCGCTAGTGTTCTTAAATTGTTTACCACGGTTTCATTTTTAACAACACTATCGTGAACACTTATCGTATTTTGTACAGTGTATTCTTTACACTTTCACCCCATGCATATCTGTTTCCTACAGTTAGCTGTTTCCTACAGAATTGCGACAGTATTCACATGGCTCGATTTAACTAATGGTTTAAGCCATCATCTTCACTTGAGACATATACCAGTAGCGTAGCCAGAAAAGAGATTTTGGGTGTGCATCTGAAAAACTGGGTGTGCCACATTTATTGTCAGATTACTATGCAAAACCTATTAACCATAACCATACCCCACATAACCATAAAACTATATTAAAATATAACAATTACATTACGCTCTGTGTTATAAACATTGACATACAAGACTACTAGTCTTGCATTAGTATTGAAAATGCAAGACTTTAGAATATAAAATATAATGAATACAATAGAACATAATCACTATTATTTTTGCATATCAGGGTCATATTATCAGGTATATATTATAGTATTTCATTGCTAGGGGGTTTGGGGGCATGCCCCCCCCAAGAAAATTTTGATTTTCCTGATCTCATTTTAAGGTGTTTTGATGGCCAAAAAAATTGACAACAGTAGCTTTAAAAGCATGAAGTATTTGATCAGATACTACTTTTTCTGTCTAAATTAATCAATGTTTTTGGACTAATCTGTTCATTTAATTAATGGTTCAATTGCTCACTCATACTGACAGTCACTTGTCGCCGCCTTCTGGCTTAATGATGCAAGTTGCGCAAACACAGACAAGCGGAGTGATACAAACAGTGAAAAGTCGAACACATCCGAGGAAACGTTATACAAATATATTTATACAATAATAATAGCAATATATTTAATAGGGTGCTTGTGTTGTTAAACTGAGCTTAATTTCAACTATCTTTGATCAAACTGATTATTTCTGTCGGTCATTTAAAACTTCTACAGAAAAACAGCCGTATATTTCAGCTGCATCTTATCTTACACTGTATGATCATTAATTTGGGATTAGCGCTCGGATCGCGCTTCTGTGAACAAAAATCCTGCATTCTTTGATTGGTCTCACAAATATTTGGACATTGACGAGCGGGTGTTTGAGTGCTGAAGCAGATCAGATGAGAAGGCCAGTTATCGTTGTGATGTGAGAATATTGCAGCAAAAAAATTAGAGTATAGGCCTACGACGACGATGTTTTTTATTCACGAGACTAAATGATGCGCATCAGAGGGGATTTAGTATAGCCTACGCAATGTCGACTGAAAAAGAAGTGGGTAAACCTGTATTAAGGTTTATTTGGTAAAGGTTTATTATTTGCTCTATATACCCTGCATCACCACTGATCACAACTAATAGCCTATGCATTGTTTTCAACCACATAATGTTTTAAATAAACGTGAGCACTAGTAAAGCAATACATTTGTAGTTAGTAAAATATACACTGATGTCTATGGAAGCAGCAATAACAATAGGCTATTCAAATGTAATTTGCCGATGTGTTTTATTTATATATCAGACTACATAGCGGAACTATAAAGTTTACTCTATTCTTCTCCCAGTTCAAAGGCCACTTTCTTTCATGTATTTCGGGAGAAACAATTCTGCTGTAAATCCAGCTGACAGGACTCTCTAAACAGCGACGCTCATCTTGTTATATAGGCTAGAATATAGATCAATATCAGTTATAAAGGTTTTTAAACGAAGAATTGCAATATCAGACATGGTAAATGAAATAAAAGCGAATACATCTGTCAGTTATTGTGGCTGCGGTGTGTCACGTGACAATCACGACGCGTCGCCATGGAAAGAAGGTCAGTTAAAAGTCAGTCAGTCAGTCAGTCTTTGTTTAACTTACGCTTGAAAGTGTTGATTTAAAAAATATAGCATATATTTTAAGTAATCAATCAACAATAACCCATGTTTAGTAAAACATTTTTTATCAAGACTATAAAAAAAAATAATTCTGCATATCTATTATTGGGTGTGCCAGCTGTCACTGTGGGTGGCACCGGCCACACCCTGGCCACACCCAGTGGCTACGCCAGTGACATATACCATCATAGGTTTTAAATAGCGCTTAATTGTATATTTTAACCCTTTTATGCGGATATAAAATACCTATCTCTGAAATGTTTTTCGTGTAAAACATCTATGTAGGTCGTGTAAAACATCTATGTACATCTATCTATGTTTTCAAAATACAGCGAAACAAAGAATGAAGACATCTTTCAATAAGTGATCCTCAAAATATTGGCATACAAGAAAACACAATACATTATCAGAAAATTACTTTTGTCGCTTTTTCTGAATAATCTCACCAAGTGCGGGTGCTTGATAACTATTATCAAGCGCTAATGACATGTTTTACGCAATATTGATATCACGTTTTAATTTTAACTCGATACATTTGAATGCACTAACGGTTTATAACTGAACGTCTTAATAGTGGGTAAAAGTTAACTTACACCCTATCTACTTTCTAAACGCTTGTTACGGAGCTTATTGCAAACATTCACGCATCCATATGTTTTAAAATATATTTTTTGGTGTAATTAATAGAATTCTCTCTGGTGGCATATGCATAACTTCTCCTTGACTTTCCTTCTGATTCATCCATCCATCCATTAATCCTTTATAGCCTTTTACGACGTCATGACCACGGGGGTTAGGGCGGACCACAATCATCGGGCTGATAAACTTTACACAGAACCCAGCCTCAGTTATCACACACTCCCCCTGGTGCTAGCTCTAATAGTAGCGGACTGCTGTGCTACTGCAACATCTCATCGAACAAAAGTCGCAGGAAAAAATATAAAAAATATAAAAAAATATTTTGTGGTCATGTCCGAAGCTCATAACTTATTCTATATAAATACTTTATGTTTTAAGTCAAGTCAAGTCACATATATTTATATAGCGCTTTTCACAATACAGATTGTATCAAAGCTGCTTCACAGTGTCAATCAAGACAACTTAACAGTGTTTGTTTATTACAGGAAAAAAGAAAAAGACATCCAAATTTGGTAGAGCTGATCAATGGTATGATGGGTCATTTAATTTGAATATCCCCAACTGAGCAAGCCAAAGGCAACAGTGGCAAGGAACCGAAAAACTCCATCAAGTGGCCCGATGGTGTCCTGAAAACTCCATCAGATGACCCAATGGAGAAAAAAAAAAACAACCTAGAGAGAACTCTGGATCAGTCGGGGGCCAGTTCTCCTCTGGTGTTATGAACTAGAGGCCAAATTTAAAGTAACTGTAAGATTAAAAAAATGTATATGAATGCCTGGCTAAGTAAATGTGTCTTTAATCTAGTTTTAAACTGGGACAACGAGTCTGAGCATCGAACAATATCAGCAAGGCTATTTCAGAGCTTTGGAGCTAAATGTGAGAATGCTCTCCCTCCTTTGGTGGATCTGGATATCCTAGGAATGACAAAGCCTCGAATTTAGTGATTTTAAAGAGCGCGATGGATTGTAGGGCGATAGAAAGATCCGTTAAATAGACTGGAGCTAAACCATTTAGAGCAGGGGTCTCAAACTCAAATTTACTGGGGGCCGCTGGAGATAGAGTCTGGGTCAGGCCGGGCCGCATCAAGTATTCCAAAAAAAAAAAAAAAAAAAAAAACATTATTTAATAGTTGGGTCATCTATAGCCGTTTTGTGACCGTGGAGAGCGAAGGTTCGTTTCTCACTGGATTTCTCATCTATAAAGGTTAAAGAAAAAAATGAGCCGGGGTGCCCCTCGCAAAAATGTGGGGAAATTTTTTGAGAGCCCGATATCCAAAATGGCTGCCGTCGGCCAGGCTGTGAAATTAACTTTTGAATGGTTTTGCCCACAGTGCTGCATAATACATGGTTTCTGAGACTATTTGGGTCAAGAAATTCATAAATTATGTAGATTTATTGATTTTACCTATTTTTGACCTTCAAATTCAAGATGGCTGCCAATTGGCTCTTTAAGGTGAGACACCACTACAGGTGAATAGGGTAAAAATTTTAACTTGCAGATATCACCATGAAACTTTACCAGTTGATTACTCGCATGAATAGGAGAAAAAAAATTTATTGCAAGTTTTCTGTAATTTTAGGTTTAAATATGCTAATCAGGCTATATATAATTAAATATGCACTAATTTGCATATATTTTGAAGTGACGAATCTCACCATTGAAAAAAATAAGGTTCAAAATTATTTTAGCATTTTCTTGATATATTCAATGAAAAGACATCACCTGAGGGGACTATAAATATCTCTTTTTGTTACCCTGGAAATCAGAAATTACTGCCAATAGCATGAAATAGATTTACGACCTATTTTAGGCATAAAACTAGATATAAATCAGGCCAAGAATGATATATTAACTAATCCCTCTGGAGAAACCTTCACAATATAGTTGGGAATAAGATTGTACAGTTTGTTGTAGGTGCTACAGAAGTGTAAAATCGGCACTAGAAGTGTGAGAAAAAATGTCTCAGTTACGTATGTAACCCTCGTTCCCTGAGTAGGCAACAGAGACGTTATGCTGAGTGAGGACGAATGGGGTTTTGCTTAGAAAGCCTATCGCAGATAGGCAACATGCAGATATGTTTCTTCGCTGAGGAGCCAAGACTGAACTCAGGCGGTCCCCGCAGTACAGCGGAAGTGGCAGGAAGATATAATGTCTCCGTTCTCTACTCAGGGAACAAGGGTTACATATGTAACTGAGACATTCCCTTTTGTTTTCACTCCGAGTTACGTTGAGTGACAATAAATGGGGTTCCAGTCTAATCAAGCCAGCTTCACAACTGTCTTCCAGTGCCCTGCATAAGTCTGAGCTCCCTGTTGTGAGACTGGCACGAATGAAGGACTCGTACTTAAAGGAATACCAAGGTACATGGGGATCTCTGAGGAAATATGCAAATAGTGCCTGTCTGAAGGGGGGAAGGGGGTAGCATACGGAGAACACTGGGGTGTCCAGCCCAAAGAATATTTTCAACCCCAGGGGGGCAATGTGGCTTGCCAAGGGAAAGACACGTGCTCAGAGAGACTTACATTGGAAATACACGTGTGGGTCGCCCAGAGGGGGGACCATGCACACGGAGGCACCTAGACTAGCAGTGCTGGAGGAACTCAGAGCTTAACGGGGAAGGCTTGACGGGAGAAGCTCACCTGAGGAAAAAAATTGCATGTATCCTGTCCGTGGAGTGGAGTGGCGAGCAAGCAACGACACATAAGCGTGTGGTTGAAGCGAGTATATGAGAGGACACTGGATCCACTCAGAGATTGTAGAATCTGGCGAATGACCTGCAGCTCTGCAGATGTCTGTTAGCGAGGCGCCATGCGCTAGAGCCCAAGAGGAAGCCACACTCCGGGTGGAGTGGGCAGTCACACCAAGGGGGCACGGTCGACCTTGCTGCTGGTATGCCAAAGCAATGGCATCCACTATCCAGTGAGACAGCCTCTGCTTGGAGAGATCCTTTCCCTTCAGCTTTCCACCATAACAGACAAAGGGCTGGTCTGAGGTCCTGAAACACTGTGTTCTGTCAACATTGGCACGGAGAACGCGTACTGGACAGAGCAGTGCCAAGGCTGGGTCTGCCTCCTCCAGGGGCAGCGCTTGCAGGTTCACCACCTGGTCCCGAAAGGGAGTGGTGGGAACCTTGGGCACATATCCAGGCCGGGGTCTCAGGATCACGTCAATGGCTTTGTCAATGGAGAATGCGTGTAGGTCCCCTACCCTCTTGATGGAGGCCAGTGCAACCAGTAGAGCTGTCTTTATTGACAGGAAGTTAAGCTCCACTGATTACAGAGGCTCAAAGGGAGCACTCTGCCGGGGAGATAGAACCATTGAGAGGTCCCAAGAAGAAATGAGGAGGATTTAGTCTCCTCACTCTTGTCAGGAACCTGATGATCAGGTCGTGCTTTCCCAAGGACTGCGTCATGATATGCGGTGATAGCGGCAACATACTCTTTCTTCGCTCCATCCCATCTTACAGGAAGGGAAGCACAACATTAATCGAGCATCTACGGGGTCTTCTCTGCGAGTAAAGCACCAGTTGACGAAGAGGTTCCACTTCAACGTGTAGAAATGTCTCTGGATGATGCTCTAGCGGAAGTGATAGAAAAGTCCTTTTAGGCAAGTCCTGCCACTCGGCCGCCATCTTGGCAATGCCTCCGGGCAGCTATTTCGTACTAACAAAACCAGGTTCCTATCTAAATGAATGGGCAGAGAGTCAGAACTGCAGTTTCACTAGTCACCGGGACATAAAAATTGCATGTATAGAAACAGCAGTACATTATGACAAAAATCGCTGAAAAAGTTTGATGACTTTGCCCCAAAATAAGGTTTGAAACGCCCTTTTCCCCACAGGCTATACTATTACTACGCATACGCAAGGGTTCTCGTCTCCACTGTCACAAACATCAAATGTGCATGGGGATCAGTGGAACCAGACGATAGGCTTAAATGTCTCCCAGCTTGACTGTTAAAAGCAGATGATTGGCTTTCCAGCGGGAGGGGTGGGACATGTGCATACAACTGCCATCTCTTGCATTACGGGTTTTCCCTATATTTGTATTGAGGATTTAGGAAGTGGCATGTCTCTATATAAATTATCTCTGGTGATAGTAGACACCAGCACTGGTGGTAGGGTACTCAAACCTGCCTCGTCACATCCAGGGGCACAACTAGCCAGTGTCAAAGGGGTATGTAAAAAAAAATGCACCAAGTGTAAACGCAGCCTCTGACAGCATGTCAGAGTAACTGGTACTTGGATTTCAGTCAATTTCATGCTATTGGCAGTAATTTCTGATTTCCAGGGTAACAAAAAGAGATATTTATAGTCCCCTCAGGGGATGTCTTTTCATTGAATATATCAAGAAAATGCTAAAATAATTTTGAACCTTATTTTTTTCAATGGTGAGATTCGTCACTTCAAAATATATGCAAATTAGTGCATATTTAATTATATATAGCCTGATTAGCATATTTAAACATAAAATTACAGAAAACTTGCAATACATTTTTTTCTCCTATTCATGCGAGTAATCAACTGGTAAAGTTTCATGGTGATATCTGCAAGTTAAATTTTTTACCCTATTCACCTGTAGTGGTGTCTCACCTTAAAGAGCCAATTGGCAGCCATCTTGAATTTGAAGGTCAAAAATAGGTAAAATCAATAAATCTACATAATTTATGAATTTCTTGACCCAAATAGTCTCAGAAACCATGTATTATGCAGCACTGTGGGCAAAACCATTCAAAAGTTAATTTCACAGCCTGGCCGACGGCAGCCATTTTGGATATCGCGCTCTCAAAAAATTTCCCCACATTTTTGCGAGGGCACCCCGGCTCATTTTTTTCTTTAACCTTTATAGATGAGAAATCCAGTGAGAAACGAACCTTTGCTCTCCACGGTCACAAAACGGCTATAGATGACCCAACTATAAGTATTCCAAAAATGGAGCACAACTGATCCAATCTTCTCAATCTTTATTATTAACGTTTCTTCTGAACTGTTCCTCTGAATTTGAACATTCCTTTCTGTACATGATTGGTTCTTCATGAGCTGTCCTTCTGACAGTTGAAGTTAATTTTACAAACTTTCTTTGTCTTTTTCTTATACACAACATCGTTGTAATAGTCATATTTGCTTTTTATTTTCTTTATACAACACTATTATATTGAATGTTTTTTTTTTTGTTTTTTTTTTTCTGGAAGGCACATTTCCTTTTGTTATACTTAGAAAATCAATTATTGCTTTTGAAATACAAATAATTCTTTTTACACATGTATAGTGTCCCAGGCAAATTACTGACTTTGCACATATCAAAGCAAACCTTCTTGTCAACCGGTTGGACCAAGTTCATTACATGAACTAGCTCAAAGTTCAGTTCACAAATTTAAAAACGAACTTGTTCAGTTCATATTTCAAAAATGAACTAGTTCATAGTTCTTTTTTTCCATATGTTGCTGCAAGCTTCTTTTTTATTATTAGGCAATTATTATTGCTACAGCCCATATACAACCACAGATAACAATTATTTTATCGACGGGCAAAGTTTGCACAGACATGTAAGATTTTCCCATCCTCAACGACCTCATAAAACCCTTTTAAATGATCTAAAGACGCCTCCTCGCTCCTCGGTTCACAGACACTATAATGAATGAGTTCACTGTAACGTTCATTGGGCAGTAATACAGTAGGCTACGTTCAGTTCACTTTCAGCCAAAATATGAACGAGTTCATGAACTATCGTTCATTAAACGCGTTCAGACACAACACAATAACAAGCTCAAAATGATTATTCTCACATTGTTCTAGAGCAGGGTTATCCAACACGTCGCTCGCAAGTAACAGTAGCATCAGCTGATTTGGTGGTGGTAGCTCGACTTGGGTCTGTTCACATATCGCGCTCACATATTTTGCATGCTCAAGTACGTTTCAAATGTAGGTGCGCATCAAGCGCCGAGCCGCGCTCATAATTGACGCAACGTGCTCATTTTTTCCAGGCGCAGTATATGTTTGTACTTCATGGTTTCTATGACAACTATTGACAACAAACCCACCGTAAGCTGTCACGAGACTATCTTTGGTAGCCCATAAGGGATAAAAAAAAACAAAAAAAAACACAGCAAACGCAACGACGGGCCGCACTAACATTAAACTTTAATGTCAAGTAGGGGGCCACAAAATATCATCCTGTGGGCCGCAAATGGCCCTGGGCCGCGAAGTTTGAGACCTCTGATTTAGAGCTTTATAAGTCAAAAGCAATACCTTGTAATTAATACGGAACTAGGTAACCAATGAAGTGATGATAGAATCGGTGTTATATGATCACATTTTCTTGATCTAGTAAGGACTCTAGCAGCTGCATTTTGGACTAACTGTAGCTTGTTTATAGAGGATGCAGGACAACCAGCTAATAAAACATTACAGTAATCTAGTCTCGAGGTCATGAATGCATGAACTAACTTTTCTGCATCAGAGACAGATAGCATGTTTTGTAGCTTAGCAATGTTTCTAAGGTGGAAAAAGGCTGTTCTTGTAACATATGAAATATGCTTTTCAAAAGACAGATTGCAGTCTATTGTAACACCCAGGTCTTTTACTGCAGCGGATAAAGTAACAGGGCATCCTAATATGTTAAAGTCGTGCTGCGAAAGGTTTTGTGGACGGTTTTTAGAACCGATAAGTATTACCTCTGTCTTGTCTGGATTTAATAAAAGAAAATTACGTGTCATCCAATCTTTTATATCTTTAACACAATCTGTCAATTTGGATAATTTAGCATATTCATCTGGCCGTGATGCAAATATATTTGGTGTCATCAGCATAACAATGGAAACTAATTCCATGTTTCCTTATAATATTGCCTAGTGGCATCATATATATTGAGAATAATAAAGGGCCTAACACAGATCCCTGCGGCACTCCATAGTTTGCCGAAGTTATGATCGATTTTTCTCCATTTAAGTAGACGAAATGGTAGTGGTCAGATAAGTATGACCTGAACCAGCTTAATGCTTGTCCTTGAACACCAGTGTAGTTTTGTAGACGATCTCAGAGTATTTTATGATCTATAGTATCGAACGCAGCTGCTAAGATCAAGTAAAACTAGTATTGAGATACAGCCTTGGTCCAAAGCTAGAAGTAAATCATTTGTGATTCTAACAAGCACAGTTTCAGTGCTATGATGTGGCCTGAAGCCAGACTGAAACTTTTCAGTAGATGTCCTTTTCTTGCAGAAAGAGCCGAGTTGAGCAGACACAACTTTTTCTAATATTTTTGACATAAATGGAAGATTTGAGATGGGTCTGTAATTTGCTAGGTTATTTGGATTTAATTGATGTTTCTTATTAACAGGTTTTATAACTGCCAGCTTGAACGTTCTTGGAACATGACCTAAAGATAAAGACGAGTTAATAATATTGAGAAGAGGCTCTTCCACTATAGGTAACAAGTCTTCTTTCAATATAGTTTGGTTGGTAGGATCTAATAAACATGTTGTTGTTTTAAATGAAGTGATAAGTTTGTTTGATAAGTGATTCTTTTGTTCTATGGTTGTAAAACATTGTAATTGTTCTTGCGGGGTGATAATTGCGGCTGAATTATAAGGCGCGAGCAAAGATTGAGAGTTTACGATTGTGGTTCTGTTGCTTTCAATTTTCTCGAGTGAAGAAGTTCATGAAATCATTACTACTAAACTGTAACGGGATATGTTGTTCAGGTGTCGTCTGTTTATTTGTTAGTCTAGCCAGGGTGTTAAATAAGAACCTTGGATTATTTTGGTTGTTTTTTATTAGTTTGCTGAGGTGCTCAGCCCTGGCCGTTTTAAGGGCCTTTTTATAACGTGACATATTGTCTTTCCACGTGATCCTAAAAACCTCTAAATTACTTTTTTTCTTCCATTTACGCTCTAAATTACGGGTTTCTCTCTTTAAAACATACGTAGTATTATTGTTCCATGGTGCTATACTTTTTTCTCTGACCTTCTTTAATCTAATGGGTGCAACAATATCCAATGTTCTGGAGAGAATGGAGCTCATAGTGCTAGTTCAGTTCATCTGTTTGTTTGGGTTCAGGCAGCAGCTGAGTTAGATCAGATAAGCTATTTGAGAAGTGATCTATGGTGGATGGAAGAATTGTTCTACCTGGTCGATAACATGGCGCAGCATGACATATTACAGCAGTACATAATATGCTATATATTAGAAAGTAGATAGGGTGTAAGTTAACGTTTACCCACTATTAAGACGTTCAGTTATAAACCGTTCAGCGCATTCAAATGTATCGAGTTGAAATTAAAACGTGAAATCGAATATCGCGTAAAACACGTCATTCAGCGTTCGATAATAGTTATCGAGCACCCGCACTTGGTGAGATTATTCAGAAAGCGACAAAAGTAATTTTCTGATAATGTATTGTGTTTTCTTGTATGGCAAGATTTTGAGGGTCACTTATTGAAAGATGTCTTCATTCTTTGTTTCGCTGTATTTTTGAAAACATAGATAGATGTACATAGATGTTTTACACGACCTACATAGATGTTTTACACGAAAAAAATATTTCAGAGATAGGTATTTTATACCCGCATTAAAGGGTTAAAATATACAATTAAGTGCTATTTAAAAACCTATGATGGTATATGTCTCAAGTGAAGATGATGGTTTAAACCACCATTGAGTTAAATCAAGCCATACTGAATACTGAATACTGTCGTAATTCTCTGGAAACAGCTAACTGTAGGAAACAGATATCCAGTGAGGGTGAATGTGTAAAGAAGACACCGTACAAAATACGATAAGTGTCACGATAGATTTGTTAAAAATTAAACCAATGGTAAACAATTCTAGAGTACCAGCTCTACGCACCGTCAAACATGCGGTTCAATAACAATGTTCAATATAAACAAGAATCCGGCTCTAATGCTACTGAGCGTGTTTACACATATAATTTATACTAACAATTGATATTTACTATATGTTAAAACATTTTGATGATGAGGCCACAAACTGTTTACTTTTCATAATGATTATTAAGACATAAAACACAATGCCTGTTTTCTGGATCAGGCCTAAAAGACTGATGCCTACATAATAAAAATACCACTTATCAACTAAATTCATTGGCTTAATCGTTGTTTAGCACACATGCACAAAATAACTGGGTATATGACTGTGCTGTGAAACGGACAATAGCTAGACGAGTTTGAAGTATAAAAGTTTTATAGGTTACAAAAAAAACAGTAATACTCATCTTTCATTTCGATGTCTCGTAGACATAGCTGGAATATGTTCTAAAAGAAATATCTTGTGTAGAAATATCTGTTCATGTTTTTCATAAATTCCTATATGTTTGACCACGCTCTGAGACTATAGATTTTGCAAACTGTACAAAAAGAATCATGATGTAAACGGCGTAATCGACTAGTATATAAAATGTCAGTTACATACATTCAAAACTGATCAATTTGATCTCTAGAATTTACTTTGTGAAATGTTATCTGCAGGTTTTACCGAACTTTGTTTAACAGCCTCAAGCTTTAATGAATAGTCAGATGTGATTCTGTTGTAATAGTTTAGTTTAAACAGCATGCGTTTACTTTTCGCATTAATACTATAAGTAACTTAAGTAATATTTGCTTATATCAATACTATGTGTGATAATATGTGTGATTCCACAACATAGATAGAGGAAAGTTGCACTGAACAAAGTATCATTTAGTTCTCAAACAGAAATAGTATCACCTAAATATTTAATGGTCATTCATTCCTAAACACTGAATATTGACTGCTTTAAAAGAAAAGTCTATCACCTAAAACACATACGGTCCAACATACAAAATGTGAAACAGTATCATCTACTAGCTATCTGAATAGTAATAAAACCATCATGTGTTAACGTTTGTGTATGAATTATTATACACAGTGCTTTTCTTAGTGATTTGGTCTGTTGAATCTTACATGGTTGTTTTGGACACATGTGATTCCTGTATAAAGAATATGTTTTAAAGTTAGTCAACAGGATTTACAAATTGTGGTACTTTGCATCGCTACAGTGTGACAAAATACATCCAAAGATTTAAGCCCTACTAATTACAAACATACTAAGCAGGAGAATATCTAATTGTAGTTTGTGAACATTCCATTATCTGATTATTTGGGGGTCAGAGAACAATTTTTGAACAAAGTTTAATGATGACTTCCATGATATTTTTTTTTAGTAAAGCTATGCCTGGATCAGCGTAGAGGGTTAGACTGAGCAAATATTACAGCAATATTAGCTTTCTCAATCCTTGCATGGTTGCACTATGCCTGAAACTTAGTAATCTACATGCATTTCTGTAGGTCTGTCAAAAGAAAGAATCTGTTATCATGGTTTAGTTGAATTTTAAAAACACTACTTTTCTTAAAAACATTGTGTCAGATGTATTTCGTAGCATGATTATCTTATTTCATTGTGTATTAAATCCGTATTTATCAGGCTGATATTTGTAGAAATTAGAAAAGTCAATTTCTAAAACAAAAAGAATCGGTTTATGGCCTTGCGGCAGAACACAGCGAATATGAAGAAGCGCTTTTACATTTTTGTTCAAACTTTAAAGTAAGACTATCCTTTAAAAAAGTGACATTGCAAACTAGTGTCATTAAACTTAATCTTTGGTTTTAAGGGAAATTAAATATTCTCTGGATCCTCATCGACCCCTGAAGTTATGACTTCTGAAGATCTCTCACGTGTAGATTCACTCGGTTGAAAAATGTCATTGTAAAATTTAAAGTTTTACACATCTGAAATTCAAGGTACATTATATTTTAAGAAGTATTCTAATAGCTAAAAGTCTTTATTCATAAATATGATCTTGTTGGTGTAAAATTAGCTCTGACAATGATCTGACGGGTGAGTCCATGGAGGCCTCCATGTTGTCCCGCAATCTTGAAAAACTATAAAAACGGAGAGGGACAAAAAAGCACTGGTCACCGCAACGCAGTTTCAGCCGGCTGACTGAAACCATCTGAAGCGACCAAGGAGGTCAGTGAGAGGCGCTTGAAAGGCCACACTGCACGGTGCTTCATAATGCAATCCTCGTAGTTATGATAAAGCTTAAAAAATGAATCTAAAAGGAAACGTGACCGGCAAATTCAAAATGAGGGTAAATATCGGGATGGGTTAGGTGGATAGAGCTAATGATGGAGAAAGTCTTGAAGACCTGGTTTCTTCTCGACAGGTAAGTCAATGTTATGGTCTAAATTACAAGGTTGTGTAATTCATTATATAGGCGGCGTAACGGTAGAATGTGTATAGTTAAACTCGAAAAGGTGCTATTGGATGACATGTCGTAGCTTCTCGGCACATAACGGTCACCGTAGTCGCAACACGCATTTCAAAAGCGCGGCGCTAGAGAGCACTATGTGTTTGAATCGAAGAGGTCAATGGGGCATGGTTTCTGCTTTAGTATCATCAGCTCCCCCCAAAGTGTGTTCATGCGGCCAACAGACAGCATGTCGCATCAACAAATGCTAACATTTGAAAATTCTACATATATTTTGAGTAGATAACAGATAGTATATTCTCAGTGAAGGGTTTCACCTTGTGTTCCTCCACAATGAATAAGGATAGTTTGGGAGATACAAGAAAAGTCAAAATGATATATTGGACCTACATACAACAGGTCATAGCTACCGTAGAAAAAGTAAGATCATGCTTTGAATTAAAACGAGTAAAATGAAATATTCGCTCAATACCAACTTTACTTCTGCTGCGTCATGGACCACAGAGACACATTGCATCTCTGAAAATGTGTGGTGATTTTCTAAATGATACAACTTATTCTACATAAGAACAGTTCAAGGATTTCTTTTAAAGAGCCCCTATCATAGCATTTGAAATGTTCCTATTTTTGTTTTAGTAGTTCCCAAAAACAGTTTAACATGCATGCAAGGATAAAAAAAACTTTATTTTGTCTTATAATATGCATTTATTTTTAACTGATTTGCTCACCGACTCCCAAATGATTCGTACAACGACTCATTTTCCAAACCACTCTTTGCGTGACGCGTAATCGGCCGTGATTGATGACCCAGTCAGTTATTGTTTGTTAGCATAACGCATAAACATATTAAAATAAAGCACTGCAGTACAACAAGACGCTCTATTCTTTATAACAACTCCAATAACAGCGACAAACATTTCACATATTTAAAAAAAGTTGACATTGGAGACCTAGAAGCTCCGCTGAGCGTAACACACACACACACACGCGTGCACACACACACACCTGCGCCTTCCCTCCTCACGCCCTACGCTACAAAACCGTTCAAAACCCATAAAAGCAACAATTATTAATAATACTTACAGGTTGTGATTCATAGGAGGAAGCTGATCCATATACACTGGGTAAGTAAGTTACTGAGCCCTCCTTCAGGAACAACCGCTTGCGAATCCACATTTGAATTAATTTATGTTTTTGAACGATCCGTCATTAAAATGATAAGCGCACAATCGGGCTATACTGTTGTGGTATCGTTGCAAATATGAACTCTAACCACTGATTCTTCACATGCTCGTCCCTGGTAAATGAAAACAAAGTGGCTGAACTATCTTTGCATTGTAGAACACAGCGTCTTCTCGACATGATGCTATATGAAGTATTTGAATGTGTTCTATCTAGATTTACGTCTGCGTGCGCAGTAACTGGGCGCGGCCAGTATGTAGCCTATCTACGTCATCGACGAACCAGCTAATGACTCGTTTCAAAAACAATTCATTTCATAGACTCAGAGTCGACTCTCACTTTTGAAAGACAATAACTTTATATACGGTGCACTTTCAGATATAAATCTTTGCAGGATGTTTTCATTCCCTTAGAGCTATATTCCACCCCATATGAACAGTCATTTTCAAAAATCCATGATAGGGGCTCTTTAAAACAAAAACATTTTGACAAACTTTCGTTTCATGCGACATGGACAAAAATACTCTTTGAAATATTTTATTTTTTATTTTTGAACAAACAATATTTAGTAAAAAATAATACCTTAGGTTAAATTTATGCAAATCATTAATATCATGCAGAAGTCTTGTAAGATACGATTTTAATAAAACTTTAAAGATTTGATTTAAACAATCTTTTAATTTTAAAAGATCTAAACTTTTAAGAGTACACTTTTAAATGAATTTACAATGAATAAAGCTCTGAAAAGCAGACTAGCATTGCACACGCTGTATTGTGGCCCAGAGGCTCATCTGTCCTGTAACTCCTCCGTCTCTGTGAAGGTTCATTCTTGAATATGCTGTTACAGTACAAAAATCGTTATGGATATATTAATAAAAATGATACTTTAGGTCACCGTTACAGTCAATCATTACAGTAATCTTCTAAAAGATAAATAAAGATTTAATTTAAACAATCTTTTAAAAGATCATATTTAAACTTTTACGATTATTCTTTGAAATAAATTCTTAAAATCTAGACTAATGTCATGTAGCCACCATATGTAGAAACATGTTTAGACTATGTTCTCTTAGCAAAACAGGTGTGACAATGATGTGATACACCCCTTGTAAGATTTTTGTGTAAGGCAGAGACCTCCTCGTGAAAGTGACTCTCATACTGAACACACCCACACAGACCATGTCTGTCCTGCGCTGGGTGTTTGAGAGAGAAAGAGACAGAGGGAGAGAGAAAGAGAGAGAGAAATATTATATTTATATATTTTATTTTATATTTAATGTATATACTTTTAAAGAACAGCATGTTTTTCAACTTAAGTGTGAAATATTATATTTGTAAATTAATAATTGCACATTTATATACTTTTGAAGAGCAGTGTTTTTCAACTGTAGTTAGTGTTAAATATTATATTTGTAAATGACTAGATGTAAATGTTATAACCTTTTCATTTATATAGAACATAACGTTTTTCAACTATAGTGTTACATATATTTCATTTCATTTATTTTTCATTTCATTTATTTATAAAGCACAACAGAAGCTGACCACTGTGCTGTACAAATGAAGTATAAAACCAACCACTCACAATACAATTATAACAAACTATAAACACTAGTTAGGGTTTAGAGAAACCAACGTTATGAATGAAATGCAAGAGTAAAAAGATTAAACTTTAGCTTAGATTTAAATTCGTGTACAGACGATGCAGACCTCACAGATAAAGGAAGACTATTCCATATCCTAGGACCGGCCACTGAAAACGCACGATCACCGTGACCTCGCAGCTTCAATCTTGATCTTGAATATGACAGTATAATGCTGTCTGAGGATCGCAAGCATCTTGTTAATTTTTTCACATTTAAAAGATCTGACAGATAGGATGGTGCAAGACCAGTCTTAAAAACTAGCAACAAAAATTTTGATTCAACTCTATAGCTATAACACACTGGCAACCAATTTAGAGATAATAAAATCGGAGTAATGCGTGCTCTCGTTTAGAGTCTAAATAATCATAGTCAGTGTTCGGGGTTTGCTTTTCCAAGAGGGGCCAAAAACAATTGCTTCAGTCTTACTTTCATTCAAGTGCAGAAAATTCAAGGACATGCAGGACCGTACGTCAGATAAGCAGGCAAGCAAAGTTTCTAGGCCTTGCTTGTCGTTATGTTTCAAAGGGAGATAGATTTTGGTGTAGTCTGCATAAAAATTAAAAGACACCCCATGATTCCTAAAAAATTGAGCCTATGGTAGCATGTTTAGAGAAAGTAATAATAATAATATATATAAATTGTCTTCACTTCCACAGTGTCTTCAGGAATGCGGAGGGTATCATGTAACACCCACACACACACACAGATAAGTGCGCCGGGCCCCGTCTGACTTAGAGGTTTTCAGGATTCAGAGAATCTAAAGTAATTCTAAAGTAATTTATTGATATCAACTCTCTCATACACATAGACATAGAAAAAGAAAACAATCTGGGATCTTTTTAACTTTAAATGTATGGACATTTTATTGCATTTTGAATTTTGGTACTTTATCTGTACCCTGACCGTGAACTGCGAGGTACATCAAACCATCAGCTGTCTTTCATGCTTTTCTCCCTACAGATGAAATAGCGTTCAATGATTAGCAAAACACACTACCTTTTGTTTTGAAAGGAATTATAGCCTTGTTTATTTTAACTAAACATAGAAATGGGTGTAACACTCACAGAGACATAAATGCACCTATCTGCCTGCGCGATAGAGAGAATCACTCAATCTTTTTTTTTATTTTACATGAACTGAATGCTTGTCATCCTTAATTGTTGTGAGATATGTAGCATTATTAGAAAAAACTATTTTTTCTCACTAACCCTGCGACACCTGACAGGGAGGGGAATTCCACGACCTTATCTTTAATTCAACATTATCAAGGTTCAGGCGGTCAATAGGTTAAAAAACAAACTGTCAAATCCAATTTGATCCCTTTAATCTTATCTTTACAGTTAAAAACAACTGTTACAAATGACATTATCAAGTTTAAGAGGTCAATAGGTTAAAAAACTAACTGCCAAACCCATTTGATCCCTTTTGATCTTATCTTTATTATTAAAAAACAACTGTTACAAATGACATTATCAAGGCTAGGAGGTCAATAGTTCATAAAACTGTCAAATCCATTTGATGCCTTTTGATCTTATCTCGCTAACTCAGATGTCTCTCTTGTTATCTCATTTTGATACTTTTTTATCTCATTTTTGATACTTTTTATCACCTCTTATCTCCTTTACCCTCTATTGAACCCTTTCATCCTATGCCGAAAGGGGTGGGAAGGGGCGGGGCATCTGTCAATCATCTTTTTTGATATAAGGTGGATTGTATTACTACTGAGGAACTCTGACAATTCAAGGAGAAGTAACTCTGATTAATACATTAGTAATGCCACAATTTGCTTCTTCCTTAGCATAAAGTTCTTTAAACATTTTGAACAAAAAAAATCTAATTTATATGGAACAATAAACCAGATAAAATTAAAAGGCAGTACCTGTATAATTCTTATAATAACGGTGAACTGAATTAAAAAAAAAATATCTTCAAATGATGGACTGTTCCTTGAAAGCCTCCTGGGTTGCTAAAATTTTTCACAACAAACAATGCATCACGAGCCAGAGATTATATTCAGCCTTTTCCTTCTTATTGAACAATATATTTCCTTTTTACCAATTAAAACAATACATATTGATAAACTATTTCAAAACAGTTTAAAAGAGTTATCACCATTCTTCAAGGATGCACTGGAAGCTTTGTTGAATTTCCAGTACCACCCTCCAGATACAATTCAAGATATTCAGACACAGTTGAAATGGATGAATTCAAACATTATGGTTGGAGATGAAGGATTACAAATTTTATTAACATGTTTAATTTAGATTTCCAATACAGTGGTGTTTTAGATGGAGAACGTTTCTAAAATGATGAGACCAGGAAATCTCTGCAAACGGTAGGAGTTCCCAGCGTGATATTCCTGACTGTCCTGTGACAGCACGAGAAGGCCAGGCCTTTCCCACGTCTCAGCAAGTTTGAACACCTGCTATTTTAATTACTGAGACCGTTTGCCTTTGAGTTCTAGGGTCTCATGCATTTACATTTGCTTTGTTTCAGTGTCTCCACCTCTATGTAACCCCCCCCCCCTTTTGAAATGTATAAGAATAGTTCTGTATTTTAGTCTAGGCAGATGATTTCTTGAGATGACTACAGCGACGCAATAAAGAACTTCTGCGTAAAAATACCTCAACGTCTCCTAGTCTGTTGCTTCTCTACTTTGGAAGAAAAAGTTCACTACAGAGACAAGCCATTGTTGTGGTAGGAATGTGTCAAAAATGGGTTAATTTTTGTTAAAGGCCTTTTAGACTTATCTGGAGATTTTATTTCTTGTGAAAATTTGAGAATTCTTTTGGCATTTCTCTCGATTCGGTTACGATTCAACCAGCTGATTTATGCAATTCCTAAAACTTGGAAAATAAAATTGCAAAGTGGTAAGAAGAATAAATTAATGGTTTGTCTCCCACCAACATGATGCCTAAAATGGCTGTCTGGTGTAAAGATAAATAAAATAATATATATTTGGAATTTAAATATCACAGTCACTACACTTTTTCCACACAGAACCTGCCAGTTTTGGGAAGATGAATTTAATGATCCAATTTTGTGGAAGGATTACTTTAGAACAATTTAGAGAACTACAATTGATTCATATTCCAGAATTTCAACTTCTTTTAATAAATCTTTTTATAAAATTATTGCAACAAAAAAATCTTTACTCAAATGGCAGATAGAAAAAGGATCCCTGTTGCAGGTTCTGTGGGGATGAGGAGGACTTGATGCAGTTGTTTTATTTTTGCCCATATTTTGCCCTAAGTTTTGGGTCAGTATACAGTTATGGTTTGAGGTCTATGGATATTATTTTACGATCACACCTCAGAATATTTTATGTGTCTTTGAGGGTAAATGCACACATTTTTGAATATGATTAACTTGATGGGTAAAATGTTTATTTTTAAAGCTAAAACTATATCAAATTTATGTATATAAAAAAAATAAAAAATATAGTTTATCTTCAGTATATCCTGGAAACAATAGCAACAAATAACAACAGAATAACTGAGCATGAAAAGAAATGGAATGTCTGCTTGAGTTAGAGATATAAATATTAGATGTACTTTCTTAAAGGTGTGCCATGTGTTATGTCATAAATGTTTTGCAAATTGTATTGTATTTTGTTTATTGATTTTTGATCAGTATTATTGATTTATTCTAATTTATAATGTATTTGATTTATTGTTTGCTTTGTGCTTCCTTTCTATTTATGGTTTGCTTTTCTGTCACAACACTATGAATGTGTGGATGATTGTGGTTGTGATTGTGGTACTGAATACATGGGGGAGTGATTGGGGTGGGTGGGGGTTTTGAAGCTTGTCTTGTTGTTCTATTCTGTAAACAAGTAAAAAAAAATTGAATAGAAGAGAATGTGTACGTATTACTGGATCAAGTGCTGCTGAAAAAGATGCATCTTCAGCCGTTTTTTTTTTAATGTCTACGGAATCAGCAGCTCTGGTTGAGTTAGGCGGATCTTTCCACCAGCAGGGAACAGTCATGGTAAAGGTCCAAGAAAGAGATTTTGTGCCTCTTTGAGATGGTAACACAAGACGACATTCACTTGCAGAGAGCAAGTTTATGGATGGCAGAGCCAGTGGTTGTTTTGTAGGAAAACGTCAGTGACTTGAATTTGATGCGAGTGGCAACTGGCAACGAGTGCAATTTTGTGAGGAGAGGAGTGGCGTGTGCTCTCGGCTCGTTAAAGGGTTAGTTCACCAAAAATGAAAATTAAGTCATTAATTACTCACTCCCATGCTGTACCAACCCCGCAAGACCTTTGTTCGTCTTCGGAACACAAATGAAGATTTTTTTTTATTAAATTTGAGAGGTAGATCACTGCTACATAGGCTGCCTCAGGGATCGAAACTTGACAGCCCTGAAAGTCAATGAAGAAAATGTTTAAATATTCCATGTGACAACAGTGGCTCAACTATAAGTTTATCAGAGTGACGAGAATACCTCTTGTGCAAAAAAACAAACAAAAATAACATCTTTATTCGAAGCTATTCTTTTTCTTCCTTGTAGGCCTGAGACAGAGTTCAAGAGTATTTCCACGACAGCATGTGTGAGAATTGCGACTCTCCTTCAACTTCTTCAGTTCAGTTCTCGAACTGAATTAATGACTTAATTTTCATTTTTGGGTGAAGTAACCCTTTAAAGACCACTCTGGCTGCAGTATTCCGGATCAGTTGCAGAGGTTTGACAAGAGAAAGCTGGAAGACCAGCTAGGAGAGCATAAAAATATTAACACAGCCCTCAATAATCACAAATACACTTACATTTCTGTAAATCAGTTTTCATGAATGAATGGTTTGCTCTGTTTCTCTGGTCTTTGTAAACCACACGCGCTTCCACCTCCTGCTTGCACCCCTCCTCTACCTCTACTGCTTTTCCGGCAGTTCCTGGATGTCAATATTAAATTTACTGTCGAATTTGAAACACTGAATTTGTGGAAGCGAATTTGTAAAGCGAAATGAAATGGACCGAAAATTGCCTGTTGAATATTATAGGTTGTGTTTTTAAACAGTTTAAACAGAATATTTTGGAAGTGAAATGAAAGGTGAATATGGATCATTGATTTTTTTTTAATAATGAAAATGTGTTTGAAATGCTTTGAATTGAATTGAATTTGAATTGGCTTTTGATTGATATTTTTTTTACTTCCATTGGTGTGTATAACTTTTAATACACTGTACTTATTTGTAGGTTTTAATCTCTGACCAGTTACTGAAATATCTTTGTATAAAAAAATATTTTTGTTTGAATAGTTGTCCTCAGTTCCTAAATAATACACTCTTCACACTATGGTACTTTTTACATTGACTTTCTCTGTACTTCTGCTGTTTCAGGTCCATCGAAATCTGTCCCAGCTGCCAAACTTTTCCTTTTCTGTGGCTCTTTCCTACTATCATCTCAGCCAACAGGAAGACATTTCACCTGTGGAGAACCAACAACTAAAGCAGAAATCCAATGTGCTCCTGCAAAACGCTTTAATCATGTTTCCTGGTGGTGAGTTTCAAATCACTTTGACATATTTCCCACTTTTATTAAACTTAAGGAATATATAAAAATAATGCAAAAATCCATATCATGACCCCTTTACGACTATCATAATTGCTGTCATAATTTTACTGTTGTCTTGCTATCAACAACACATGAGGATACCATTAGATGTGGTGTGAGTGTTAAATATCCAAGTGAATTGCTACTGTCAATCTAGAGTTTTTTTAACTACTCCAATGAAATTTGTCCCTCTTTCTGAACGAAAATGCTTCACCGGTCCTCTGATGGTAAAGAAGCATTGCAAAGCACAAATAAAGCTTGATGCTGACAGGGACTCCATGACCTTCAAGTTCCTGGTACCCAAGCAACTGAATGACAGCCCACCACTTGTTCTAAAAAACATCAAGTGTGTGTGTGAATGATGGGCTTACACTAGTGGTTCTCAACAGGGAAGCTTAAAAGAACAGTGGGGGTTCGATAGGAAGCAAGATATTTGAAAGGGGGTGTGCAGGTGTTAATGGTATTCACAAGTTTAAATGTAACGCAAATTTTTGTTCATTTATTTGTAATTAATCCTCTGAGGTCTAGGCTGTATTTGGGGGTCCTTGAAATGTTTTGAGATGCCCTGACATTTGTGCTTTTTTCAGTTGCTTATAAACCTATTAATGGCACAGAAATTACACTATATTTAGCAGAAACAAGGCTACGATAATATGTGAGCAACATGTATGTACATGTTTGTAGTTTTGAGAGAATATTGATTATGCGTGGTTATTGAAAAAACTAAAAATGAAAGTTTCTGAAATGAAGCCACAAAACACATACGAAATATGCGTCCACAATATTTTTTGACTAATGGATGTTGTGGCCTAGAGTTTTTTCTTCACAATGATCTGAAAAACATCCTAATCATTCACACAAAACTGTGAATTGGGTTATATTGTTAAACATTTTTTTGTTTGCCAAGGCAATATGCGAATGGGCGTGAACAGGCCAGCCCTCATCATGTATAATTAGGTGATTCTCACCTGAGAGAGACAAAGACCCACATAATAATGAGCCTTTCATTCAGACAAGAAAATATTGAAAGGACAACACACATGCATACATACATACATACATACATATATTTGTCTATTTTATAGTAAAAACTTTATAATCTATTTTGTCTGTAACAGTAGGCTATGCATCTCTTGAGTTCGATTCGTCTACACACCCAGACACCCGATTAATATTTAAACAGTCGTTTTGGTTTTACTGATCAGTATAGAACAAATCTTAGTAGTCTATATAGTCCTACTAATGTATGAGCGAAAGTGAACGCTCGTGTGTCTGTCTGTGCGCGCATTTAATATTTAAAGTATTTGTGCAGTTTACAGACACTATTCAATAACGCGATTAGAACAAAGCACTTAAGAAAAAATGACTTACTATATCAGCTGAATCCGTGTGCTCCTTGAATTTAAACTTTTCCAGGATTATTATGACAGTATTATTATTCCTCACAGGCGCAGCAAGACGAGGTAAAGGTTAGATTTGTGATAAACTGGATGTTTTATCCAGCTGATGTGGGCGTTTTCATGGCTTGCCTCAACATAATGTTTGTGTGTATGACACTATGCAGCTTCTATATAATAGTATGAACTTTCTTGTGAAAGAGCTGATTATGATGAGCTTTGATTGATCAAGTGACTCATTATGGCTGTCAGTGTATTACAATTGAACAAAACAGATATTAATACTTCAAAAGGTCAATAAATTAACATTATATCAGATTATGAAATACGGTTTATTGCTGTAAAATTAAATACGGTCAAAGTCTGTAAAACCTAAAATGTCCATCATTTTTTCTAATACACTTAAAGGACCACAGGTAGTAAAGTGCACAGCAAAAAAAAATAAAAAAATAAAAAAATACAAATAACTAACAACTTTCATATAGGCTATCTATAACTTTGCTTTTTTCTGGGATGCTTAGTCAGATTTTGGGCATTTAGAGAGAAAGAGAGAGGTAGATAAAAAAGATGGGGATAGAGATTATTAGATTCATTTCTCTCAATTTATTTATTTTTTTTTCCTTCAAGAACCCTTTCAAAATTATTTTAAACAGATTAAGAAAGCCACCACTACTGCTCTCATCTATATGGTTAGATTGATTTGTTTAGATCCAGTGAAGTCTGTCCCATCATGTACCTAATATAAATAAATAAAACATTTCCAGTTAACTAGCAGAGCATTCATTTAGTTCCCTGACAAATAAGAAATCTAGCACTAAAATGTGTTTTTGAACTAAAGCTGCACGCTCGTTGCCGCAGCGATCAGTGTCAGGGAGACAGTGTTCTCTGTGCCTTCGCGCAGTCACTCGGAGGCGCGCTTCAATCTCATCGCCGTAACGGACTATTCATTCTGGTGAAATCACAAAATAAAACACAAACGTGTCTCTGCTTGATATAGACTGTAACCACTGATGAACATATTCAGTTTTGATGAGAGAAAAAAAATATATACGAGTTCGGGATTAGAACCCGTAACCTCTGACATGCTTGGCAAAAGATCTCTCCACTAGACCATTGAATAACTCAAACGTAAATTGCGGATCCATGGATTTATGTACGAGTTGAGCAGAGAGTCTGCACAGTTTGACAAGCGGCCGCGGCATGGTACACACATTGCAGATTGCTAATGAATTGTCTTTTTCACACACCTTGTAGACTTGCCAGACTGGTGAAGCCATTTTTATCAGGGTGTAAAAAATTCTAAATCATCTGATCGTCTTTTCTGGAACGGACTTTATAGAGACCGCCGATCATACATCCCAAAGCAATTATCGGCTGATTATGATCGCGACCGATAAATTGGAGCACCCTTAGAGGAAAATAGATACTTAAGGAAAATTCTTAGGGTGTATGAGGTTTGACCTAAAGAAAATAACACTTAAAGTGCTTTATGCAACCGGGCACAGCTCCTAACATGCAGGTTTTGTCAGATGACACAGTTTGTGGCATTGTCCCTCAGGCTTGTTGGCTGCATATCTCAGTGTGTTTTAAGGTTGTGTGTGTCAATTTGTTTTGCAGCACTGATGCCCTTTTTGGACTTATGCACAGTTCAGCCTGATGCTGCAGTGTCTTCTCATGCATTCTTTGGACCTTCAATCCAAACTGGGTAAAGCATTATATCTCTTGCACACTCTTTATTCATGCATTTTAAGTAGTCAGATCCAAAGATATCTTATTGACACAGAGCCATAGCAGCATGTATGAATGTGATGATGCAGTTGTATTTACTTTCGCTGCGCCCTTTAGGCAGCCTCCTGCACTCTCAGAGTTAACGTCCCTGTATGTGGGCCGCTGTCACAGCCTGTGGAAAGAGGCCGGACAGATGCTCTGGTTGGAGGAGAATGTCAGAAAAGTGCTAAAGAAGGTCGACACACACGACCCTTATGTGGAGGACTGCCAAAGCAAGTAAGAAACCAATGAACACAGTTGTGTTTTTGTGCCTTTTTTAAAGTTTGTGGATTTGCTGATGCTTAATTTACCTTCTCAATATCAGATTACACTTCCATCTTCATCCTGATAGAGTGAAAGGTCATGCTGACCAGGAGAAATATGCTCATGAATATCTGTCTTTCTCTTGCCCAATTGACATCTGACATCATGGCTTTAACAAATTGTACTCTGAATAAATAATAATGATTATTATTATAAAAGTGTAGAGTGACTATGACATACAAGAGACTGCAAGTCAGATATGCAAGCATTGCTAAAAGATTAGAGGCAGCCGAAACTGTTAAAAGTATGCTGAAGCTATGTGACATTGGAATGTCATGTACAGGCAGACAGGGTCTCAAACATTCACATTTCCAAAATGAGGGTAGGCAGAGACCAAGGAGAGGATAGCAATGATCTACGAAGAAGTACAGTACCTGGAGAAAGGATGAGATCGAGCCTGCAAGCTTTGTGGGGAGAGGGGCACCATTGGGAAAAGGCCCAATCATGGGAAATTAAAGGGACACTTCACCCACATTTCCATTAAGTTAAGTCAAGTCAAGTCACATTTATTTATATAGCGCTTTTCACAATACAGATTGTATCAAAGCAGCTTCACAGTGATAACATGAAAGTAGTACAACACAGATCAATAATATTGTTAAATGTTAAATAAACCCAACTAAGCAAGCCAAAAGCAAGGCAAAGCAAGGCAACAGTGGCAAGGAACCAAAACTCCATCAGATTGGATAAAGAAAAAACCTTGGGATAACCCAGGCTCAAGTCGGGGCCAGTTCTCCTCTGGCTTACATTCATATTGTTTATATATAAATATTATAATATAAATATTTTTATATGTAACACGGTGCCATAACATGTCGCCAGCGTTCATCGTCTCTTTACAGGCATATGAATTCCCCGTAGAGAGCCTGGATACAAACTGGACCTGACGGACGCCATTTTTCTCGGGACAACGATAATGATTTCATAATGATTTCCATTATACGGGAGTCAGTGTTTAGAAAATCACTATCTCGCAAACTCTCCGCAACCCAACCATACGTGCTGACACGTGCCGAACCATTTGTCTAAAGGCTGTAGGACCGCCACTGGTGCGTTAAGCAGTTTCAGTGGCAAACGGTTCTGTATGGCATAACAGAGGAATAAAAGGTAAGCATTATGTGAATGCTTGACTAAAGAGATGCGTCTTTAGTCTAGTTTTAAACTGTGTCAGCGAGTCAGAGCCTCGGACCGTATTGGGAAGGCTATTCACAGAGTTTGGAGCTTAAATGCGAGAACGCCTTCCCTCCTTTAGTGGACTCAGATATCCTAGGAATGACCAGAAGCCTTGAATTTAGTGATCTTAAAGAATGCGGTGGATTGTAGGGCTGAAAGAAGGTCCGTTAAGTACATCAGAGCTAAACCATTTAGGGCTTTATAGGTCAGTAGTAGTATTTTGTAGTTGATACGGAACTTAATAGGTAACCAGTGTAGAGATGATAAAGTGGATGTTATATGATCGTATTTTCTTGACCTAGTAAGAACTCTAGCAGCTGCATTTTGGACTAACTGTAGCTTGTTTATTGAGGATGCAGGACAACCGGCTAATAAAGCATTACAGTAATCTAGTCTCGAGGTCATAAATGCATGAACTAACTTTTCTGCATCAGAAACAGATAGCATGTTGCATAAGCTTAGCAATGTTTCTAAGGTGGAAAAAGGCTGTTCTTGTAACATATGAAATATGATTTTCGAAAGACAAGTTGCGGATCTAGTATAACACCCAGGTCTTTTACTGTAGTGGATAAAGTAACGAGGACATCCATCTATATTAAAGTTGTATTGTAAGAGGTTTTGTGAGTAGTTTTTTGGACCAATAAGTAATACCTCCGTCTTATCTGAATTTAATAGCAGGAAATTACACGTCATCCAGCATTTTATATCTTTGAGGCACTATGTCAATTTAGATGAGTTAGTGTTTTTCGTATGGTCGTGATGAAATATATAGTTGAGATGTCGTCAGCATAACAGTGGAAAT
This sequence comes from Hybognathus amarus, assembly GCA_030378365.1. Classification (NCBI taxonomy): domain Eukaryota; kingdom Metazoa; phylum Chordata; class Actinopteri; order Cypriniformes; family Leuciscidae; genus Hybognathus; species Hybognathus amarus. Next base: position 212,958 of record JAQIUQ010002673.1, on the reverse strand, counting down.
TAATTCCATGTTTTCTTATAATATTACCAAGTGGCAGCATATATATTGAGAAATAGCAGAGGGCCTAAAACAGATCCTTGCGGTACTCCATAGTCTACTAGCGATTATTGTTGATTTTTCCCATTTAAACAGACAAAATGAGAACGGTCCGATAAGTACGGATCTAAACCAGCTTAATGCCTGTCCCTGAACACCAGTGTAGTTTTGTAGTTCGATCCAAGAGTATTTTATGATCTATAGTGTTGAACGCAGCGCTAAGATCAAGTAGGACTCAGTATTGAGATACAGCCTTGGTCAGAAGCTAAAAGTAAATCATTTGTAATTTTAACTAGCACAGTTTACTGCTCTATGTAATGGGTATGAATCCTGACTGGAATTTTTCATAGATATCATTTTCTTGCAAAAAAGAGCACAATCGACGGACACAACTTTTCTAGTATTTTTGACATAAATGGAAGATTTGAAATGGGTCTGTAATTTGCTAAGTTATTTGGATCTAATCGGGTTCTTAATCAGAGGTTTTATTATACACAAGACTCCCGTACTGGTAAAGAATCACTGAAATAATCAACTCCGATTTTGCTATGAATTCACTCAGCTTTTATATCAGATAAAATTATTAGAATATTCTTACTTTTTATATTTTCAGAAACATAAATAGGGTAAAATAGAGTGTGGAAAAAATATTTGGTGTTCCAGACTGTTTTATCCTTACATACCTTTCGGACCTGGTAAGAGGAGTGGGCGATATGACGACAAAATCATGATACAATTGAGTAATTTACATCTCGCAATAACGAGATATAGCAGTTATTTCTGCTTTGAATTGAGATTATGATATCGGAATTTTCAGAATACCTTTGAAATTGTGACAGTAATGTTCTGTTCAATTTCAATATAATAATAAAAAAACAGCACTGAAGCTCTACAGCTTTAGCATAACTGAAAAAGACCAGTACACTGAGAAAGAGCAAGAGAAAGAAAGCACTACAATAGAACAAAGACACTAACTGAAATACCTGAAAAACACTGAGTAAATACTACATAAAATGTATGAAGTAATCGAACGCATGTAGTAAAACAGATGCATTTGTCTTTACTGTGTAATTGAAGATACATTTATTTTATTAAAGTCACAAAGGGATCAGAGCAGCGAGAGATTTTTCAAAGAAAATAATAATTTTTATCGTTAAAAGCTGAGTGAATTAGTACGCAAAATCGAGTGATTATTTAGTGATTCTTACCATTAAGGGAGTCTCTTGTGTAAATAGAACCGCTCATTAGAAACCGCAATTAGATCCAGATAACTTCACAAATTACAGAACCATTTCAAATCTTCCATTTATGTCAAAAATACTAGAAAATGTTGTGTGCCGCTCAATTGTGCTCTTTTTTTGCAAGAAAATGATATCTATGAAAAATTCCAGTCAGGATTCAGACCGCATCATAGTACAGAAACTGCGCTAGTTAAAATTACAAATGATTTACTTTAGCTTCTGACCAAGGCTGTATCTCAATACTAGTCCTACTTGATCTTAGCGCTGCGTTCGACACTATAGATCATAAAATACTCTTGGATTGACTACAAAACTACACTGGTGTTCAGGGACAGGCATTAAGCTGGTTTAGATCGTACTTATTCGGACCGTTCTCATTTTGTCTGTTTAAATGGGGAAAAATCAAAGATAACGCCAGTAGACTATGGAGTACCGCAAGGATCGGTTTTAGGCCCTCTGCTATTCTCAATATATATGCTGCCACTTGGTAATATTATAAGAAAACATGGAATTAATTTCCACTGTTATGCTGACGACACTCAACTATATATTTCATCACGAACCAGACGAAAACACTAACTCATCTAAATTGACAGAGTGTCTCAAAGATATAAAATGCTGGATGACGCGTAATTTCCTGCTATTAAATTCAGATAAGACGGAAGTATTACTTATTGGTCCAAAAAAACTACTCACAAAACCTCTTACAATACAACTTTAATATAGATGGATGTCCTGTTACTTTATCCACTACAGTAAAAGACCTGGGTGTTATACTAGACCGCAACTTGTCTTTCGAAAATCATATTTCATATGTTACAAGAACAGCCTTTTCCACCTTAGAAACATTGCTAAGCTACGTAACATGCTATCTGTTTCTGATGCAGAAAAGTTAGTTCATGCATTTATGACCTCGAAGACTAGATTACTGTAATGCTTTATTAGCTGGTTGTCCTGCATCCTCAATAAACAAGCTACAGTTAGTCCAAAATGCAGCTGCTAGAGTTCTTACTAGGTCAAGAAAATATGATCATATAACACCGATTTTATCATCTCTACACTGGTTACCTATTAAGTTCCGTATCAACTACAAAATACTACTACTGACCTATAAAGCCCTAAATGGTTTAGCTCCTATGTACTTAACGGACCTTCTTTCGCCCTACAATCCACCGCGTTCCTTAAGATCACTAAATTCAAGGCTTCTGGTCATTCCTAGGATATCTAAGTCCACTAAAGGAGGGAGGGCGTTCTCGCATTTAGCTCCAAAACTCTGGAATAGCCTTCCCGATACGGTCCAAAGGCTCTGACTCGCTGACACAGTTTAAAACTAGACTAAAGACGCATCTCTTCAGTCAAGCATTCACATAATGCTTACCTTTTAGTCCTCTGTTATGCCATACAGAACCGTTTGCCACTGAAACTGCTTAACGCACCAGTGAGGCTCGGACAGCCTTTGAGACAAACGGTTCGACATGTTCAGCACGTATGGTTGGGTTGCGAAAAGTTTGCGAGATAGTGATTTTCTAACACTGACTCCCGTATAATGGAAATCATTATGAAATCATTATTGTTGTCCCGAGAAAAATGGCGTTCGTCAGGTCCAGTTTGTATCCAGGCTCTCACGGGGAATTCATATGCCTGTAAAGAGACGACTCAACGCTGGCGATATGTTATGGCACCGTGTTACATATAAAAAATATTTATATTTAATATTTATATATAAACAATATGAATGTAAGCCAGAGGAGAACTGGCCCCGACTGAGCCTGGGTTATCCCAAGGTTTTTTCTCCATCCAATCTGATGGAGTTTTGGTTCCTTGCCACTGTTGCCTTGCTTTGCCTTGCTTTTGGCTTGCTTAGTTGGGTTTATTTAACATTTAACAATATTATTGATCTGTGTTTTACTACTTTTCATGTTATCACTGTGAAGCTGCTTTGATACAATCTGTATTGTGAAAAGCGCTATATAAATGAATGTGACTTGACTTGACTTAACTTAATGGAAATGTGGGTGAAGTGTCCCTTTAATTTCCCATGATTGGGCCTTTTCCCAATGGTGCCCCTCTCCCCACAGAGCTTGCAGGCTCGAATCTCATCCTTTCTCCAGGTACTGTACTTACTTCGTAGATCATTGCTATCCTCTCCTTGGTCTCTGCCTACCCTCATTTTGGAAATGTGAATGTTTGAGACCTGTCTGCCTGTACATGACATTCCAATGTCACATAGCTTCAGCATACTTTTAACAGTTTCGGCTGCCTCTAATCTTTTCAGCAATGCTTACATATCTGACTTGCAGTCTCTGTATGTCATAGTCACTCTACACTTTTATAATAATAATCATTATTATTATTCAGAGTACAATTTGTTAAAGCCATGATGTCAGATGTCAATTGGGCAAGAGAAAGACAGATATTCATGAGCATATTTCTCCTGGTCAGCATGACCTTTCACTCTATCAGGATGAAGATGGAAGTGTAATCTGATATTGAGAAGGTAAATTAAGCATCAGCAAATCCACAAACTTTAAAAAAGGCACAAAAACACAACTGTGTTCATTGGTTTCTTACTTGTTTTGGCAGTCCTCCACATAAGGGTCGTGTGTGTCGACCTTCTTTAGCACTTTTCTGACATTCTCCTCCAACCAGAGCATCTGTCCGGCCTCTTTCCACAGGCTGTGACAGCGGCCCACATACAGGGACGTTAACTCTGAGAGTGCAGGAGGCTGCCTGAAGGGCGCAGCGAAAGTAAATACAACTGCATCATCACATTCATACATGCTGCTATGGCTCTGTGTCAATAAGATATCTTTGGATCTGACTACTTAAAATGCATGAATAAAGAGTGTGCAAGAGATATAATGCTTTACCCAGTTTGGATTGAAGGTCCAAAGAATGCATGAGAAGACACTGCAGCATCAGGCTGAACTGTGCATAAGTCCAAAAAGGGCATCAGTGCTGCAAAACAAATTGACACACACAACCTTAAAACACACTGAGATATGCAGCCAACAAGCCTGAGGGACAATGCCACAAACTGTGTCATCTGACAAACCTGCATGTTAGGAGCTGTGCCCGGTTGCATAAAGCACTTTAAGTGTTATTTTCTTTAGGTCAAACCTCATACACCCTAAGAATTTTCCTTAAGTATCTATTTTCCTCTAAGGGTGCTCCGATTTGATCGGTCGCCGATCATAATCAGCCGATAATTGCTTTGGGATGTATGATCGGCGGTCTCTATAAAGTCCGTTCCAGAAAAGACGATCAGATGATTTAGAATTTTTTTACACCCTGATAAAAATGGCTTCACCAGTCTGGCAAGTCTACAAGGTGTGTGAAAAAGACAATTCATTAGCAATCATCGCAATGTGTGTACCATGCCGCGGCCGCTTGTCAAACTGTGCAGACTCTCTGCTCAACTCGTACATAAATCCATGGATCCGCGATTTACGTTTGAGTTATTCAATGGTCTAGTGGAGAGATCTTTTGCCAAGCATGTCAGAGGTTACGGGTTCTAATCCGAACTCGTATATATTTTTTCTCTCATCAAAACTGAATATGTTCATCAGTGGTTACAGTCTATATCAAGCAGAGACACGTTTGTGTTTTATTTTGTGATTTCACCAGAATGAATAGTCCGTTGCGGCGATGAGATTGAAGCGCGCCTCCGAGTGACTGCGCGAAGGCACAGAGAACACTGTCTCCCTGACACTGATCGCTGCGGCAACGAGCGTGCAGCTTTAGTTCAAAAACACATTTTAGTGCTAGATTTCTTATTTGTCAGGGAACTAAATGAATGCTCTGCTAGTTAACTGGAAATGTTTTATTTATTTATATTAGGTACATGATGGGACAGACTTCACTGGATCTAAACAAATCAATCTAACCATATAGATGAGAGCAGTAGTGGTGGCTTTCTTAATCTGTTTAAAATAATTTTGAAAGGGTTCTTGAAGGAAAAAAAAATAAATAAATTGAGAGAAATGAATCTAATAATCTCTATCCCCATCTTTTTTATCTACCTCTCTCTTTCTCTCTAAATGCCCAAAATCTGACTAAGCATCCCAGAAAAAAGCAAAGTTATAGATAGCCTATATGAAAGTTGTTAGTTATTTGTATTTTTTTATTTTTTTATTTTTTTTTGCTGTGCACTTTACTACCTGTGGTCCTTTAAGTGTATTAGAAAAAATGATGGACATTTTAGGTTTTACAGACTTTGACCGTATTTAATTTTACAGCAATAAACCGTATTTCATAATCTGATATAATGTTAATTTATTGACCTTTTGAAGTATTAATATCTGTTTTGTTCAATTGTAATACACTGACAGCCATAATGAGTCACTTGATCAATCAAAGCTCATCATAATCAGCTCTTTCACAAGAAAGTTCATACTATTATATAGAAGCTGCATAGTGTCATACACACAAACATTATGTTGAGGCAAGCCATGAAAACGCCCACATCAGCTGGATAAAACATCCAGTTTATCACAAATCTAACCTTTACCTCGTCTTGCTGCGCCTGTGAGGAATAATAATACTGTCATAATAATCCTGGAAAAGTTTAAATTCAAGGAGCACACGGATTCAGCTGATATAGTAAGTCATTTTTTCTTAAGTGCTTTGTTCTAATCGCGTTATTGAATAGTGTCTGTAAACTGCACAAATACTTTAAATATTAAATGCGCGCACAGACAGACACACGAGCGTTCACTTTCGCTCATACATTAGTAGGACTATATAGACTACTAAGATTTGTTCTATACTGATCAGTAAAACCAAAACGACTGTTTAAATATTAATCGGGTGTCTGGGTGTGTAGACGAACGAACTCAAGAGATGCATAGCCTACTGTTACAGACAAAATAGATTATAAAGTTTTTACTATAAAATAGACAAATATATGTATGTATGTATGTATGTATGCATGTGTGTTGTCCTTTCAATATTTTCTTGTCTGAATGAAAGGCTCATTATTATGTGGGTCTTTGTCTCTCTCAGGTGAGAATCACCTAATTATACATGATGAGGGCTGGCCTGTTCACGCCCATTCGCATATTGCCTTGGCAAACAAAAAAAATGTTTAACAATATAACCCAATTCACAGTTTTGTGTGAATGATTAGGATGTTTTTCAGATCATTGTGAAGAAAAAACTCTAGGCCACAACATCCATTAGTCAAAAAATATTGTGGACGCATATTTCGTATGTGTTTTGTGGCTTCATTTCAGAAACTTTCATTTTTAGTTTTTTCAATAACCACGCATAATCAATATTCTCTCAAAACTACAAACATGTACATACATGTTGCTCACATATTATCGTAGCCTTGTTTCTGCTAAATATAGTGTAATTTCTGTGCCATTAATAGGTTTATAAGCAACTGAAAAAAGCACAAATGTCAGGGCATCTCAAAACATTTCAAGGACCCCCAAATACAGCCTAGACCTCAGAGGATTAATTACAAATAAATGAACAAAAATTTGCGTTACATTTAAACTTGTGAATACCATTAACACCTGCACACCCCCTTTCAAATATCTTGCTTCCTATCGACCCCCACTGTTCTTTTAAGCTTCCCTGTTGAGAACCACTAGTGTAAGCCCATCATTCACACACACACTTGATGTTTTTTAGAACAAGTGGTGGGCTGTCATTCAGTTGCTTGGGTACCAGGAACTTGAAGGTCATGGAGTCCCTGTCAGCATCAAGCTTTATTTGTGCTTTGCAATGCTTCTTTACCATCAGAGGACCGGTGAAAGCATTTTCGTTCAGAAAGAGGGACAAATTTCATTGGAGTAGTTAAAAAAACTCTAGATTGACAGTAGCAATTCACTTGGATATTTAACACTCACACCACATCTAATGGTATCCTCATGTGTTGTTGATAGCAAGACAACAGTAAAATTATGACAGCAATTATGATAGTCGTAAAGGGGTCATGATATGGATTTTTGCATTATTTTTATATATTCCTTAAGTTTAAATAAAAGTGGGAAATATGTCAAAGTGATTTGAAACTCACCACCAGGAAACATGATTAAAGCGTTTTGCAGGAGCACATTGGATTTCTGCTTTAGTTGTTGGTTCTCCACAGGTGAAATGTCTTCCTGTTGGCTGAGATGATAGTAGGAAAGAGCCACAGAAAAGGAAAAGTTTGGCAGCTGGGACAGATTTCGATGGACCTGAAACAGCAGAAGTACAGAGAAAGTCAATGTAAAAAGTACCATAGTGTGAAGAGTGTATTATTTAGGAACTGAGGACAACTATTCAAACAAAAATATTTTTTTATACAAAGATATTTCAGTAACTGGTCAGAGATTAAAACCTACAAATAAGTACAGTGTATTAAAAGTTATACACACCAATGGAAGTAAAAAAAATATCAATCAAAAGCCAATTCAAATTCAATTCAATTCAAAGCATTTCAAACACATTTTCATTATTAAAAAAAAATCAATGATCCATATTCACCTTTCATTTCACTTCCAAAATATTCTGTTTAAACTGTTTAAAAACACAACCTATAATATTCAACAGGCAATTTTCGGATCCATTTATTTCGCTTTACGAATTCGCTTCCACAAATTCAGTGTTTCAAATTCGACAGTAAATTTAATATTGACATCCAGGAACTGCCGGAAAAGCAGTAGAGGTAGAGGAGGGGTGCAAGCAGGAGGTGGAAGCGCGTGTGGTTTACAAAGACCAGAGAAACAGAGCAAACCATTCATTCATGAAAACTGATTTACAGAAATGTAAGTGTATTTGTGATTATTGAGGGCTGTGTTAATATTTTTATGCTCTCCTAGCTGGTCTTCCAGCTTTCTCTTGTCAAACCTCTGCAACTGATCCGGAATACTGCAGCCAGAGTGGTCTTTAAAGGGTTACTTCACCCAAAAATGAAAATTAAGTCATTAATTCAGTTCGAGAACTGAACTGAAGAAGTTGAAGGAGATCGCAATTCTCACACATGCGTCGTGGAAATACTCTTGAACTCTATCTCAGGCCTACAAGGAAGAAAAGGAATAGCTTCGAATAAAGATGTTATTTTTGTTTGTTTTTTTGCACAAGAGGTATTCTCGTCACTTGATAAACTTATAGTTGAGCCACTGTTGTCACATGGAATATTTAAACATTTTCTTCATTGACTTTCAGGGCTGTCAAGTTTGAGTCCCTGAGGCAGCCTATGTAGCAGTGATCTACCTCTCAAATTTAATAAAAAAAAATCTTCATTTGTGTTCCGAAGACGAACAAAGGTCTTGCGGGGTTGGTACAGCATGGGAGTGAGTAATTAATGACTTAATTTTCATTTTTGGTGAACTAACCCTTTAACGAGCCGAGAGCACACGCCACTCCTCTCCTCACAAAATTGCACTCGTTGCCAGTTGCCACTCGCATCAAATTCAAGTCACTGAACGTTTTCCTACAAAACAACCACTGGCTCTGCCATCCATAAACTTGCTCTCTGCAAGTGAATGTCGTCTTGTGTTACCATCTCAAAGAGGCACAAAATCTCTTTCTTGGACCTTTACCATGACTGTTCCCTGCTGGTGGAAAGATCCGCCTAACTCAACCAGAGCTGCTGATTCCGTAGACATTAAAAAAAAAACGGCTGAAGATGCATCTTTTTCAGCAGCACTTGATCCAGTAATACGTACACATTCTCTTCTATTCAATTTTTTTTTACTTGTTTACAGAATAAAACAACAAGACAAGCTTCAAAACCCCCACCCACCCCAATCACTCCCCCATGTATTCATACCACAATCACAACCACAATCATCCACACATTCATAGTGTTGTGACAGAAAAGCAAACCATAAATAGAAAGGAAGCACAAAGCAAACAATAAATCAAATACATTATAAATTAGAATAAATCAATAATACTGATCAAAAATCAATAAACAAAATACAATACAATTTGCAAAACATTTATGACATAACACATGGCACACCTTTAAGAAAGTACATCTAATATTTATATCTAACTCAAGCAGACATTCCATTTCTTTTCATGCTCAGTTATTCTGTTGTTATTTGTTGCTATTGTTTCCAGGATATACTGAAGATAAACTATATTTTTTATTTTTTTTATATACATAAATTTGATATAGTTTTAGCTTTAAAAATAAACATTTTACCCATCAAGTTAATCATATTCAAAAATGTGTGCATTTACCCTCAAAGACACATAAAATATTCTGAGGTGTGATCGTAAAATAATATCCATAGACCTCAAACCATAACTGTATACTGACCCAAAACTTAGGGCAAAATATGGGCAAAAATAAAACAACTGCATCAAGTCCTCCTCATCCCCACAGAACCTGCAACAGGGATCCTTTTTCTATCTGCCATTTGAGTAAAGATTTTTTTGTTGCAATAATTTTATAAAAAGATTTATTAAAAGAAGTTGAAATTCTGGAATATGAATCAATTGTAGTTCTCTAAATTGTTCTAAAGTAATCCTTCCACAAAATTGGATCATTAAATTCATCTTCCCAAAACTGGCAGGTTCTGTGTGGAAAAAGTGTAGTGACTGTGATATTTAAATTCCAAATATATATTATTTTATTTATCTTTACACCAGACAGCCATTTTAGGCATCATGTTGGTGGGAGACAAACCATTAATTTATTCTTCTTACCACTTTGCAATTTTATTTTCCAAGTTTTAGGAATTGCATAAATCAGCTGGTTGAATCGTAACCGATTCGAGAGAAATGCCAAAAGAATTCTCAAATTTTCACAAGAAATAAAATCTCCAGATAAGTCTAAAAGGCCTTTAACAAAAATTAACCCATTTTTGACACATTCCTACCACAACAATGGCTTGTCTCTGTAGTGAACTTTTTCTTCCAAAGTAGAGAAGCAACAGACTAGGAGACGTTGAGGTATTTTTACGCAGAAGTTCTTTATTGCGTCGCTGTAGTCATCTCAAGAAATCATCTGCCTAGACTAAAATACAGAACTATTCTTATACATTTCAAAAGGGGGGGTGGGTTACATAGAGGTGGAGACACTGAAACAAAGCAAATGTAAATGCATGAGACCCTAGAACTCAAAGGCAAACAGTCTCAGTAATTAAAATAGCAGGTGTTCAAACTTGCTGAGACGTGGGAAAGGCCTGGCCTTCTCGTGCTGTCACAGGACAGTCAGGAATATCACGCTGGGAACTCCTACCGTTTGCAGAGATTTCCTGGTCTCATCATTTTAGAAACGTTCTCCATCTAAAACACCACTGTATTGGAAATCTAAATTAAACATGTTAATAAAATTTGTAATCCTTCATCTCCAACCATAATGTTTGAATTCATCCATTTCAACTGTGTCTGAATATCTTGAATTGTATCTGGAGGGTGGTACTGGAAATTCAACAAAGCTTCCAGTGCATCCTTGAAGAATGGTGATAACTCTTTTAAACTGTTTTGAAATAGTTTATCAATATGTATTGTTTTAATTGGTAAAAAGGAAATATATTGTTCAATAAGAAGGAAAAGGCTGAATATAATCTCTGGCTCGTGATGCATTGTTTGTTGTGAAAAATTTTAGCAACCCAGGAGGCTTTCAAGGAACAGTCCATCATTTGAAGATATTTTTTTTTTAATTCAGGTTCACCGTTATTATAAGAATTATACAGGTACTGCCTTTTAATTTTATCTGGTTTATTGTTCCATATAAATTAGATTTTTTTTGTTCAAAATGTTTAAAGAACTTTATGCTAAGGAAGAAGCAAATTGTGGCATTACTAATGTATTAATCAGAGTTACTTCTCCTTGAATTGTCAGAGTTCCTCAGTAGTAATACAATCCACCTTATATCAAAAAGATGATTGACAGATGTCCCGCCCCTTCCCACCCCTTTCGGCATAGGATGAAAGGGTTCAATAGAGGGTAAAGGAGATAAGAGGTGATAAAAAGTATCAAAAATGAGATAAAAAAGTATCAAAATGAGATAACAAGAGAGACATCTGAGTTAACGAGATAAGATCAAAAGGCATCAAATGGATTTGACAGTTTTATGAACTATTGACCTCCTAGCCTTGATAATGTCATTTGTAACAGTTGTTTTTTAATAATAAAGATAAGATCAAAAGGGATCAAATGGGTTTGGCAGTTAGTTTTTTAACCTATTGACCTCTTAAACTTGATAATGTCATTTGTAACAGTTGTTTTTAACTGTAAAGATAAGATTAAAGGGATCAAATTGGATTTGACAGTTTGTTTTTTAACCTATTGACCGCCTGAACCTTGATAATGTTGAATTAAAGATAAGGTCGTGGAATTCCCCTCCCTGTCAGGTGTCGCAGGGTTAGTGAGAAAAAATAGTTTTTTCTAATAATGCTACATATCTCACAACAATTAAGGATGACAAGCATTCAGTTCATGTAAAATAAAAAAAAAGATTGAGTGATTCTCTCTATCGCGCAGGCAGATAGGTGCATTTATGTCTCTGTGAGTGTTACACCCATTTCTATGTTTAGTTAAAATAAACAAGGCTATAATTCCTTTCAAAACAAAAGGTAGTGTGTTTTGCTAATCATTGAACGCTATTTCATCTGTAGGGAGAAAAGCATGAAAGACAGCTGATGGTTTGATGTACCTCGCAGTTCACGGTCAGGGTACAGATAAAGTACCAAAATTCAAAATGCAATAAAATGTCCATACATTTAAAGTTAAAAAGATCCCAGATTGTTTTCTTTTTCTATGTCTATGTGTATGAGAGAGTTGATATCAATAAATTACTTTAGAATTACTTTAGATTCTCTGAATCCTGAAAACCTCTAAGTCAGACGGGGCCCGCGCGCTATCTGTGTGTGTGTGTGGGTGTTACATGATACCCTCCGCATTCCTGAAGACACTGTGGAAGTGAAGACAATTTATATATATTATTATTATTACTTTCTCTAAACATGCTACCATAGGCTCAATTTTTTAGGAATCATGGGGTGTCTTTTAATTTTTATGCAGACTACACCAAAATCTATCTCCCTTTGAAACATAACGACAAGCAAGGCCTAGAAACTTTGCTTGCCTGCTTATCTGACGTACGGTCCTGCATGTCCTTGAATTTTCTGCACTTGAATGAAAGTAAGACTGAAGCAATTGTTTTTGGCCCCTCTTGGAAAAGCAAACCCCGAACACTGACTATGATTATTTAGACTCTAAACGAGAGCACGCATTACTCCGATTTTATTATCTCTAAATTGGTTGCCAGTGTGTTATAGCTATAGAGTTGAATCAAAATTTTTGTTGCTAGTTTTTAAGACTGGTCTTGCACCATCCTATCTGTCAGATCTTTTAAATGTGAAAAAATTAACAAGATGCTTGCGATCCTCAGACAGCATTATACTGTCATATTCAAGATCAAGATTGAAGCTGCGAGGTCAACGGTGATCGATGCGTTTTCAGTGGCCGGTCCTAGGATATGGAATAGTCTTCCTTTATCTGTGAGGTCTGCATCGTCTGTACACGAATTTAAATCTAAGCTAAAGTTTAATCTTTTTACTCTTGCATTTCATTCATAACGTTGGTTTCTCTAAACCCTAACTAGTGTTTATAGTTTGTTATAATTGTATTGTGAGTGGTTGGTTTTATACTTCATTTGTACAGCACAGTGGTCAGCTTCTGTTGTGCTTTATAAATAAATGAAATGAAAAATAAATGAAATGAAATATATGTAACACTATAGTTGAAAAACGTTATGTTCTATATAAATGAAAAGGTTATAACATTTACATCTAGTCATTTACAAATATAATATTTAACACTAACTACAGTTGAAAAACACTGCTCTTCAAAAGTATATAAATGTGCAATTATTAATTTACAAATATAATATTTCACACTTAAGTTGAAAAACATGCTGTTCTTTAAAAGTATATACATTAAATATAAAATAAAATATATAAATATAATATTTCTCTCTCTCTTTCTCTCTCCCTCTGTCTCTTTCTCTCTCAAACACCCAGCGCAGGACAGACATGGTCTGTGTGGGTGTGTTCAGTATGAGAGTCACTTTCACGAGGAGGTCTCTGCCTTACACAAAAATCTTACAAGGGGTGTATCACATCATTGTCACACCTGTTTTGCTAAGAGAACATAGTCTAAACATGTTTCTACATATGGTGGCTACATGACATTAGTCTAGATTTTAAGAATTTATTTCAAAGAATAATCGTAAAAGTTTAAATATGATCTTTTAAAAGATTGTTTAAATTAAATCTTTATTTATCTTTTAGAAGATTACTGTAATGATTGACTGTAACGGTGACCTAAAGTATCATTTTTATTAATATATCCATAACGATTTTTGTACTGTAACAGCATATTCAAGAATGAACCTTCACAGAGACGGAGGAGTTACAGGACAGATGAGCCTCTGGGCCACAATACAGCGTGTGCAATGCTAGTCTGCTTTTCAGAGCTTTATTCATTGTAAATTCATTTAAAAGTGTACTCTTAAAAGTTTAGATCTTTTAAAATTAAAAGATTGTTTAAATCAAATCTTTAAAGTTTTATTAAAATCGTATCTTACAAGACTTCTGCATGATATTAATGATTTGCATAAATTTAACCTAAGGTATTATTTTTTACTAAATATTGTTTGTTCAAAAATAAAAAATAAAATATTTCAAAGAGTATTTTTGTCCATGTCGCATGAAACGAAAGTTTGTCAAAATGTTTTTGTTTTAAAGAGCCCCTATCATGGATTTTTGAAAATGACTGTTCATATGGGGTGGAATATAGCTCTAAGGGAATGAAAACATCCTGCAAAGATTTATATCTGAAAGTGCACCGTATATAAAGTTATTGTCTTTCAAAAGTGAGAGTCGACTCTGAGTCTATGAAATGAATTGTTTTTGAAACGAGTCATTAGCTGGTTCGTCGATGACGATAGATAGGCTACATACTGGCCGCGCCCAGTTACTGCGCACGCAGACGTAAATCTAGATAGAACACATTCAAATACTTCATATAGCATCATGTTGAGAAGACGCTGTGTTCTACAATGCAAAGATAGTTCAGCCACTTTGTTTTCATTTACCAGGGACGAGCATGTGAAGAATCAGTGGTTAGAGTTCATATTTGCAACGATACCACAACAGTATAGCCCGATTGTGCGCTTATCATTTTAATGACGGATCGTTCAAAAACATAAATTAATTCAAATGTGGATTTGCAGCGGTTGTTCCTGAAGGAGGGCTCAGTAACTTACTTACCCAGTGTATATGGATCAGCTTCCTCCTATGAATCACAACCTGTAAGTATTATTAATAATTGTTGCTTTTATGGGTTTTGAACGGTTTTGTAGCGTAGGGCGCGAGGAGGGAAGGCGCAGGTGTGTGTGTGTGCACGCGTGTGTGTGTGTGTGTTACGCTCAGCGGAGCTTCTCAGGTCTCCAATGTCAACTTTTTTAAATATGTGAAATGTTTGTCGCTGTTATTGGAGTTGTTATAAAGAATAGAGCGTCTTGTTGTACTGCAGTGCTTTATTTTAATATGTTTATGCGTTATGCTAACAAACAATAACTGACTGGGTCATCAATCACGGCCGATATAGCGTCACGCAAAGAGTGGTTTGGAAAAATGAGTCGTTGCTACGAATCATTTGGGAGTCAGTGAGCAAATCAGTTAAAAATAAATGCATATTATAAGACAAAATAAAGTTTTTTTTATCCTTGCATGCATGTTAAACTGTTTTTGGGAACTACTAAAACAAAAATAGGAACATTTCAAATGCTATGATAGGGGCTCTTTAAAAGAAATCCTTGAACTGTTCTTATGTAGAATAAGTTGTATCATTTAGAAAATCACCACACATTTTCAGAGATGCAATGTGTCTCTGTGGTCCATGACGCAGCAGAAGTAAAGTTGGTATTGAGCGAATATTTCATTTTACTCGTTTTAATTCAAAGCATGATCTTACTTTTTCTACGGTAGCTATGACCTGTTGTATGTAGGTCCAATATATCATTTTGACTTTTCTTGTATCTCCCAAACTATCCTTATTCATTGTGGAGGAACACAAGGTGAAACCCTTCACTGAGAATATACTATCTGTTATCTACTCAAAATATATGTAGAATTTTCAAATGTTAGCATTTGTTGATGCGACATGCTGTCTGTTGGCCGCATGAACACACTTTGGGGGGAGCTGATGATACTAAAGCAGAAACCATGCCCCATTGACCTCTTCGATTCAAACACATAGTGCTCTCTAGCGCCGCGCTTTTTGAAATGCGTGTTGCGACTACGGTGACCGTTATGTGCCGAGAAGCTACGACATGTCATCCAATAGCACCTTTTCGAGTTTAACTATACACATTCTACCGTTACGCCGCCTATATAATGAATTACACAACCTTGTAATTTAGACCATAACATTGACTTACCTGTCGAGAAGAAACCAGGTCTTCAAGACTTTCTCCATCATTAGCTCTATCCACCTAACCCATCCCGATATTTACCCTCATTTTGAATTTGCCGGTCACGTTTCCTTTTAGATTCATTTTTTAAGCTTTATCATAACTACGAGGATTGCATTATGAAGCACCGTGCAGTGTGGCCTTTCAAGCGCCTCTCACTGACCTCCTTGGTCGCTTCAGATGGTTTCAGTCAGCCGGCTGAAACTGCGTTGCGGTGACCAGTGCTTTTTTGTCCCTCTCCGTTTTTATAGTTTTTCAAGATTGCGGGACAACATGGAGGCCTCCATGGACTCACCCGTCAGATCATTGTCAGAGCTAATTTTACACCAACAAGATCAGTATTTATGAATAAAGACTTTTAGCTATTAGAATACTTCTTAAAATATAATGTACCTTGAATTTCAGATGTGTAAAACTTTAAATTTTACAATGACATTTTTCAACCGAGTGAATCTACACGTGAGAGATCTTCAGAAGTCATAACTTCAGGGGTCGAATGAGGATCCAGAGAATATTTAATTTCCCTTAAAACCAAAGATTAAGTTTAATGACACTAGTTTGCAATGTCACTTTTTTAAAGGATAGTCTTACTTTAAAGTTTGAACAAAAATGTAAAAGCGCTTCTTCATATTCGCTGTGTTCTGCCCAAGGCCATAAACCGATTCTTTTTGTTTTAGAAATTGACTTTTCTAATTTCTACAAATATCAGCCTGATACAATATCGGATTTAATACACAATGAAATAAGATAATCATGCTACGAATACATCTAGACACAATGTTTTTAAGAAAAGTAGTGTTTTTAAAATTCAACTAAACCATGATAACAGATTCTTTCTTTTGACAGACCTACAGAAATGCATGTAGATTACTAAGTTTCAGGCATAGTGCAACCATGCAAGGATTGAGAAAGCTAATATTGCTGTAATATTTGCTCAGTCTAACCCTCTACGCTGATCCAGGCATAGCTTTACTAAAAAAAAATATCATGGAAGTCATCATTAAACTTTGTTCAAAAAATTGTTCTCTGACCCCCAAATAATCAGATAATGGAATGTTCACAAACTACAATTAGATATTCTCCTGCTTAGTATGTTTGTAATTAGTAGGGCTTAAATCTTTGGATGTATTTTGTCACACTGTAGCGATGCAAAGTACCACAATTTGTAAATCCTGTGGACTAACTTTAAAACATATTCTTTATACAGGAATCACATGTGTCCAAAACAACCATGTAAGATTCAACAGACCAAATCACTAAGAAAAGCACTGTGTATAATAATTCATACACAAAAGTTAACACATGATGGTTTTATTACTATTCAGATAGCTAGTAGATGATACTGTTTCACATTTTGTATGTTGGACCGTATGTGTTTTAGGTGAAGACTTTTCTTTTAAAGCAGTCAATATTCAGTGTTTAGGAATAAATGACCATTAAATATTTAAGTGATACTATTTCTGTTTGAGAACTAAATACTTTGTTTAGTGCAACTTTCCTCTATCTACGACGTGGAATCACATATATTATCACACATAGTATTAACACGCTATTAATAAGCAAGTATTACTTAAGTTACTTAAAGTATTAATGCGAAAAGTAAGCGCTGGCTGTTTTAAACTTAAACTATTACAACAGAATCACATCTGACTATTCATTAAAGTTTGAGGCTGTTAAACAAAGTTCGGTAACACCTGCAGATAACATTTCACAAAGTAAATTCTATGAGATCAAATTGATCAGTTTTGAATGTATGTAACTGCCATTTTATATACTAGTTCGATTACGCCGTTTACATCATTATTCTTTTTGTACAGTTTGCAAAAACTATAGTCTCAGAGCGTAGTCAAACATATAGGAATTTATGAAAAACATGAACAGATATTTCTACATAAGATATTACTTTAGAACATATTCCAGCAATGTCTACGATACATCGACATGACAGATGTGTATTGCTGTTTTTTTTGTTACCTATAAAACTTTTATACTTCAAACTCGTCTAGCTATTGTCCGTTTCACAGCACAGTCATATACCCAGTTATTTTGTGCATGTGTGCTAAACAACGATTAAGTCCAATGAATTTAGTTGATAAGTGGTATTTTTATTTGTAGGCATCAGTCTTTTAGGCCTGATCCAGAAAACAGGCATTGTGTTTTATGTCTTAATAATCATTATGAAAAGTAAACAGTTTGTGGCCTCATCATCAAAATGTTTTAACATATAGTAAATATCAATTGTTAGATAAAATTATATGTGAAACACGCTCAGTAGCATTAGAGCCGGATTCTTGTTTATATTGAACATTGTTATTGAACCGCATGTTTAACGGCGCTAGTGTTACTGAATTGTTTACCATCGGTTTAATTTTTAACAAAACTATCGTGACACTTATCGTATTTTGTACCGTGTCTTCTTTACACATTCACCCTCACTGGATATCTGTTTCCTACAGTTAGCTGTTTCCAGAGAATTACGACAGTATTCAGTATTCAGTATGGCTTGATTTAACTAATGGTGGTTTAAACCATCATCTTCACTTGAGACATATACCATCATAGGTTTTATAATAGCACTTAATTGTATATTTTAACCCTTTATGCGGGTATAAAATACCTATCTCTGAAATATTTTTTTCGTGTAAAACATCTATGTAGGTCGTGTAAAACATCTATGTACATCTATCTATGTTTTCAAAAATACAGCGAAACAAAGAATGAAGACATCTTTCAATAAGTGACCCTCAAAATCTTGCCATACAAGAAAACACAATACATTATCAGAAAATTACTTTTGTCGCTTTTTCTGAATAATCTCACCAAGTGCGGGTGCTTGATAACTATTATCAAGCGCATAATGACGTGTTTTACGCGATATTCGATTTCACGTTTCAATTTCAACTCGATACATTTGAATGCGCTAACGGTTTATAACTGAACGTCTTAATAGTGGGTAAACGTTAACTTACACCCTATTTACTTTCTAATATATAGCATATTATGTACTGCTGTAATATGTCATGCTGCGCCATGTTATCGACCAGGTAGAACAATTCTTCCATCCACCATAGATCACTTCTCAAATAGCTTATCTGATCTAACTCAGCTGCTGCCTGAACCCAAACAAACAGATGAACTGGACTAGCACTATGAGCTCCATTCTCTCCAGAACATTGGATATTGTTGCACCCATTAGATTAAAGAAGGTCAGAGAAAAAAGTATAGCACCATGGAACAATAATACTACGTATGTTTTAAAGAGAGAAACCCGTAATTTAGAGCGTAAATGGAAGAAAAAAAGTAATTTAGAGGTTTTCAGGATCACGTGGAAAGACAATATGTCACGTCATGAAAAGGCCCTTAAAACGGCCAGGGCTGAGCACCTCAGCAAACTAATAAAAAACAACCAAAATAATCCAAGGTTCTTACTTAACACCCTGGCTAGACTAACAAATAAACAGACGACACCTGAACAACATATCCCGTTACAGTTTAGTAGTAATGATTTCATGAACTTCTTCACCGAGAAAATTGAAAGCAACAGAACCACAATCGTAAACTCTCAATCTTTGCTCGCGCCTTATAATTCAGCCGCAATTATCACCCCGCAAGAACAATTACAATGTTTTACAACCATAGAACAAAAGAATCACTTATCAAACAAACTTATCACTTCATTTAAAACAACAACATGTTTATTAGATCCTACCAACCAAACTATATTGAAAGAAGACTTGTTACCTATAGTGGAAGAGCCTCTTCTCAATATTATTAACTCGTCTTTATCTTTAGGTCATGTTCCAAGAACGTTCAAGCTGGCAGTTATAAAACCTGTTAATAAGAAACATCAATTAAATCCAAATAACCTAGCAAATTACAGACCCATCTCAAATCTTCCATTTATGTCAAAAATATTAGAAAAAGTTGTGTCTGCTCAAACTCGGCTCTTTCTTGCAAGAAAAGGACATCTATGAAAAGTTTCAGTCTGGCTTCAGGCCACATCATAGCACTGAAACTGTGCTTGTTAGAATCACAAATGATTTACTTCTAGCTTTGGACCAAGGCTGTATCTCAATACTAGTTTTACTTGATCTTCACGCTGCGTTCGATACTATAGATCATAAAATACTCTGAGATCGTCTACAAAACTACACTGGTGTTCAAGGACAAGCATTAAGCTGGTTCAGGTCATACTTATCTGACCACTACCATTTCGTCTACTTAAATGGAGAAAAATCGATCATAACTTCGGCAAACTATGGAGTGCCGCAGGGATCTGTGTTAGGCCCTTTATTATTCTCAATATATATGATGCCACTAGGCAATATTATAAGGAAACATGGAATTAGTTTCCATTGTTATGCTGATGACACTCAAATATATATTGCATCACGGCCAGATGAATATGCTAAATTATCCAAATTGACAGATTGTGTTAAAGATATAAAAGATTGGATGACACGTAATTTTCTTTTATTAAATCCAGACAAGACAGAGGTAATACTTCTCGGTTCTAAAAACCGTCCACAAAACCTTTCGCAGCACGACTTTAACATATTAGGATGCCCTGTTACTTTATCCGCTGCAGTAAAAGACCTGGGTGTTACAATAGACTGCAATCTGTCTTTTGAAAAGCATATTTCATATGTTACAAGAACAGCCTTTTTCCACCTTAGAAACATTGCTAAGCTACAAAACATGCTATCTGTCTCTGATGCAGAAAAGTTAGTTCATGCATTCATGACCTCAAGACTAGATTACTGTAATGTTTTATTAGCTGGTTGTCCTGCATCCTCTATAAACAAGCTACAGTTAGTCCAAAATGCAGCTGCTAGAGTCCTTACTAGATAAAGAAAATGTGATCATATAACACCGATTCTATCATCACTTCATTGGTTACCTAGTTCCGTATTAATTACAAGGTATTGCTTTTGACTTATAAAGCTCTAAATCAGAGGTCTCAAACTTCAGCGGCCCAGGGCCATTTGCGGCCCACAGGATGATATTTTGTGGCCCCCTACTTGACATTAAAGTTTAATGTTAGTGCGGCCCGTCGTTGCGTTTGCTGTGTTTTTTTTTGTTTTTTTTTATCCCTTATGGGCTACCAAAGATAGTCTCGTGACAGCTTACGGTGGGTTTGTTGTCAATAGTTGTCATAGAAACCATGAAGTACAAACATATACTGCGCCTGGAAAAAATGAGCACGTTGCGTCAATTATGAGCGCGGCTCGGCGCTTGATGCGCACCTACATTTGAAACGTACTTGAGCATGCAAAATATGTGAGCGCGATATGTGAACAGACCCAAGTCGAGCTACCACCACCAAATCAGCTGATGCTACTGTTACTTGCAGAGCGACGTGTTGGATAACCCTGCTCTAGAACAATGTGAGAATAATCATTTTGAGCTTGTTATGTGTTGTGTCTGAACGCGTTTAATGAACGATAGTTCATGAACTCGTTCATATTTTGGCTGAAAGTGAACTGAACGTAGCCTACTGTATTACTGCCCAATGAACGTTACAGTGAACTAATGCATTCAAGTGTCTGTGAACCGAGGAGCGAGGAGGCGTCTTTAGATCATTTAAAAGGGTTTTATGAGGTCGTTGAGGATGGGAAAATCTTACATGTCTGTGCAAACTTTGCCCGTCGATAAAATATTTGTTATCTGTGGTTGTATATGGGCTGTAGCAATAATAATTGCCTAATAATAAAAAAGAAGCTTGCAGCAACATATGGAAAAAAAGAACTATGAACTAGTTCATTTTTGAAATATGAACTGAAAAAGTTCGTTTTTAAATTTGTGAACTGAACTTTGAGCTAGTTCATGTAATGAACTTGGTCCAACTCGGTTGACAAGAAGGTTTGCTTTGATATGTGCAAAGTCAGTAATTTGCCTGGGACACTATACATGTGTAAAAAGAATTATTTGTATTTCAAAAGCAATAATTGTTTTTCTAAGTATAACAAAAGGAAATGTGCCTTCCAAAAAAAAAAAAAAAACAAAAAAACATTCAATATAATAGTGTTGTATAAAGAAAATAAAAAGCAAATATGACTATTACAACGATGTTGTGTATAAGAAAAAGACAAAGAAAGTTTGTAAAATTAACTTCAACTGTCAGAAGGACAGCTCATGAAGAACCAATCATGTACAGAAAGGAATGTTCAAATTCAGAGGAACAGTTCAGAAGAAACGTTAATAATAAAGATTGAGAAGATTGGATCAGTTGTGCTCCATTTTTGGAATACTTATAGTTGGGTCATCTATAGCCGTTTTGTGACCGTGGAGAGCAAAGGTTCGTTTCTCACTGGATTTCTCATCTATAAAGGTTAAAGAAAAAAATGAGCCGGGGTGCCCTCGCAAAAATGTGGGGAAATTTTTTGAGAGCGCGATATCCAAAATGGCTGCCGTCGGCCAGGCTGTGAAATTAACTTTTGAATGGTTTTGCCCACAGTGCTGCATAATACATGGTTTCTGAGACTATTTGGGTCAAGAAATTCATAAATTATGTAGATTTATTGATTTTACCTATTTTTGACCTTCAAATTCAAGATGGCTGCCAATTGGCTCTTTAAGGTGAGACACCACTACAGGTGAATAGGGTAAAAAATTTAACTTGCAGATATCACCATGAAACTTTACCAGTTGATTACTCGCATGAATAGGAGAAAAAAATGTATTGCAAGTTTTCTGTAATTTTAGGTTTAAATATGCTAATCAGGCTATATATAATTAAATATGCACTAATTTGCATATATTTTGAAGTGACGAATCTCACCATTGAAAAAAATAAGGTTCAAAATTATTTTAGCATTTTCTTGATATATTCAATGAAAAGACATCCCCTGAGGGGACTATAAATATCTCTTTTTGTTACCCTGGAAATCAGAAATTACTGCCAATAGCATGAAATTGACTGAAATCCAAGTACCAGTTACTCTGACATGCTGTCAGAGGCTGCGTTTACACTTGGTGCATTTTTTTTTACATACCCCTTTGACACTGGCTAGTTGTGCCCCTGGATGTGACGAGGCAGGTTTGAGTACCCTACCACCAGTGCTGGTGTCTACTATCACCAGAGATAATTTATATAGAGACATGCCACTTCCTAAATCCTCAATACAAATATAGGGAAAACCCGTAATGCAAGAGATGGCAGTTGTATGCACATGTCCCACCCCTCCCGCTGGAAAGCCAATCATCTGCTTTTAACAGTCAAGCTGGGAGACATTTAAGCCTATCGTCTGGTTCCACTGATCCCCATGCACATTTGATGTTTGTGACAGTGGAGACGAGAACCCTTGCGTATGCGTAGTAATAGTATAGCCTGTGGGGAAAGGGCGTTTCAAACCTTATTTTGGGGCAAAGTCATCAAACTTTTTCAGCGATTTTTGTCATAATGTACTGCTGTTTCTATACATGCAATTTTTATGTCCCGGTGACTAGTGAAACTGCAGTTCTGACTCTCTGCCCATTCATTTAGATAGGAACCTGGTTTTGTTCAGTACGAAATAGCTGCCCGGAGGCATTGCCAAGATGGCGGCCGAGTGGCAGGACTTGCCTAAAAGGACTTTTCTATCACTTCCGCTAGAGCATCATCCAGAGACATTTCTACACGTTGAAGTGGAACCTCTTCGTCAACTGGTGCTTTACTCGCAGAGAAGACCCCGTAGATGCTCGATTAATGTTGTGCTTCCCTTCCTGTAAGATGGGATGGAGCGAAGAAAGAGTATGTTGCCGCTATCACCGCATATCATGACGCAGTCCTTGGGAAAGCACGACCTGATCATCAGGTTCCTGACAAGAGTGAGGAGACTAAATCCTCCTCATTTCTTCTTGGGACCTCTCAATGGTTCTATCTCCCCGGCAGAGTGCTCCCTTTGAGCCTCTGTAATCAGTGGAGCTTAACTTCCTGTCAATAAAGACAGCTCTACTGGTTGCACTGGCCTCCATCAAGAGGGTAGGGGACCTACACGCATTCTCCATTGACAAAGCCATTGACGTGATCCTGAGACCCCGGCCTGGATATGTGCCAAAGGTTCCCACCACTCCCTTTCGGGACCAGGTGGTGAACCTGCAAGCGCTGCCCCTGGAGGAGGCAGACCCAGCCTTGGCACTGCTCTGTCCAGTACGCGTTCTCCGTGCCAATGTTGACAGAACACAGTGTTTCAGGACCTCAGACCAGCCCTTTGTCTGTTATGGTGGAAAGCTGAAGGGAAAGGATCTCTCCAAGCAGAGGCTGTCTCACTGGATAGTGGATGCCATTGCTTTGGCATACCAGCAGCAAGGTCGACCGTGCCCCCTTGGTGTGACTGCCCACTCCACCCGGAGTGTGGCTTCCTCTTGGGCTCTAGCGCATGGCGCCTCGCTAACAGACATCTGCAGAGCTGCAGGTCATTCGCCAGATTCTACAATCTCTGAGTGGATCCAGTGTCCTCTCATATACTCGCTTCAACCACACGCTTATGTGTCGTTGCTTGCTCGCCACTCCACTCCACGGACAGGATACATGCAATTTTTTTCCTCAGGTGAGCTTCTCCCGTCAAGCCTTCCCCGTTAAGCTCTGAGTTCCTCCAGCACTGCTAGTCTAGGTGCCTCCGTGTGCATGGTCCCCCCTCTGGGCGACCCACACGTGTATTTCCAATGTAAGTCTCTCTGAGCACGTGTCTTTCCCTTGGCAAGCCACATTGCCCCCCTGGGGTTGAAAATATTCTTTGGGCTGGACACCCAGTGTTCTCCGTATGCTACCCCCTTCCCCCCTTCAGACAGGCACTATTTGCATATTTCCTCAGGAGATCCCCATGTACCTTGGTATTCCTTTAAGTACGAGTCCTTCATTCGTGCCAGTCTCACAACAGGGAGCTCAGACTTATGCAGGGCACTGGAAGACAGTTGTGAAGCTGGCTTGATTAGACTGGAACCCCATTTATTGTCACTCAACGTAACTCGGAGTGAAAACAAAAGGGAATGTCTCAGTTACATATGTAACCCTTGTTCCCTGAGTAGAGAACGGAGACATTATATCTTCCTGCCACTTCCGCTGTACTGCGGGAGCCGCCTGAGTTCAGTCTTGGCTCCTCAGCGAAGAAACATATCTGCATGTTGCCTATCTGCGATAGGCTTTCTAAGCAAAACCCCATTCGTCCTCACTCAGCATAACGTCTCTGTTGCCTACTCAGGGAACGAGGGTTACATACGTAACTGAGACATTTTTTCTCACACTTCTAGTGCCGATTTTACACTTCTGTAGCACCTACAACAAACTGTACAATCTTATTCCCAACTATATTGTGAAGGTTTCTCCAGAGGGATTAGTTAATATATCATTCTTGGCCTGATTTATATCTAGTTTTATGCCTAAAATAGGTCGTAAATCTATTTCATGCTATTGGCAGTAATTTCTGATTTCCAGGGTAACAAAAAGAGATATTTATAGTCCCCTCAGGTGATGTCTTTTCATTGAATATATCAAGAAAATGCTAAAATAATTTTGAACCTTATTTTTTCAATGGTGAGATTCGTCACTTCAAAATATATGCAAATTAGTGCATATTTAATTATATATAGCCTGATTAGCATATTTAAACCTAAAATTACAGAAAACTTGCAATAAATTTTTTTTCTCCTATTCATGCGAGTAATCAACTGGTAAAGTTTCATGGTGATATCTGCAAGTTAAATTTTTACCCTATTCACCTGTAGTGGTGTCTCACCTTAAAGAGCCAATTGGCAGCCATCTTGAATTTGAAGGTCAAAAATAGGTAAAATCAATAAATCTACATAATTTATGAATTTCTTGACCCAAATAGTCTCAGAAACCATGTATTATGCAGCACTGTGGGCAAAACCATTCAAAAGTTAATTTCACAGCCTGGCCGACGGCAGCCATTTTGGATATCGGGCTCTCAAAAAATTTCCCCACATTTTTGCGAGGGGCACCCCGGCTCATTTTTTTCTTTAACCTTTATAGATGAGAAATCCAGTGAGAAACGAACCTTCGCTCTCCACGGTCACAAAACGGCTATAGATGACCCAACTATTAAATAATGTTTTTTTTTTTTTTTTTTTTTTTGGAATACTTGATGCGGCCCGGCCTGACCCAGACTCTATCTCCAGCGGCCCCCAGTAAATTTGAGTTCTGAGACCCCTGCTCTAAATGGTTTAGCTCCAGTCTATTTAACGGATCTTTCTATCGCCCTACAATCCATCGCGCTCTTTAAAATCACTAAATTCGAGGCTTTGTCATTCCTAGGATATCCAGATCCACCAAAGGAGGGAGAGCATTCTCACATTTAGCTCCAAAGCTCTGAAATAGCCTTGCTGATATTGTTCGATGCTCAGACTCGTTGTCCCAGTTTTAAAACTAGATTAAAGACACATTTACTTAGCCAGGCATTCATATACATTTTTTTAATCTTACAGTTACTTTAAATTTGGCCTCTAGTTCATAACACCAGAGGAGAACTGGCCCCCGACTGATCCAGAGTTCTCTCTAGGTTGTTTTTTTTTTTCTCCATTGGGTCATCTGATGGAGTTTTCAGGACACCATCGGGCCACTTGATGGAGTTTTTCGGTTCCTTGCCACTGTTGCCTTTGGCTTGCTCAGTTGGGGATATTCAAATTAAATGACCCATCATACCATTGATCAGCTCTACCAAATTTGGATGTCTTTTTCTTTTTTCCTGTAATAAACAAACACTGTTAAGTTGTCTTGATTGACACTGTGAAGCAGCTTTGATACAATCTGTATTGTGAAAAGCGCTATATAAATATATGTGACTTGACTTGACTTAAAACATAAAGTATTTATATAGAATAAGTTATGAGCTTCGGACATGACCACAAAATATTTTTTTATATTTTTTATATTTTTTCCTGCGACTTTTGTTCGATGAGATGTTGCAGTAGCACAGCAGTCCGCTACTATTAGAGCTAGCACCAGGGGGAGTGTGTGATAACTGAGGCTGGGTTCTGTGTAAAGTTTATCAGCCCTATGATTGTGGTCCGCCCTAACCCCCGTGGTCATGACGTCGTAAAAGGCTATAAAGGATTAATGGATGGATGGATGAATCAGAAGGAAAGTCAAGGAGAAGTTATGCATATGCCGCCAGAGAGAATTCTATTAATTACACCAAAATATATATTTTAAAACATATGGATGCGTGAATGTTTGCAATAAGCTCCGTAACAAGCGTTTAGAAAGTAGATAGGGTGTAAGTTAACTTTTACCCACTATTAAGACGTTCAGTTATAAACCGTTAGTGCATTCAAATGTATCGAGTTAAAATTAAAACGTGATATACAATATTGCGTAAAATAATCATTAGCGCTTGATAATAGTTATCAAGCACCCGCACTTGGTGAGATTATTCAGAAAAAGCGACAAAAGTAATTTTCTGATAATGTATTGTGTTTTCTTGTATGCCAATATTTTGAGGATCACTTATTGAAAGATGTCTTCATTCTTTGTTTCGCTGTATTTTTGAAAACATAGATAGATGTACATAGATGTTTTACACGACCTACATAGATGTTTTACACGAAAAACATTTCAGAGATAGGTATTTTATATCCGCATAAAAGGGTTAAAATATACAATTAAGCGCTATTTAAAACCTATGATGGTATATGTCACTGGCGTAGCCACGGGTGTGCCAGGGTGTGCCGGTGCCACCCACAGTGACAGCTGGCACACCCAATAATAGATATGCAGAATTATTTTTTTTTATAGTCTTGATAAAAAATGTTTTACTAAACATGGGTTATTGTTGATTGATTACTTAAAATATATGCTATATTTTTTAAATCAACACTTTCAAGCGTAAGTTAAACAAAGACTGACTGACTGACTGACTTTTAACTGACCTTCTTTCCATGGCGACGCGTCGTGATTGTCACGTGACACACCGCAGCCACAATAACTGACAGATGTATTCGCTTTTATTTCATTTACCATGTCTGATATTGCAATTCTTCGTTTAAAAACCTTTATAACTGATATTGATCTATATTCTAGCCTATATAACAAGATGAGCGTCGCTGTTTAGAGAGTCCTGTCAGCTGGATTTACAGCAGAATTGTTTCTCCCGAAATACATGAAAGAAAGTGGCCTTTGAACTGGGAGAAGAATAGAGTAAACTTTATAGTTCCGCTATGTAGTCTGATATATAAATAAAACACATCGGCAAATTACATTTGAATAGCCTATTGTTATTGCTGCTTCCATAGACATCAGTGTATATTTTACTAACTACAAATGTATTGCTTTACTAGTGCTCACGTTTATTTAAAACATTATGTGGTTGAAAACAATGCATAGGCTATTAGTTGTGATCAGTGGTGATGCAGGGTATATAGAGCAAATAATAAACCTTTACCAAATAAACCTTAATACAGGTTTACCCACTTCTTTTTCAGTCGACATTGCGTAGGCTATACTAAATCCCCTCTGATGCGCATCATTTAGTCTCGTGAATAAAAAACATCGTCGTCGTAGGCCTATACTCTAATTTTTTTGCTGCAATATTCTCACATCACAACGATAACTGGCCTTCTCATCTGATCTGCTTCAGCACTCAAACACCCGCTCGTCAATGTCCAAATATTTGTGAGACCAATCAAAGAATGCAGGATTTTTGTTCACAGAAGCGCGATCCGAGCGCTAATCCCAAATTAATGATCATACAGTGTAAGATAAGATGCAGCTGAAATATACGGCTGTTTTTCTGTAGAAGTTTTAAATGACCGACAGAAATAATCAGTTTGATCAAAGATAGTTGAAATTAAGCTCAGTTTAACAACACAAGCACCCTATTAAATATATTGCTATTATTATTGTATAAATATATTTGTATAACGTTTCCTCGGATGTGTTCGACTTTTCACTGTTTGTATCACTCCGCTTGTCTGTGTTTGCGCAACTTGCATCATTAAGCCAGAAGGCGGCGACAAGTGACTGTCAGTATGAGTGAGCAATTGAACCATTAATTAAATGAACAGATTAGTCCAAAAACATTGATTAATTTAGACAGAAAAAGTAGTATCTGATCAAATAC
Source organism: Hybognathus amarus (assembly GCA_030378365.1). NCBI lineage: Eukaryota > Metazoa > Chordata > Actinopteri > Cypriniformes > Leuciscidae > Hybognathus > Hybognathus amarus. The sequence goes on along the minus strand of JAQIUQ010002673.1, from coordinate 184,192 downwards.
TTCATGCTTTTAAAGCTACTGTTGTCAATTTTTTTGGCCATCAAAACACCTTAAAATGAGATCAGGAAAATCAAAATTTTCTTGGGGGGGGCATGCCCCCAAACCCCCTAGCAATGAAATACTATAATATATACCTGATAATATGACCCTGATATGCAAAAATAATAGTGATTATGTTCTATTGTATTCATTATATTTTATATTCTAAAGTCTTGCATTTTCAATACTAATGCAAGACTAGTAGTCTTGTATGTCAATGTTTATAACACAGAGCGTAATGTAATTGTTATATTTTAATATAGTTTTATGGTTATGTGGGGTATGGTTATGGTTAATAGGTTTTGCATAGTAATCTGACAATAAATGTGGCACACCCAGTTTTTCAGATGCACACCCAAAATCTCTTTTCTGGCTACGCTACTGGTATATGTCTCAAGTGAAGATGATGGCTTAAACCATTAGTTAAATCGAGCCATGTGAATACTGTCGCAATTCTGTAGGAAACAGCTAACTGTAGGAAACAGATATGCATGGGGTGAAAGTGTAAAGAATACACTGTACAAAATACGATAAGTGTTCACGATAGTGTTGTTAAAAATGAAACCGTGGTAAACAATTTAAGAACACTAGCGCCGTTAAACACACGGTTCAATAACAATGTTCAGTATAAACAAGAATTCCGGCTCTAATGCTACTGAGCGTGTTTCACATATAATTTATCTAACAATTGATATTTTCTATATGTTAAAACATTTTGATGATGAGGCCACAAACTGCTTACTTTTCATAATGATTATTAAGACATAAAACACAATGCCTGTTTTCTGGATCAGGCCTAAAAGACTGATACCTACAAATAAAAATACCACTTAACTAAATTCATTGGCTTAATCGTTTAAGTTTAAAACAGCCTGCGCTTACTTTTCGCATTAATACTTCAAGTAACTTAAGTAATACTTGCTTATTAATAGCGTGTTAATACTATGTGTGATAATATATGTGATTCCACGTCGTAGATAGAGAGAAAGTTGCACTAAACAAAGTATCAATTTAGTTCTCAAACAGAAATAGTATCACTTAAATATTTAATGGTCATTTATTCCTAAACACTGAGTATTGACTGCTCTAAAAGAAAAGTCTTCACCTAAAACACATACGGTCCAACATACAAAATGTGAAACAGTAACATCTACTAGCTATCTGAATAGTAATAAAACTATCATGTGTTAACTTTTGTGTATGAATTATTATACACAGTGCTTTTCTTAGCGATTTGGTCTGTTGAATCTTACATGGTTGTTTTGGGCACGTGTGATTCCTGTATAAAGAATATGTTTTAAAGTTTAGTCCACAGGATTTACAAATTGTGGTACTTTGCATTCGCTACGGTGTGACAAAATACATCCAAAGATTTAAGCCCTACTAATTACAAACATACTAAGCAGGAGAATATCTAATTGTAGTTTGTGAACATTCCATTATCTGATTATTTGGGGGTCAGAGAACAATTTTTGAACAAAGTTTAATGATGACTTCCATGATATTTTCTTTTAGTAAAGCTATGCCTGGATCAGCGTAGAGGGTTAGACTGAGCAAATATTACAGCAATATTAGCTTTCTCAATCCTTGCATGGTTGCACTATGCCTGAAACTTAGTAATCTACATGCATTTCTGTAGGTCTGTCAAAAGAAAGAATCTGTTATGGTTTAGTTGAATTTTAAAAACACTACTTTTCTTAAAAACATTGTGTCGGATGTATTTCGTAGCATGATTATGTTATTTCATTCTGTATTAAATCCGTATTTATTTTGAAATAATATTGATTATTTCAAAATATTGATATTTGTAGAAATTAGAAAAGTCAATTTCTAAAACAAAAAGAATCGGTTTATGGCCTTGCGGCAGAACACAGCGAATATGAAGAAGCGCTTTTACATTTTTGTTCAAACTTTAAAGTAAGACTATCCTTTAAAAAAGTGACATTGCAAACTAGTGTCATTAAACTTAATCTTTGGTTTTAAGGGAAATTAAATATTCTCTGGATCCCCATCGACCCCTGAAGTTATGACTTCTGAAGATCTCTCACGTGTAGATTCACTCGGTTGAAAAATGTCATTGTAAAATTTAAAGTTTTACACATCTGAAATTCAAGGTACATTATATTTTAAAAAGTATTATAATAGCTAAAAGTCTTTATTCATAAATATGATCTCATTGGTGTAAAATTAGCTCTGAGAATGATCTGACGGGTGAGTCCATGGAGGCCTCCATGTTGTCCCGCAATCTTGAAAAACTATAAAAACGGAGAGGGACAAAAAAGCACTAGTCACCGCAACGCAGTTTCAGCCGGCTGACTGAAACCATCTGAAGCGACCAAGGAGGTCAGTGAGAGGCGCTTGAAAGGCCACACTGCACGGTGCTTCATAATGCAATCCTCGTAGTTATGATAAAGCTTAAAAAATGAATCTAAAAGGAAACGTGACCGGCAAATTCAAAATGAGGGTAAATATCGGGATGGGTTAGGTGGATAGAGCTAATGATGGAGAAAGTCTTTGAAGTCCTGGTTTCTTCTCGACAGGTAAGTCAATGTTATGGTCTAAATTACAAGGTTGTGTAATTCATTATATGGGCGGCGTAACAGTAGAATGTGTATAGTTAAACTCAAAAAAGGTGCTATTGGATGACATGTTGTAGCTTCTCGGCACATAACGGTCACCGTAGTCACAACACGCATTTCAAAAAGCGCGGCGCTAGAGAGCACTATGTGTTTGAATCGAAGAGGTCAAAGGGGCATGCTTTCTTCTATAGTATCATCAGCCCCCCCCCCAAAGTGTGTTCATGCGGCCAACAGACAGCATGTCGCATCAACAAATGCTAACATTTGAAAATTCTACATATATTTTGAGTAGATAACAGATAATATATTCTCAGTGAAGGGTTTCACCTTGTGTGCCTCCACAATGAATAAGGATAGTTTGGGAGATACAAGAAAAGTCAAAATGATATATTGTACCTACATACAATAGGTCATAGCTACCGTAGAAAAAGTAAGATCATGCTTTGAATTAAAACGAGTAAAATGTTTTTACTTTTTTAAGTAAAATGTAAGGATAGTTTGGGAGATACAAGAAAAGTCAAAATGATATATTGTACCTACATACAATAGGTCATAGCTACCGTAGAAAAAGTAAGATCATGCTTTGAATTAAAACGAGTAAAATGAAATATTCGCTCAATACCAACTTTACTTCTGCTGCGTCATGGACCACAGAGGCACATTGCGTCTCTGAAAATGAGTGGTGATTTTCTAAACGATACAACTTATTCTGCATAAGAATATACATATTCTACATTGTTTTAGGATTTCATTTAAAACAAAAAACATTGACAAACTTTCGTTTCATGCGACATGGACAAAAATACTCTTTGAAAATATTTTATTTTTTATTTTTGATCAAACAATATTTAGTAAAAAATAATACCTTAGGTTAAATTTATGCAAATCATTAATATCATGCAGAAGTCTTGTAAGATTACGATTTTAATAAAACTTTAAAGATTTGATTTAAACAATCTTTTAATTTTAAAAGATCTAAACTTAAGAGTACACTTTTAAATGAATTTACAATGAATAAAGCTCTGAAAAGCAGACTAGCATTGCACACGCTATAACATTGTGGCCCAGAGGCTCATCTGTCCTGTAACTCCTCCGTCTCTGTGAAGGTTCATTCTCAAATATGCTGTTACAGTACAAAAATCGTTATGGCTATCTTAATAAAAATGATACTTTAGGTCACCGTTACAGTCAATCATTACAGTAATCTTCTAAAAGATAAATAAAGATTTAATTTAAACAATCTTTTAAAAGATCATATTTAAACTTTTACGATTATTCTTTGAAATAAATTCTTAAAATCTAGACTAATGTCATATAGCCACCATATGTAGAAACATGTTTAGACTATGTTCTCTTAGCAAAACAGGCGTGACAATGATGTGATACACCCCTTGTAAGATTTTTGTGTAAGGCAGAGACCTCCTCGTGAAAGTGACTCTCATACTGAACACACCCACACAGACCATGTCTGTCCTGCGCTGGGTGTTTGAGAGAGAAGAGACAGAGGGAGAGAGAAAGAGAGAGAAATATTATATTTATATATTTTATTTTTATATTTAATGTATATACTTTTAAAGAACAGCATGTTTTTCAACTTTAGTGTGAAATATTATATTTGTAAATTAATAATTGCACATTTATATACTTTTGAAGAGCAGTGTTTTTCAACTGTAGTTAGTGTTAAATAATATATTTGTAAATGACTAGATGTAAATATTTTAACCATATATTATAATAATTATATACCATATAATTATAACCATTTCATTTATATAGAACATAATGTTTTTCAACTATAGTGTGACATATATTTCATTTCATCTATTTTTCATTTCATTTATTTATAAAGCACAACAGAAGCTGACCACTGTGCTATACAAATGGAGAAGTATAAAACAAACCACTCACAATACAATAATAACAAACTATAAAACACTAGGTTAGGGTTTAGAGAAACCAACATTATGAATTAAATGCAAAAGTAAAAAGATTAGACTTTAGCTTAGATTTAAATTCATGTACAGACGATGCAGACCTCACAGATAAAGGAAGACTATTCCATATCCTAGGACCGGCCACTGAAAACGCACGATCACCTCGCAGCTTCAATCTTGATCTTGGATATGACAGTATAATGCTGTCTGAGGATCGCAAGCATCTTGATAATTTTTTCACATTTTAAAGATCTGACAGATAGGATGGTGCAAGACCAGTCAAAGCCTTAAAAACTAGCAACAACATTTTTAATTCAACTCTATAACACACTGGCAACCAATTTAGAGATAATAAAATCGGAGTAATGCGTGCTCTCGTTTAGAGTCTAAATAATCATAGTCAGTGTTCGGGTTTGCTTTTCCAAGAGGGGCCAAAAACAATTGCTTCAGTCTTACTTTCATTCAAGTGCAGAAAATTCAAGGACATGCAGGACCGTACGTCAGATAAGCAGGCAAGTAAAGTTTCTAGGCCTTGCTTGTCGTTATGTTTCAAAGGGAGATAGATTTTGGTGTCGTCTGCATAAAAATTAAAAGACACCCCATGATTCCTAAAAAATTGAGCCTAGTGGTAGCATGTTTAGTGAAAGTGATAATAATAATATATATAAATTGTCTTCACTTCCACAGTGTCTTCAGGAATGCGGAGGGTATCATGTAACACCCACACACACACACAGATAAGTGCGCCGGGCCCCGTCTGACTTAGAGGTTTTCAGGATTCAGAGAATCTAAAGTAATTCTAAAGTAATTTATTGATATCAACTCTCTCACACACATAGCACATAGAAAGAGAAAACAATCTGGGATCTTTTTAACTTTAAATGTATGGACATTTTATTGCATTTTGAATTTTGGTACTTTATCTGTACCCTGACCGCGAACTGCGATGTACATCAAACCATCAGCTGTCTTTCATGCTTTTCTCCCTACAGATGAAATAGCGTTCAATGATTAGCAAAACACACTCCCTTTTGTTTTGAAAGGAATTATAGCCTTGTTTATTTTAACTAAACATAGAAATCGGTGTAACTCACACAGAGACATAAATGCACCTATCTGCCTGCGCGATAGAAAGAATCACTCAATCTTTTTTTTATTTTACATGAACTGAATGCTTGTCATCCTTAATTGTTGTGAGATATGTAGCATTATTAGAAAAACTATTTTTTCTCACTAACCCTGCGACACCTGACAGGGAGGGGAATTCCACGACCTTATCTTTAATTCAACATCATCAAGGTTAGGCGGTCAATAGGTTAAAAAACGAACTGTCAAATCCAATTTGATCCCTTTAATCTTATCTTTACAGTTAAAAACAACTGTTACAAATGACATTATCAAGTTTAAGAGGTCAATAGGTTAAAAAACTAACTGTTAAACCCATTTGATCCCTTTTGATCTTATCTTTATTATTAAAAAACAACTGTTACAAATGACATTATCAAGGCTAGGAGGTCAATAGGTCATAAAACTAACTGTCAAATCCATTTGATGCCTTTTGATCGTATCTCACTAACCCAGATGTCTCTCTTGTTATCTCATTTTGATACTTTTTTATCTCATTTTTGATACTTTTTATCACCTCTTATCTCCTTTACCCTCTATTGAACCCTTTCATCCTATGCCAAAAGGGGCGGGGAAAGGGGCAAGAAGGGGCGGGGCACCCGTCAATCAATCATCTTTTTGACATAAGGTGGATTGTATTACTACTTTCCTCCTCCAAGGTTGAAAAATTATATCTGCCTTTTCCATACTTCTCTCTTAATTGTATTTAACAATTTCTTTGAAAATATCAGGTAAATGAATCCATAGTATATTAACTTCTCCATTAATTCATTTAACAGGAGCAAAACTGTTTAAAATAAAATTGGTGTCTTTTAATGTCCTACTCCTCAAAATGTTACATTTCGCAAAATTGGGTTTCAATCCAGATATTTTGGAAAAGTATTTAATTCCTTTATTAGTCTGTCCAAAGTAGATTGTGTTAATTTTATGAAAAAGGTTGCATCATCAGCAAACATTGTCAGCTTAATCTTTTGACCGTTTGGAAATAGACCTGGTATTGTAATTATTAAAAAAAAAAAAATTAAAAATAAAAAAAGTTTTCTGGTTCCGCTAATGAGAGGATGGAAGCTTAATTTGTTAGCTCTCGACCATGTCTTAAAAATATACCCCTAAGTTACTCTTTTTGCTAATACCTGGGAATTTGTGTCAGAGATGGAAAGGGGGGTTTTCTACCAGAAGTAGGAAAACCGCAAATTTGGTCTAGAGGATCAACACCACTTCAAGCCATGATGTAAGACTGGAAAACTGGAAACTGGTTGAAGAGATCACTGGTCTATGAGATGAAGGACCTTGCTTGCAAATTAACATTTGAACACCTCTCACACAAACACACACACACACTCCTTCCCTGCATCCCCCACTCTTGCAGAGATCACCCAAACTCACACAAGAATGACCAAGGCTTCTGGTCATTCCTAGGATATCTAAGTCCACTAAAGGAGGAGGGCGTTCTCGCATTTAGCTCCAAAACTCTGGAATAGCCTTCCCGATACGGTCCGAGGCTCTGACTCGCTGACACAGTTTAAAACTAGACTAAAGACGCATCTCTTCGGTCAAGCATTCACATAATGCTTACCTTTTAGTCCTCTGTTATGCCATACGGAACCGTTTGCCGCTGAAACTGCTTAACGCACCATTCGGCACGTATGGTTGGCTTGCGGAGAGTTTGTGAGATAGTGATTTTCTAACACCGACTCCTGTATAATGGAAATCATTCTGAACATCAGCTATTCTAATTATTTTCCATCTGCCTTTCTGCTGTTATCTCGGACGTTTGTCTCGAGAAAAATGGCGTTCGTCAGGTCCAGTTTGTATCCAGCCTCTCACGGGGATCTCAGATGCCCCAACGCCTGTGAAGAGACGACTCAACGCTGGCGATATGTTATGGCTCCGTATTATATATAAACAATATTTATATTTAATATTTATATATAAACAATATGAATGTAAGCCAGAGGAGAACTGGCCCCGACTGAGCCTGGGTTCTCCCAAGGTTTTTTCTCCATCCAATCTGATGGAGTTTTGGTTCCTTGCCACTGTTGCCTTGCTTTGCCTTGCTTTTGGCTTGCTTAGTTGGGTTTATTTAACATTTAACAATATTATTTATCTGTGTTGTACTACTGTCATGTTATCACTGTGAAGCTGCTTTGATACAATCTGTATTGTGAAAAGCGCTATATAAATAAATGTGACTTGACTTGACTTGACAAGAATTTAAATGGTTTTAATGTGAATGATTATCATTAAGAATTGTGTTTAGTATCATTTTAAAGGTCTTAGGGTGACTGGTACAGATGTCTCATTCCCAAAGAAGTAAATCAAAAGGTAATAAAGTTCTTAAGAATATAGGAATAACTGGCACACAAAGGAATGTGGTCTCTAGGCATGGCCCTACTTCCAAAAGGTGTAAATTCATAAATGTTAATTTCCACTGTTCCTTGCAAATGGTCAGCCCATTAATTTTTTCCCCAGTAAGTCTTTTCTAAATAGACCTTATAAATTCTAAATAGACCGCTTAGACCTTTCGGAGAGCTCAGGGCCGTTTTCTGTATTCAGAATAGCCTGTGTGGTGGAGGGTCTCGCGACTTTCATCTCACATAGCCATACAACGTCGGGTAAAGGATTTTCCTCTTTGTTCTAGAACATTTGATGGTTTGCATTGATTATCTTTCAATTGATTATGGAATTGTAATAATATATTTATAAATGGGACTGCATTTATACGGTCCATAGACCTAATGGCCACCAAAGTGCTTTACAAATTGCCTCAAATTCACCCATTCACACACTCATTCATACACAGACGGCGGTGTCAGCCATTCAGGCGCCATCCAGCTCGTCGGGAGCAGCTGGGGTTAGATATCTTGCTCATGGATACCTCAACACTTGGTCAGGTCACATTTACCTGACATAATAAATTGTTATATTTGATTATTCTAACAGACTTTGACTTTATTTTCATTAGAGTTAAAAGGAATAGTCAAACATTAACGAATATTTAATGATGCACAGATATCATTGAAAAACCTTTTCATTTTATTGAGTCAGATGAAATGAATAAAATGTATTGCATTTAACTAAAAATCCCTTTGCCATGGGAAGAGACGAAACATGCGTGAGAGCTTCACCTCTAATCAAGTACCGCCATTGGATCGATTTAGCAGGCCTTACAATGGTGACTGAGGCTACTCCCCGGAGCTAAGCTTTCAGGCCGTGACACACCTGAGCCCAGCCTGCAACTTATCCTGGACAAACTGTGTGAATTTAGAAAAGATAAAATGCAGTTGGCGGACATTAAACAAGAAATAGAAGGAGTGAATGACAGACTAGATGAAGCGAAGGGAAGAACAGAGTAAACGGAGACAGTGCTATAAGCGGCACTGATGCTAATTAAGAGGCTAACCCAATGCCAAGCTAAGCTGGAAGCTAGGCTGATAGACCAGGAGGGTTGTGCACGTAGGGAGAATCTTCGATTTACGGGATCCCCAAAAATAAGGAAGGGGCTGATATGGTTCCTTTTCTGGACAATTTGTTTAAAAAAGCACTAGACCTTTCTGACGACCGGGATCTGGGAATTGAACGAGTACATCGAGCACTGAGCTGGACAGTGCAAAGGGGGAAGCCCCGCTCTATCGTAAAGTTTGGGAGCTAGCATACAAAAGAGGTTCACAGAAGTATTCTGTGATGAAATGTGTTTCTTTGTTGACGATGACTTTCCAGTTGAAGTGCTTAAAAAACGCAATGAGTACGCGGGTGCCAAAAAATTCTGAAAAATTTCAGACCCCATATCCAGCGAAGATGCAGGTGTTTTATGATGATGGCACCCATCTCTACCAGGACGCAGCAGAAGCGCGAGAGATATGGCAGCTCACGGGTTCCCTCTTGCCGTCGTACTGTCGTAGCCAACCAGCTGTGATTCTTCACTTCTGACTCGAGGAGGACGTCACTCGGAGCAGGCAGTTTTTTATGGTAAGTTAATATGAAAGTTTACTTAACAAGCTGTGGTAACAGCAAGCTAATTTCACTGTTCAGCATACAGTCTTTGATATGGAAGTGTGAGGGGTAACGTATTTATTCTGTAAAACACTAAATAGTAACAGCTAGCCAGTTAGATTTTTTTGACAAAATGCCACATCGTCAAATCCTTACAGTAGCTGGAAAACCAGCTATATCAGCAGCCTTTGTGAAATATGCAGTTTAAATGTTAAATTCGTCACGTAGCCTAATTATCGTATTAATTGTGGACGTTGCGTATTTAAAAGTGAGGAAAGTGTTTTGAATGAAACCGTACGCGCGCCGTATGTTTTAGTGAAAACTGCGGGAAATTAGTCTTGTGTCGTGAGTTGTGTGTGGAAAGACTGCAGGCATATTTAAAGGGAGGGTTGATTGCGATTTCACTTTTTTCATTTTAAATAGTGTGTAATGTTGCTGTTGGTGCATGAATAGTATCTGCAAAGTTGCAGCGCTGAAAGTTCACTGTAAGCAGAGATATCGTCTTTTAAAAATCAGGAAGTTGAATGCCTACAAAAACGACTCGATTGGGACTAGAACAGGGTTTTAGACGTCACTAACCCAAACATTTACATCAACCCCTCCCTCCGGAATATGCAGGAAAGGGCATGGCCCTATTTCTGCGGCTCGTCGAGTGTGTTGTGTTCACCCAGCTGTCAGGTCTTCTGTGTTCGAGCTTCCCACGGACGCTGTACTTCGTCAACAATGGATACAATTTATGTTTGATTATGTTCCTGAAAATGACGATTGCAATTTAGCTCTCTGTGCTGCGCATTTTACGGAAGACAGCTTCCAGAATATCCACAAATTCAACACCGGATTCAACAAGAAACTGTTACTAAAACATGAAGCATTTCCAACTTTAAAACCAGAGGCAGCAGTTGTTGGGCCACAACCTGTAAGTAGGCTAAGACTTAATCATTTTAAATGTATTTGCATACATTTAAACAGATTGTTTAAATGTATGCAATACATTGTATACAAATACATTGTATTTGTATAATTTCAGACGTAGCCTTGTGTTTTAGTTTTATCAAATTCCAGCGCTGGCTTTATAGCCACTAGGCTACTAGTTGTAGGCTATTTTGTATCTACTACAAATGCGTACAAACATTATGGACCTGAATTTTGTATAAGTACTAATGTTTTTAATGTATTTTTCATGTATATATATATACACTTTATGACGTTATTTTCGATTTGATCAAGAACGTAAACCAATGCAGACTCTGTGTATATAGCGTTAGTAGCCAGTCAGTGTAAAACAAACGTGTATAAAGTTAAAAAAAATATAGGCAAATTACCATTCAGAAACGTTTTTTAAGAGCCGTGTTAAGGGAGGTTCTGCTTGACTCTTCATCGCCGCTTTCTTGGTCTGAATCTGGCTCTGATACTGCAGTATCGACACCATTATTTACTGTACATTGGACCAGAGCGGCTCTGCATTGGACCGTAGCTCATGCACGTTTCACCTGTAAAGGTAATGGGAGTGAACCTTCTGGACAACGTGAGCTACAGTTTAGCCATTCACAACACACCGGCCCAAACTAACCAATCTGAGCCCACTGCCTGTTTCTGAGGGAGTGGTTTCATAGACTCAGGAAGTCAACCAGTCGTTCAGAGGACAGAGGAGAACGTGGTCTTACAATAAAGGTGAAATTTATGAAAAATAAGACTTTTTAATAAAGAAAAACCATGAATACATGTTATATTGCACCAATAAACACAATCATACAACGAAAAAAAGCAGTAAACCACCCCTTTAAGAATTACTCGTCAGAAGCAGCGACTGGGTAAGTTCCATCATGCGTGTGTCTTCTGTAATGTCTTCGTTCGGAACCAGGATCATTTTTGCAAAAAAAATGCTTTTTAAGAGCTTGATGGGTTTTTTTAGTTTTTTTTGGTAAATCTAAATGTATGACGTGCAATCTTTACAAACAAAAACTGAGGAAAAGAGAAATAAGTTGATATCAAATTAAGTTAAGCATTTTCCCACCGTGAAAACCCATTTCAACTTGTTAAGATTAAGACTAATTTAGTATTAAGACAGTGGTCATGAGTCAAATGTGCACGAAGAATTGAGGCCAAATAATATTTTTTTGCTATATTCACAACAGCGCCATCTTAAAAACCAGAAAACTCAAAAATGTTTTAATGTTAAAGTAGACACTATCAACATTGCACTAATATTTATATTTGTATTGCCTAAATGTTGATAATATTAGTCCAAATTACTCTTTTATTACTATAATTCAGTTTGCATGCAAATACTGAATGTAAATGAGACATTTTCTTTGTTTTTCAAATTGTCATATTTGTTAATGTTTGCAATAAAAAAAAGAATACGTCCACAAAAAAAAGTTTAGCATGTCAGTTACATTGCAACACTAAGTGATTGTGTGTAATCAACAGGTGGGGACCAACATGGTTAAATATTTACAAAATGAGATGACTGGAGCATTGCTGCACAGTCTGTGCCTCAGGGATGAAAGAAGGGGGACATGTCAGAACGTTGCCATTGTTCCAGGCCATGTCATCGAGACTTTGCTGGAGGCTGTAGATCATTGTTTCAAAGATATTGTTTCTTTGTTAATTTTTTTTCATGCACACAAAGCAGTGTCTCTAGCATGCCGTGTATCAAATTAATGAAAGAGAGTCCTCTGTAAAATTTGAGGAAAACAGTTCATTCAGGCCCACGTGATATTTAGTCTCATTTTAAATGTTTGTTGCTGTTCTTAAAAAAAAATCAACACATCTTAATAAATGAAATCATAATTGTATAAAAGTTCAAATGAGATGTTTAATGACTTAAAGGTGCCTTCAGTAATATTTAGGAGTATCTGTTGACAGAAATGCAACATCATATACATAACTATGTTTTCAGTGGTGTATAAAGACCTTACTTAACCCTCAGGGGTCTGATGTGTTTTCTGGGTTCTGGAGGTGTTCTGACATGCTCTGACATGTGTACTTTTTTCTGTTACTTGACATTTTCATGGCTAAATTATTATTACACTGTATTCAGCACAAACTCTACCAAAATAATATGTTAGCAGCATGTGTGTAAAATTTTGTAAGTTTTGAGTATAATGACGTTTATGCATGGTTTGTGAAAAAAATGTCACTGAAAGGTCATAAAACCCATACTGATTATTTCTTCACAAGACTTTGAAAATTGTATCACATAGCCTAGAGTATTTGCTCTAAAACTATGTAAAAATCTTCCAGACTACTCATTCAGATAATACAATAAAGTCTTTTAAAAACTGTTTGACGTGTTTTGGGGAAGATAGCTTTATGTGGGGAGGCGTTAACCACCCATTAATATTACTGCTTTCCAAACCTCAGAAAGGAAAAGACCCTCCCCTAATGGCCCTATTAGGTGCTAATGGGGCCCTGTATCAAGGAGCCTTGCACAAAGAATGAGATTTAAAAAAGAATGGCTTTTAGATTGTTTGGATTTATTTACAACACAACATAATCCAAAAATACACAACAAAGGACAAATCTAAAGACAGAGGCTTAAACAGTCACACTTTGTGCCATTCCTGAAACATAGTACTTACCTGTCATTTCCAAGGTGTTTGATTCATCACTTTACCATGTTCATGTACAGAGTCTCCTGTGAATGTTGAAGTCAGCAGGACTCATCAGTGGCATCTGGTCCCTGTAAAAGGGATAATATAGGGCTGGACGATTTTAGGAAAACATTTTTGATTTTTCTGGTTACCATTATTAAATATATATACACCAAGTTTGTTGTGCATTGTTAACATATGTATAGGGTTGCATAAAATAATAACTGACAAATAGCATGCAGCCTATATATCGTTAAAAAGGAACACTTCAGTAACACTACACTAGACAAAAATATATGGATTATCATACAGTATGTTACTTCAAACGTTTCTATTCATTATGAAATGAGATTGGAGAAAACCTATACCTAATGTTTGGTGTGTTTTGCTTTTCACACACACACAACACGAGTGCCTTCTTTATATCATGCTGTGTTTAATATCGAAGATAAATACATTTTTGTTTGTACATATTTCACTCCAATCTCATTTCATAACATTTTAGTCTGGCACCAGTTTAACTAGTAGCTACAATGTAAAGTAGGCTATATACAACCATAAGATGCGTATTATTATGTGTCTTACCTTAAAAACGTCCAAACTTGACAAAAAGCAGAGTCGTTATTCTTTGTTTAGAGGTGATGAGGGCGGTAACAGCTGTGCGTTCCTTCACGTGGATCATTTGAATTTGAACAGCTCATGCGCGTGTGGGCGTGGTCACATTAGCGCTAATCAGCGCGGCCTGGAGAAAACTGTACATGTCGTTGCTTTCATACAGATAACTTACAGAGAATATTTGTTTTGGTTTTACATTTACATAATTTAAAAATGGAGACTTAAAGCTTTGTAAAAGACATAACTCTCACGTGTGTGTGGCAAGTATTTGCTGAGTTAAAGATCATTTTTCAAGTTTCATTTTCGCGTTTCAGAATGAACTTCACATTGAGAGAGAATGGAGAACGCGCATCATGTTTATTTTCTTTATTTTACAAAAACACAACATTTTGTTTTTATTATTAGTGTACACAAATAAAAAGTAGACATTTAAAAGTTTTGAATGATGTATAAAACTTGCCTGTATCACAAAAATCGAGTTAAGAGTTATTTGAGTCTCTTTTGCACTGATGAGAAAAAGAGAGACAATCACGCAGCGCAACAGCCGACCACAGGGAGTTAATGAACCGTTATGTTTTTATTGCCTTGGAATGAGTATACCTCATAAGATGACCTACTATTGAGGACTGATGTTTCAAGGTCACCTCACAAAGTCGGATTACTTTTACAAGTCTTAATATAATTAAGGGACGGGACAAACAAATTTTGAGTATGCTTAAGTTTTTTTCATCACAAAATCTTGCTATGTGTGGACAACATATAGGGCCCCATCTCCGCAACGAGGTGGGACGTCTCCCTGATTGGGACGGCCTTGCAGGGGCTCTCTCTGATACGAGCCTCAACCTTGGAAACGAGTTATATTTTGGTTTCATCATGATAATGTTGTCATTGGGGGTCGTCAGAAAGGTTTACTTTGTTCATTGTTGTTTAATACATGTTCTATGGGAGAGATTTTGTTGGTGCATAAGCTTTATAAAACTAGACATGGTGCATGGGGAGGCCTTATAAGACCCAGATAAGAAAAGTAATATAATATACAGACGTTAAGATGGTATCACTTAATGTGAAGGAAATTTCAAACCCAGTTAAGAGAAGTCAAATGTTATCAAAAATGAAACTTACTCAAAAATGCTCAAATTGTCCTCTTACAAGACACATCTTCATCCTATAAATGTGGTCAAAGAAGAGGGGTAATTATATTAATCTCACAAAAAATACCCTTTTGAGTACATATCAGAGATATCCGATAAGGAAGGGAGATATATAATGGTTACTGGAAAGATAAATAATGCAATAATCACAATATGTAATGTTTATGTTCCTCCTGGAAGTAGTTTTGGTCTGTATAGGAACACGTTTGATTAAATGGTGAAAGCAACAGGACTTGTAATTTGCGGGGGTGGCTGGTACCGTCGCCTCAACCTTGAATTAGATGCATTCAAAAAAGTACCTACTACATCATTACGTAAAGTTACCAATCTCATGGTGAAAGTGGGCATTCTAGACCTCTGGAGAGACTTCTATCCACTAAGACGACTACACTTATTTTTATTCATTCCCCATAACACATATTCTAGAATAGATTACTTTTTTGTGTTTAAGAGAGATTGCTCCAAAATACGTTTATGTGATATTGGCTCTACGGACCTGTCTCATCATGCATCTGTTTCTCTGTGGGGTCCATGTCAGTGATAATCCACGTAAAACATTGTGGAGATTGAACACAAGTGCTTTAATAATCCACAATTTGTGGCTCAGATGAGAAAGGAAATAAAACAGTTTCTGGAGGAAAACGATAAGGGAGAGGTTGAATGCGTTTAATAGTGTGGGATGCCTTAAAAGCAGTTTTTAGGGAAAATTATATCTTGGTATGCTTACAATAGAAAAAAAAAAAAAAAAAAAAACAAACAATTAAGACTTACAGATCTTACCAAGAATTAAAAGTGCAACACAAAAGGGCACCAACCTCTAATTTGCTGACCAAAACTAAAAAATCTGAAATCAAATTGACTTATTATAACCAAGAAATAGAAAAAAGATGATTTTTGCTAAACAAAAACACTATGAATCCAGACCTAGACTGGCTAAAATTCTTGCAAGGAGGTTACAAAAACAAAGAGCAGATAATACCATATACAAAATAAAACATCCAGCTTTCAATATTTTACAGTATAAACAACTGTAAAGAGCTTCGCAAAATTTGAGAAATACTACAAAATTCTGTACTCACAACTGCCGTTAGAGAATGAACAACAAATTGAAGCCTTTCTTAAATCTCTTAATTTACTGTCCCAGAAGAACATAATACAATTTTGACTGCTGCAATAACTGAAATAGAACTAAATGGTGCCATCTCCAGGTTGAAGGCAAATAAGTCACCTGGCCCAGATGGCTTCCCTTCAGATTGGTACAAAGCATTTTGAGCTGTTACCTAGCCTTCGTAGGCTTCCTGCAATACTGTTCTTAAAGATTCAAGAGATGCCGCCCACCTAGAGGGAAGCAGTCATCTCTATTATTCCTAAAGAGGGAAAGGATCTTTCAGACTGTGGATCATTCAGACCTATTTTGGTGTTAAAGTTATTTATGGCTATTTTTGCTAAAAGATAAGAAAATACTACCCCAGCTCATACATACTGATCAAGACAGTTTTATTTTACAAAGACAGAGGTAGGATATATAATATTAAATGCTCATTGCATATTATGGATCATATAGAACAGAATAAATTAACAGCCCTTTTGGTAAGCCTTCGATGCAGAAAAAAGCCTTTGACTCAGTCAGTTTGGCTTTCATAAAAATTTTTCTAATGTCATACGGACACTCTTTATGACAAACCATCAGCTCAAATAAAAATGAATGGCAATCTTTCAAACACTATTATATTACACCAAGGCTCGTGAACGAGGTGTCTCCACCTCCCCTTTACTCTTCATATTGAACGCTTTGCCCCTGGAATTATGCTCAGTCATGGACCTGCCCCTGTTCAAGGCCAGGTTGAAGCACCATCTTTTAGATTGGCTTTTGACACTTGATTGACAAATGATTAACAAAATGATTTTATAGAAGTGTTTGTATTTGTATTGTATTGTTGTTTGTATTTATTGATTTTCCCTGTCCAGCGCCTTGATGGTAACACTTCGGGGTGTGCATAAGACTGACATGACACTGTCAAAAACATGACATAACACCCGTTATGAACATGAAGGAGTCTTTATGAATGTTTATGACTGTTGTCATTAAGTGTCATTCAGTAAATTATGACACTTTTAATGCAAAGTTGACATTGTGTAAAATATCTTTGTTACGACAACTTGACATTAACAAAGACAAAAAGATGTATTTGTTACGACAACTTGACATTAACCAAGAAATCATAACATGTCACAAATATGTCATAACAGGTCTAATTATCTAACTTAAAGAAGTTATTTAGCTTTGTGTTAACATTACATTACCCTGTCATATGTTATGGTTGGTTTTAACTTTGGTTGTCATGATACCATTATAACTGTGACATGAATATTTTACTTGTCCTCAAGTAAAGTGGAACACATTGTACTAGTTATAAAGATGTCATTAAGGGTTAGGACACTGTCAAATGCTTTAACAACAGTGTCATTAATATTTCCCCTTACCTCAAGTAAGTGGAACACGTTGGAATAGTTATGATTTCTTGGTTAAATGTCAAGTTGTCATAACAAAGACATTTTTGTCTTTGTTAATGTCAAGTTGTCATAATCAAGACATTTTTGTCTTGGTTAATGTCAAGTTGTCATAATCAAGTACATTTTTGTCTTTGTTAATGTCAGAGTTGTCATAACAAAGACATTTTAAACAATGTCAACTTTGCATTAAAAGTGTCATAATTTACCGAATGACACTTAATGACAACAGTCATAAACATTCATAAAGACTCCATGTTCATGACAGGTGTTATGTCATGTTTATGACAGTGTCATGTCAGTCTTATGCACACCCCTTCAAATAAAGTGATACCGGTAAGGTGAGATCTTGATATACAAGATCTTTAGAAATGTTGGCCCATATTGAAAGGATAGCATCTTGCAGTTGATGGAGATTTGTGGGATGGTCTCGGCAGGCTATTACCGTTGTAGTTTTATCAAAAATATGGTTAAACCGTTGTGCCTGGGGCATTTGTAACATAGATACGCTTTTTTCAGAGAGGTTGGTGGGGGGTGTCTGTTTTTTCCCCTTCCCAAAACCGAAGTCAAATCCTGACAAGTGTTGTCTTTGGATTAAACTGTGTGGATGTCCTCAGTCAGCAAAACCCTTCAAAGATCAACAAGCACATCTTTTTTGCTTCTAACCTTACTGTGAAGTTATACTAGTTAGAACGTTTTATAATGTTTTAGGTTATGATTTCGGTTCTCATACCGGTTGTTGATACACTAGCACACCCTGCTAATAAATACAACGTTATACTTGTGTAGTCCGTTTGCTTTGTAATAACGATTATAGAAGTGAATAGAGACCTACCCAGCTTTGCGTGAACAGTGTTGCTCCTTGATATTGTTAGTCCCAGCCTCTGTCTCAATTAGTAGGATATGCTTAGCCAAAGGTGAATTGGGTTGAGATCTGGTGACTGTGGGGGCCATTTTAGTACAGTGAACTCATTGTCATGTTCAAGAAACCAATTTGAAAAGGTACATTATCCTGCTGGAAGTAGCCTAAAGTGTGGCAAGAAAACATCCCCACACCATTACACCACCACCACCAGCCTGCACAGTGATTACTATGCAGCCCAAATTAGACCCTTTATTTATGGCGTTATTTTCCTGTCAAATGTCGAGAGCGCATTATTGTAGCACGAAAGTACATTAATGTGATGCGCAAGCGCAAATCTCTCTGCTCATGCGCGGAATATAATGTGCCGAGCACGAATTTCTATGCTTGCACGCGGGAACTTGCGCACACTCTCAGATACACACTGCTCTTGTAAGAATTTTCTCTAGGCTCGATATTCAACCGCATATGCATTTCAGCTTTACTATATCGCTACAGGCAAGCTGATGGGACTCAGAATGTGAACTTTAACGCTAAGCGTTCCCAGTGATTTACTGGCATAAAGTTGGCTTGACGTTGAACATTCGCAAATTTAGGGACCGTCTCTAAAGTTACATACGACATTGGTATACACGCTTCTAACTTTAATACACAATTGAAGGGGAGAGAGGGAGAGAGTGACTAATCAGCTGTAAAGTGTTCATGTAGGTGTCAGGCATGATGCACATCTTTTATATTTTTTATATTTATTCAAATAAATTGAAGTTTGCTATTGAAGTTAGAAACATGTATACCAATGTCAGTGTAAACCTTAGAGACAGTAATTAAATGTGTTTGTCACTCCTGAAACTCTGCAGTATAAATGGACTTTAGTCCTCTTAGAATCATGTCAAACAACACCTTTCTTTAAGGAGTGAAAGGATTATATAAGGAAAGCAGGCAAAGGGCGATCCCTATATAGCACAACTTACTGAGCTGACTCTCAGAAAAGCTCCTGTTATAATTAATGTATTGAACTACACACTGCGCAATGAATCTCCAATTTACATTGTGTCTATGCTTTGTCATAAAGAGAGAATTTGCGAGTGTGTAAAACTCAGTCAGTAAACTTGTGCTAAATGAAAATTAATAAAGTGTTTTAAAAGGATGAGCGGATTCTAAACACCTCTGACTGACCATTGATTTCAACAGTCATTCCTATTATTGGCTACAAAACTCGATGCTGCAAAGAATGTGGTTAACAGAAGCCTTTGTATTTAGAAACCAGAGCACACACACACACAAAATACGGACAGGATCCAAAAAAGCAGTCATCTTTGAGCAAGTCCAGAATTAAGATGGTATTACTGGTAATGTAAAAAAAGCATCCCCACCCCTCAACCAATTTTTTAAAACTCATTCGGATCTACAAATGACCAATTCTGCATTCAAAACAAGTTAGCATCCCTGACTTGATGGAAAAACCTATCGACTTGACTTGAGTAAGATTGAGTACTTTACCTCCCATTCCTCATAGAGACGGATGAGGGTGGTGTACTCGCGACAGCGCAGGCACAGGAAGTCAAAGAGCAGCAGCATGCAGAGAGGGTCATTATCTGGATCCAGACTGAAAGCACAATTAACAAATCTAAAAAAAAATATCTGTCAATGTTTAACACAAAACATCTGGCTGGCTGAATGTGGCAATACCATGGTACAGCAATGGTGTCAGATGGTATTACCACAATCTCAGCACCTTTTCAGACATTCTAGTTGGCTGTTTTAATATTAAAATGTTGGGAAACAGGTGTCGTTTTAATACACATCCATATTTATTGAGGCAGTGTGAACTAGCCTTTACATGCTAAGGTACTTCAAACATATCTTGGAATTACTATGGTGGTATCATGGTTCAGTATAAGGAGTGTATGAAGAAATACTATGAGATTATAATGCATTATAAGTAGTACACTACAAAAATTTAGATTTTTTTGATGGGTAATGACGAGCAATGGATGATATAAGATATCACATCATTCAATTTAAAGATAGTAAAAACACACGCATTAATCACAATTGCTGAAATTAAATGTTTATTTACTACACAAAATATTTGGTCCCACTAAATAGGTATTATACCAGAAATTATTCATTTGAAAATGATTTTTTTTTTTAAACAAAACTTTGAACATGATTAAAAAAAATCTGTGAAATAAACAGATTTGAACTTTACTTTGCAACTTAACATCTGTACAATTTAACAGAGGTATTGTGTTAGGACTCTAGATAATGGATTTTGTATTATGAATGTAATGAGTTAATCACATTATTCTAATGTGGTCTGATACCTCAGAATCAGTTTGCAGTACTCTAGGGCTGTGCGGGGACAACCTCTCTTCTCCAGAAATATTACATGCTTGAACAGCACCAAATAAAAAGCCCTGTCGATACAGAAAAGAGTGAGAGAGATTTAGTCAAATGTTATGCTTTTCTTCATGGTGCCCTAATGCCTAGTTCACACTACACAACTTTAAATGTCGGCAGATCGCTGTGCTGTTAAGACTACATGACTTGCTCTGGAGTCTTGAAGTCAGTGGTGTTCACACTACGTAAATGATCTGAAACAGGGGGTTACACACAACACGAGATGACAACAACATCTGACTCTATCCGGTCCCCAAACCACGTTTAGTCAGGGAAACACACGCGAGAAGTGTAAAGGCAAATGACGTGAAATAGGAGTAGTCTGTTTGAAAATGGACGATGGGACAAAATTGGCGGTTAAAAAAAAAAATTGTTTGCGCAATGATCTGTTTAGTATGGAAGCTTGTTTCCGCCACTGAATAAAAAAAAATAAATAATAATTGTGACTTTTTATCTCACAATTCTGACTTTTTTCTCACAATTGCGAGTTTATATCTCGCAATTCCTGACTTTATTTCTCAGAATTGCGAGATAAAAAGTCAGAATTGCGTGATAAAAAGTCGCAATTGCGAGTTATAAAGTCAGAATTGCGTGATATAAAGTCGCAATTGCGTGTAATAAAGTCAGAATTGCGTCATATAAAGTCAGAATTGCGACATATAAAGTCAGAATTGCGTGATATAAAGTCAGAATTGCGAGATATAAAGTCAGAATTGTGTGATATAAAGTCAGAATTGCGAGATATAAAGTCAGAATTGTGTGATATAAAGTCAAACTGCGACTTATCAGGCCAAGTCCAAGGGGAAAAAAAGACCAACTTTTTTCCCTCAGAATAATTTAAATCTCACAATTCTGACTTTATATCTCGCAATTCTGACTTTATAACTCGCAATTCTGACTTTAAATCACGCAATTCTGACTTTAAAACTCGCAATTCTGACTTTATATCACGCAATTCTGACTTTATATCACGCAATTCTGACTTTATATCTTGCAATTCTGACTTTATATCTCGCAATTCCGACTTTATATCACCCAATTCTGACTTTATAACTCGCAATTCTGACTTTATATCACGCAATTCTGACTTTCCATCTCGCAATTCTGAGAAATAAAGTCAGAATTATGAGAAGTAAACTCGCAATTGTGAGAAAAAAAGTCAGAATTGTGAGATAAAAGTCGCAATTACCTTTTATATTTTTCATTCTATGGCGGAAACAAGCTTCCATAGTTTAGAAACCCGAAAAAAAAAAAAAGAATATGGGTGAAAGGATGGATAAGCACACGGCCAACAGGGATTGTCTGTGCTACTGAGAGAGTTGGAGGCGAGTAAAGCATGTTTATAATGAAAAAGCAGCTGCCTGCTCATGTTGTGGTTTGGCAACGATGGCTACAAATGCAAAAGGCTCGTCTAATGTGATAAGCTGATCATTAGTTTAGATGGGATGTACCCAAAAAGTGAAAGTGAGGAGCATTTATGGGTACAAGTCGGGAACGGACTACCTTACATATTTCAAGGGTGCTGAGTAAAACAAAAATGGTTTCCAAGCAAATATTGAAAAACTTTTTCAGTCGTTGGACCATTTTCTCTTAGTTTTTTTGTAAGTAGGCAATCATGATAAGGCATTTAAGTTTCTAGATAGATAGTCAAGGGTCAGAGCAAAGATATATTGGAGGCTTACTGCCTTTTTTATGTAAATATATTTGCAAAATACCAACTTTTAAGGCAAGACACTAGGTGAATAGGGTAAAATGTTTGAATAATGGATATCACCATGAAACTTCCTCAGTTGATTACTTACACATGTATATAAAAAAATGTATTATAAGTTTTTGAAATTTGTATGATTAATTATGCAAATTAGGCATTATCTCATTAAATATGCAAAATTTTGCATATATTTTTGGTAGATAGATCTGAACATATTATAAAGCCTGGTGCAATTTTTTTTTTTTTCATTTTGTTTACACACAAGATGAAAAAAATGTTCAGAGGTATTTCAGGATATATGCTTTCCATTACCTAGGAAATCTAAATATACCATCCATACCCTTAAAATCACTTTCGCCAAATTTATTTTGATTAAAATGTCCTATAAATCAGGCCAGGAACGATTTTTTTAACAAATCCCTCTGAAAAAATCTTCAGAATACAGAACAAGTGTCCCTTATCTTCAGAATAAGTGTATAACTGGAAAGTTTGGTGTACATAGGTACCAGTGATGCGCGGGTTGATCCGAAATGAGCGGGTGCCTGCGGTCAGAAAGCGGGTCGGGTACAATGTTTTTGTACTTTTTTTGCGGTCCGAGTTTTGAGACGGGTAGTTGAAGACGTCGGTCGGTTGCAGGTTGTTTATACATTGACCCGCGCATCACTGATAGGTACACATAGGCTGAGATATGTGTACTGGAGAATGACAAAAAAACTCATTTTGAGAAAAAGGCATTTAAAGATTTAATTAGGGGAAATTAATACATTTCTATTGAAAAAAAAAAAAAAACTTGGTGGAGGGGTTTGAGTACCCGAATCGACCCAGGAGCTATGTTGTCCGGGGCTATACGCCCCTGGTAGGGTCTCCCAAGGCAAACAGGTCCTAGGTGATGGGTCAGACTAAGAGCGGTTCAAAAAACCTTATGAGTGAAGAAAAAACAAGGACCGTGACGCCGCCTGGTATGGCGCAGCTGGGGCCCCACCCTGGACCGGTATCGTTGTAAAGCTCTCAGTCTTCTGTACAGTGCTGTGTAACCCAAATATGGGCATTTCCTTTGTATCAATAACCAATCGTGAATGTTCCAAAGGGTGATTTAAAGCTAATGACGAAATCTCATTGGCTACTACTGGTTTCTGCTGACGTGATACGCTCAGACACATCACGGGGTGTACTCTGCCAATGTTAATTCATTGATTTACTGCAGTTGTAGGCCGTATATGCCTGCTATGTTATTAAATAATCAGTTTTCATGAGCTTGAAATATTATATTTTATTATTACTAAGCGCCTGAGCATTTATTCTGTTTTTAAACTAATTTTTCTAGTATCCATCCATCCATCCATCACTTATCTGGGCCGGGTCACGGGGGCAGCAGTCTAAGCACTCCCTAGACACTTCCTCCAGCTCTTCTAGGGGGGACACCAAGGCCTTCCCAGGCCAGCCGGCAGACATAGTCCCTCCAGCGTGTCCTGGGTCTTCCCCAGGGTCTCCTCTCAGTGGGACATGCCCCCGAAACACCTTCCCCAGAAGGCGTCCAGGAGGCATCTGGAACAGATGCCCAAGCCACCTCAGCTGACCCATCTCGATGTGGACGAGCAGCGGCTCTACACTGACGTCCTCCCGAGTGACCAAGCTTCGCACCCTATCTCTAAGGGATCATTTCAGCCCCTTGTATCCGGGATCTTGTCCTTTTGGTCATGACCCAAAGCTCATGACTATAAGTAAGAGTAGGAACGTAGATTGACAGGTAAATTGCGGTACATCGACCGCATTACTGCAGAAGCCTGTACCGATCCCTCTGTCAATCCCCCATAACATCCTTCCCTCACTTGTGAACAAAACCCCAAGATACTTAAACTCCTCCACTTGAGGCAGGATCTCTCCACCAACCTGAAGTGGGCAAGCCACCCTTTTCCGACTGAGGACCAGTCCCTAGTCGGATCACTTTCCAGCACCCCTCCCAGACACCCAGAGTGGTGAAGAGACCATCCTCTCTCAAGGAGTGTGGTTCCAGAGCTCAAGCCATGCGTAGAGGGGATCCCGACTATCTCTTAGTCGGAACCTCACGCACTATCTTACGCCGGTTCACACCGCAAGCGGCAGCGGCGCGTGAGCAGCGCGCATTTTTTTTGGCGTGCATGTTAATCAATGTTCACACCGCGAGCAGCAGTTCACACCCCCGCGAGCAGCAGCAGCACGTGAGCGTTAAGCAGGAGCGTCGCGTGAGCAGCACTGAGGAGCACTGGGTTTCGGCGGAAGATTCTTTTTTTGCTGCGCTGCTGTACACTTTGTATATACTTGTGTAAGTAATCAACTGAGGAAGTTTCATTGTGATATCTATTATTTAACTTTTTTACCCTATTCACCTAGTGTTCTCGCGCCAGTTAGTATTTTGCAAATATATATACATAAAAAGGCAGTGAGCCTCCAATATATCTTTGGTCTGACCCATGACTATCCATTTAGAAACTTCATTTCCTCATTTTGATTGCCTACTTACAAAAAAAAAAATTGGGGGAAATGGTCGAACGACTGAGCAAGATATGCAATTTGGTGGTCATTGTTAAATGCAAATTAGAAGGTATAAAACTCAAAATTTCGCTTGGGAAGCATTTTTTTATCTCGGCATATTGAAATATGTAAAGTAGGCTGATTCCCAACTTGTACCCATAAATGCTCAGATTTGCACGTGATTATAGTCCGACCTGTCGGTGAGCTTGTTAACTTGCAACTACTTGTTAACTACTCCTGTAGTGTGAACTAGGCTTAAGGTTCTTTAAAGAAAACCATGACAATACAGCATCCAAAAAACAATGATAATGGTAATACCATTAAATCTTTAATTACATTTTTTTCTCACAGCCTTTGGTCTCACCTGTTCTCTGGTCTGCGATAGTCCAGTCGACACATGCCAGACGTCAGGCTGAACACAGGGTGGAATGAACACTCAAAAACGTATATAAAGCCCTTTCTGCTAGAGATGACAGCAAAACGAAAAGCTGTATATATCTGTCCATTTTTTTAAAATTAGCACACATCTCTCAGCTTATGTCAAAAATAATGTATTTCAACATCAATTTATAGCATGAAAAACAGCGTATTTTCAGTTGTTTCAGTAGCAGCTTGGTTCATAGTAAAGCCGGATTCACACAAACAATATTTCTGCAAAGCATTGAGTTTGAGTCGTGATGATGTCCATCTTTCCAAACTTGTGAGAATCATTTATAAAAGACCTTAGTCAGGGTAGTGCCATATTAGATTTTTGACAAGAATGAAAACGAGGCTATGAGGGGCAGAAGTGCAGTGCATTAAAGTGTTTCACTATTGACTATACACTAGTTTTGTAAAAAGCCTAAATTCAATCTGTTGGCATCTATAATAAGCGATCGGGTCTCTTCCGAAAATTTGGACTAAACCACTCAATTCATATGGATTAGTTTTACGATTCTCCTTTATTAACTTTTTTAATGCATCAAAGTGGTAGTCAATGGAGAAACAGAAAGCGCTCAGATTTCAACAAAAGTTCAGGGGCCACTATTGCTCGTATCTTAGGTTTAAATACAGGTATGTAGTAGAAAAACATAGTCTCTGGAAAGAGATTGGTAAAGTAAAACATGCTGAGTCTGAGAGGCAACGTATTGCACTTCCTCAGCTGGGGTGCATTGCAGTGGGAAGAAAAGAGTTGAAATCCGTTTCACAGCCTTGAACACGAAAGTACTCGTGAACGTTAAATTCCTGGAGAACACACGTCCTTATTCTGGAACATACAGATGAAGTAGCCTTGAAGTTTAAAAATTCTAACGTCTGTGCAGACGATCCTTATAATCTAGAACATGCAGATGAAGGATCACTGAAGAGAAGATTACCGAAGTTGGTGCAAAGATCTTGAAAGTGGGGATGCTAAGCGTTTGGTCATTGCTGTTTTCAAACTCCCCAAAATCACTTCTTGCTGAACTTCTTTGTTTCTCTCTTTAGAGCTTCAAAATCTTGAGAGAGCAACTTCACAGCTCCACAGAGTTGCACTTGGAGTGTAGAACATCTTGGAACTGCGAACTTGAACCAAAACCAGAACTAGAACAACTCTGGTCTCAGAGGGATCCTTTTTAACCTCTCCTGAGGAGGAGATATTTGCAAATTGGCATCTTTCAGATTCAACATTTGATTGGCTGATGCCGTCAGAGGTGCCAAAAGTATCTCTGGCATGAGGTTAATTTGCATAGCTTAAAGTTCATGTTTAGAACAATGTCTTTAAGGTTTTTCCTATGCATAATTCACTTTTCAAACCAATTCCAGATTAACCTAGACATTGTGGTGAAAAAATAAAGACTAAACATCATTGGGTAATATTGAACCTTTACCCCAGCATTCATCTTTTACCCCTGCATCTCACCTTAAAGAGCCACTATCATAGCATTTGAAATGTTCCTATTTTTGTTTTAGTAGTTCCCAAAAACAGTTTAACATGCATGCAAGGATAAAAAACACTTTATTTGTCTTATAAAATGCATTTATTTTTAACTGATTTGCTCACTGACTCCCAAATGATTCGTACAACGACTCATTTTTCCAAACCACTCCTTTGCGTGATGCTACTCTGCGGTGATTAGTCAGTTATTGTTAGCATAACGCATAAACATAATGATAAAGCACTGCAGTACTACAAGACGCTCTATTCTTTATGACAACTCCAATAACAGCGACAAACATTTCACATATTAAAAAAAAAAATTGACATTGGAGACCTAGAAGCTGCGCTGAGCATAACTTACACACACACACACACAGATACACGCGCACACACATACTGCCCTCGCGCCCATAGGCTCGCGCCCCGACGCTGACAAAACCGTTCAAAACCCATAAAAGCAACAATTATTAATAATACTTACAGGTTGTGATTCGATAGGAGGAAGCTGATCCATATACACTGGGTAAGTAAGTTACTGAGCCCTCCTTCAGGAACAACCGCTTGCGAATCCACAAATAACTAACGTTATTCGTCAATAAAATGATGAGAACACAATCGGGCTAGTATAATACTGTTGTGATATCGTTGCAAATATGAACTCTAACCACCGATTCTTCACATGCTCGTCCCTATAGACAGGGTCGTCCCTGGTAAATGAAAACAAAGTGGCTGAACTATCTTTGCATTGTAGAACACAGCGTCTTCTCAACATGATGCTATGATGAAGTATTTGAATGTGTCGACTTCAAGTGTACACTTCCGTCTGCGTGCGCAGTAACTGGGCGCGGCTGAGTATGTCTCTACGTCACGAAAAACCTCGTTTCAAAAACAATTCATTTCATAGACTCAGAGTCGACTCTCACTTTTGAAAGACAATAACTTTATATACGGTGCACTTTCAGATATAAATCTTTGCAGGATGTTTTCATTCCCTTAGAGCTATATTCCACACCATATGAACAGTCATTTTCAAAAATCCATGATAGGGGCTCTTTAATAGGTAAGTGTGTTTATTTTGCATGTACACAAACAACACTCATTAAGTATATTAGAGATGCACAATATATATAGATAAAATATATATAGATAAAATTCACAATATATATGGGTGATTCTTTAACTATGGTACTTTTCTTGTCCCTGTATGAAATAATAAAATCTAAAAAACATTTCTTGTTTTTTGTTTGTCCAACTTTGTGGTGTCCAACAGCCACGCTGTTCCCATGGAGGGTGGGGGCAAAAGCCGGTTTATCCAATAATGCACAGACAATGACACGCCCCTATTGTGTGCTAGAATCTAAGAAAAACAAGCCGATTTCAACCGCAAAATGTATGCTTTTAAATACACCAATACTGTTATCTAAAAAATGGAGAGGCTTCTTCATAATCTCAACAAACAGATTCTGCAAAAAAGCGGAAATCACAAATTTTGAAAAAAAAAAAGCTTCTTTCTCATTTTGCTCGTAAGTCGTGCTGCCGACTTGTGTCCCTGGTTTCCGTGTTCGGTCACATATCGGCTGATATTATTTATGTGTATATTATAATACAGTAGCAATATTATGTATGTGTATTATAGTACAGTACCAGTCATAGAAAGTATAATCAGAATAAATATATAAATGTTTTGCAATGATCACTCAAATGTGGTGATCAAACACTTGTGTGACAAAGATGTGTAATGGAGACAGGGTAAATGATAGAATGAGAATGATACATTTGAGCTGTAACCAAACTAGCCTGCACTGCATGTTATATTATATTATAAATACTGTTACACAATCTTCACTAACAACTTTGTCTTTTAATTTAGTCACGTTGTAGCTATAAAACATAACTTGTATCAATAAATATATAAAAAATGTCACTGACAAAACCTTATCTTCTATTTTTAGTCTTAATTCCTCTAATCTATACCAGTGGAGGAAGAACTCAGATCTTTTACTAAAGTAAAATTAATAATATCATAATGAAAACATTTTTAATTATGTACAGTACTTTTATACTATTCTTAATAGTAGCTTAAGCAAAATGTACTAAACGTTAAACATTGTCAACATCCTCTTAAGAGACTGAGAAAATGGTTTGTTACAAAAACCCATGGCGAAGAGTAATACTAAGAGAAGGTGTTTATCAGTTAAAGGAGTTGATTTATGGAACAGTCTTCTTATTCAACTTAAGAAGCTCTAGAACTATTAATGCATTTAAGAAAAGATACAAGTTAAACATTATGGAAAAGTATAGAACACTTGAATGAAGAAAATTAGAAAAGTAAGCGAAAGTGGATGTATAATAATATTTTGATTGTTTAAGTTTAAGTTTTGTGCTTAAATGTTATTATTTTTGGTATAAGAGAAACCATATACTTGTGTCATCTTTGGACATAGTGTTATTGTTGTAAAAGGGTTTAGGCAAAATAAGTCTTGACTTTAGCCTAAACCCCTTCGGTCAGGTATTTATTAGCATCTAAAATCCTAATGTACTGATTTTGTATTTATTTTTCTAATGTATTTAAATCAAATTTTCCTTTTCTATTTGTTTCATTGTTTTATGTTTTTCTTTCATTGTATAATGTAAACAATTACATATGACCTAAGATTTAATTGTTCAAAATGACAGAAGAAATAAATAAATACAATACAACAGTGTTATAATCATATAAATGATTGCATGTGTAACGTAGTGTTATAGGCAGAATGAGCTTTAAAGCTACACTGTGTAACTCTTTTAGTTTATTCTTAGCTAAAAACACTTAGTTCTTTCAAAAATATATGTGCTCATTAATGTATATTTACTTTGTTCAAGTAATAAAGTATTCTTGTGAGTGTATAATATGCCATTGAAAATACATATGGGTAAGGGGTTCTAATGTCGGTCGCCATGTTGTCCCTCCATCTTGAAGTACATTAGCCAAAGAGGGACATACCCATTAATTCAAGCTTCGCCTTTCGCGTTTACATTTGAGTTAACACTCATGGCACGAGGTCGAACTGGAAGCCATGTTAATCTCTGGACTACATTGGCCACCGTAGGAGTTAAAACGAAATCGGAATTGAGAGGAACAGAAACTAATATTCGCTGAATGGTCATATACCTTTTCCCCACTAGATGGGGGTAAAAATCACACAGTGTAGCTTTAACAATGTGTCTACACCGGACGCGACCGTCATTGCTCGTGTCGCACCAGCTGTTTACCCAAGATGCGAAAATTTACAGTCGGAGATTGGTCGCTCGCGCAACGCATTTTAATCAATGTTTTGTGTCAACCAATTGCCTGGATTTAATAAATAAGAAGTAAATATAGCAGACAATATAATCAGGACTTCTTAGCTGCGTGCTTTCCCTAGTCATCACAAGCTCACACGGCTGAAAGCAGAGAAATCAATTCTGTAAATTACACTGCGCAAATCAAAAGTAATAGGCTACTACCCACCTACTAAGAAGGGTTGGCTCTCAACAGAACATAAAATATTCATTTTATTTTATTTTTCGTGTTCGCATTTATGAGGAAAAAACAATGTTACCGACATGTTCTCCGTTACGAACGTGAGCGCTCTAAAGGCGGCACTAAAAGAAGCTTTAAAACTTTCACAGAACTTCAAACAGATAGAACAAAACCTGTTTGTTTTTAAACCTGTTTGTTAATAACCTGAATTTCGTTTGGTATTAATTGTGTCTTAATTTTAAACTAAATTTCATCAACCAATTACCTGGATATAATAAATATAAGAAGTAAAAATATAGCAATAGATCATCCCGACACGGAGGCGCCGACGCGTGAACTGCAACTCGTCTCATATATGAACCGAAACTCAGCATACAGACCTGAGAAATATATCTTTATTGAAATGTCCACTTTTAAACAGAACAATTCAAAATGAAAGACAGAATGCTCTCTGCTGTAATCCGTATGAAAAGTGCATTTCTCTCTGGTGTGTTCATTGAAGATCGTGAGTCAGTGTTGTCAACTTTGCAGCGACACTGACTGAAAACACTTGCTTATTTATAAACAATTAAAATGTCTTCTTGCTATATTTGATGTATTCACAATCATTACTTTTGCCAGTTCTTTGTGACAGCTTTTATGTGCTTTATTGGCAGCTTGCCACCCTTACATGAATCACCGCACAAACATTTTTAAAAAATATTAATTTATCGGCCGTTACTAAATGCCGATAACGGATAGTTAGGAAAATGCCTAATATCGTCCGAGAATGTCGGCCCGCCAATATATAGGTCGGGCTCTAGAGCCAACCATCAAGAATTTTGCTTCCCACAGATTATGCCACATGGTTATGTGACCATGTGGAACACAGATTCGTCCTATCACTTTAAGAAAGTACTCCTAATGTCCTAATGTTAGTGGGCACTTCCACAGAATCTGTATCTTCCATTCCAATGAATCCATTCCACCATGGGTAATACCAAAGAGCTGTCAAACATCAGAGACCAGATTGTAGACCTGCACAAGGCTGAAATGGGCTACAAGCACCATCAGAAAGAAGCTTGGTGAGAAGAAGAGAACTGCTGCGTGCATTTGAAGTGTTTTAATGCGCGTGCCCGTAAACGAGTCACATGGAAAGACTGGAGCGCGCGGGCGAGAGAGCAGATGGCAAGGCAACGAGGAAACGTCGTCAACTGACAAACATACAGCAAAATAGCTTCTCTCGCTGTTGTTTTCACAGCTTTCAGGTAAGTTTAGTAAAAAAAACACACACAAATAATACATACAAACGTTCCTGACACCTTTCTTACTTGTAATTGATATGCTTCTGTTGAATATTTACTTTATAGAAATGGTTTTGCTATTCGAAAAAGCCTGCAACCGTTTAAGAGGTAAGTTAAGGCTTAACGTTAACTCTTATAGACTGGAGCTCTTGTTTATATAAGTTTAGGGTTTTAACCACATCTTTGTGTGACAGTTTTTGATAGTTTTGTTTTGCTGGCAATTTGTCAATGGGTGATTCGAAGTAAGCTAATTTATTAACCTAATAGAATGCAGATGAAACGTTAGGTTAATCAGTGACGCCACTTACAAATATTGATAAATAAAACAAAGTGAAACCTCTACTCAGTTCCTGGAGGGCCACAGCCCTACAGAGTTTAGTTCCAACCCTGCTTCAACACACACACTTGCAGTTTTCAAACGAGCAAGAAGGACTTGATTGATTAGCTGATCAGGTGTGCTTAATTAGGGTTGAAGCTAAGCTCTGCAGGGTTGTGGCCCTCCAGGAAGGGTGAATTATTGTTTTATCATAAAAATTTCATATGCCTTTATTTCACAATATCTATTATCTTAAGACTATATATTTATATATTGTTTTTTTTTCTGCATTTCACCTCTGTTCTAGCTTGGTTACTTGTAACAAACCCTATATTCTATTGTAAATCCTATTTAACATTGTTGGCTTTGTGGAAAACATACAGTCCACTACTTTTTTAAAAGTTTGGGGTCTGTAAGATTTATGCTTTTGAAAGAAATCTCTCTTTTTAAAATCATTAACTCCAGATTTTTCAATGAGATTGTCCTTGAGAAGCCCATAGGCTAAATAATAAGCAACAAATATAATGTTCGTAGTTATAATAATTAATTTAGCTATTATGATAACAGAATATCATGGTCATTGGTATACTTTATTTCTCTAGGTCTGTTTTGAATTATGTTTGCCAATGAGAAAGACACAATACTGTCCAACTCGAAGGTAGTTATTAATTTTTATGTATTTTTTTACTGATACTGAAATTCTTTTTACTTCTAAATGCTGAATGTGGTTCAGGGAGTCAACAACTTTAGGCACGCAAGTTATTTTCCAGCTTACTTATGTCTCATACTCTTAGCCTTTAATGATATCTTTACCCCCATGATATTGCATTGGATATAAATTCAAACATTTTAGAGTTCTTAACGTTATGGCTATGCTCTTGTTCCCAGATGAGATGTAATCCCTAGCGTTTGGCCCTGTAATTCTTCAGGACAAGATCTTGATGCCATCCACACTAAGTAGATGAAGAAGGTGAGTTTCACAATAGCTGCCACTATCAAGAGACCGAACACAACAGGCCTTCATCTATATGAACTCACCCATATGTAGGGATGGGTATTGAAACCCAGTATTAAACGGGCCCTGGGGCCAAATTAAGGAAGACCACAGTATCGATAAGCTTGGACGTTATTGGTTCTTCATATAACATGTTTCTATTCTCTATTCTCATTATGTTCATTTACAGGCCAACAGCTCATGATGCATTTTCTGCCATTTATATACTACTACTAATAATGTTAATATTAAGCAAAGTTATTTAAAGAGCCTATCACAGCATTTGAAATGTTCCTATTTTTGTTTTAGTAGTTCCCAAAAACAGTTTAACATGCATGCAAGGATAAAAAACACTTTATTTGTCTTATAAAATGCATTTATTTTTAACTGATTTGCTCACCGACTCCCAAATGATTCGTACAACAACTCATTTTTCCAAACCACTCTCCTTTTTCCAAACCACTTTGCGTGACGCTAATCGGCCATGATTGGTCAGATGACAGACCCAGTCAGTTATTGTTTGTTAGCATAAGGCATAAACATATTGAAATAAAGCACTGCAGTACTACAAGACGCTCTATTCTTTATGACAACTAATGATAACAGCGACAAACATTTCACATTTTTAAAGAAAAATTGACATTGGAGACCTAGAAGCTGCGCTGAGCATAACTTGCACACACATACTGCCTCGCGCCCATAGGTTTGCGCCCCGACGCTACAAAACTGTTCAAACCCCATAAAAGCAACAATTACTTACTGTTTGTGATTCATAGGAGGAAGCTGATCCATATACACTGGGTAAGTAAGTTACTGAGCCCTCCTTCAGGAACAACCGTTGCAAATCCACAAATAACTAACGTTATTCATCAATAAAATGATGAGAACACAATCGGGCTAGTATAATACTGTTGTGGTATCGTTGCAAATATGAACTCTAACCACCGATTCTTCACATGCTCATCCCCATAGACAGGCTCGTCCCTGGTAAATGAAAACAAAGTGGCTGAACTATCTTTGCATTGTAGAACACAGCGTCTTTCTCACATGATGCGATGATGAAGTATTTGAATGTGTTCTAGACTTCAAGCGTACACTTCCGTCTGCGCGCGCAGCAACTGGCCAGTATGTATCTACGTCACGATCGAACCAGCTAATGACTCGTTTCAAAAACAATTCATTTCATAGACTCACAGTCGACTCTCACTTTTGAAAGACAATAACTTTATATACGGTGCACTTTCAGATATAAATCTTTGCAGGATGTTTTAATTCCCTTAGAGCTACTGTATATTCCACACCATATGAACAGTCATTTTCAAAAATCCATGATAGGGGCTCTTTAAAAGATCTACAAGATGAAAATAGTACAGTTCAAAATCATATATACATCTCATCTCGTATCACAAATTATCAATCCAGGCCAATTTAAGATATGCTGGGCTATATTAGGGCTGCACAATATTGAAAAACTTATATACATATTTAGTTTTTTTCTGATGTACACTACCGGTCAAAAGTTTTAGATTCGGTACGATTTTTTATGTTTTTAAAAGAAGTCTCTTCTGCTCACCAAGGCTGCAATTATTTGATAAAAAAATACAAAAAAGTAATATTGTGAAATATTATTACAATTTAAAACAGCAGTTTTCTATGTGAATATAATAGTGAAGTGTAACTTATTCCTGTGATCAAAGCTGAATTTACAGCATCATTACTCCAGTCTTCAGTGTCGCATGATCCTACAGAAATTATTATAATATGATGCTCAAGAAACATTTATGATTATCATCCATGTTAAACAGTTTTTTTACATTTTTATTTCAGGATTCTTTGATGAATAGAAAGTTCAAAAGAACAGAATTGATCTGAAATGGAAAGCTTTTGAAACATTAAACATTAAATTGTCATAATATTTCACAATATTACTGTTTGTCTTTTTTTTCATAAAATAAAGCAGCCTTGGTGAGCAGAAGAGACTTCATTTAAAAACATAAAAAAATGTCACTGATCTAAAACTTTTGACTGGTAGTGTGTGTGTATGTATATGTATATATGTATATGTATATATGTATATTATGTGTATATATATATATATATATATATATATATATATATATATATATATATATATATATATATATATATATATATATATATATATTAGGGCTGTCAGTTAAACGCGTTATTAACGGCGTTAACGCAAACCCATTTTAACGGCGTTAATTTTTTTATCGCGCGATTAACGGTCTTTTTGTCCTAGCAAACTTTGTCGTTGTTTCACATACTTTTGCAACAGGACGCGGCATGCGTCCTGATCCATTTCAGCGTCTCGCGCTCGTTATCCACTCAAAGCCGGCTCGCAAGCCGAAACGAGTGTGTGCGGCGTGCCTGTTGTTTTGTTTCCGGTCTAGCTAGATCCGCTTGCGCTTTGGTCGAGAAGCAACGAAACGTCCTCGCGCGGCACAAGCCATTGACATAAATGGGTTTCAGAGCACAGCGCGAGACCGTTTTGTGCCGCACACACTCGTTTCAGCTTGCGAGCCGGCCAAATAGTAACGTTATGTTTTGAGTGGATGACGAGCACGAGACGCCGAAATGGATGCCAATGAGATTCTGAATGTAAAGTTTACTTTTAAAAAGTTGCCAAATTGTCCCATTGACAAGACCAAAGCGATCTGTATGTTTTGTCATTATGAACTGAGCTATCATCATCGCAGCACGTCCAGCCTGAAACACCACTTGATGATGGCCAAGCACACACACACACACACACAAACACAGATGATGCAAATTCTCCACCCCCTCGTCAATATCAGGACCTCGTCAGTATTTCTTTCACCCTTTTATTGATGGACAGTGTTACATTGTGTGAGAGATTGTTTAGGCTATATATGTTAGAGTGAAATTGAACACTATTCCAATGTTATTTTCAATAATAATAATAAAAAAAAACATTTGCACTAAACAAGCCAATCCACTTTTCCATGTTGATAAGAGCATTAAAATGAGAAAAAAATGTAACAAAAAGAAATCAAAAGACATTAAGAATAGATAAAAATGTGCGATTAATCGCGAGTTAACTATAACATTAATGCGATTAATCGTGATTAAATATTTTAATCGTTTGACAGCACTAATATATATATATATATATATATATATATATATATATATATATATTTAGGGCTGTCAGTTTAACGCGTTATTAACGGCGTTAACGCAAACCCATTTTAACGGCGTTAATTTTTTTATCGCGCGATTAACGGTCTTTTTGTCCTAGCAAACTTTGTAGTTTATTCACATGCTTTTGCAACAGGACGCGGCATGCGTCCTGATCCATTCGGCATCTCGCGCTCGTCATCCACTCAAAGCCGGCTCGCAAGCCCAAACAAGTGTGTGCGGCGTGCCTGTTGTTTTGTTTCCGGTCTAGCTAGATCCGCTTGCGCTTTGGTTGAAGCAACAAAACGTCCTCGCGCAGCGCAAGCCATTGAAATGAATGGGTTTCAGATCGCAGCACGAGGACGGTTTGTGCCGCACACACTCGTTTCGGCTTGCGAGCCGGCCAAAAAGTAACGTAACGTTTTGAGTGGATGACGAGCGCGAGACGCCGAAATGGATGCCCTAAGATTCTGAATGGAAAGTTTACTTTTAAAAAGTCGCCAAATTGTCCCATTGACAAGACCAAGTGATCTGTGTGTTTTGTCGTTGTGAACTGAGCTATCAACATCGCAGTACGTCCGGTCTGAAACACCACTTGATGATGGCCAAGCAAACACACACTCACACACACACACACAGATAATGCAAATTCTCCACCCCCTCGTCAATATAAGGACCTCGTCAGTATTTCTTTCACCCTTTTATTGATAGACAGTGTTACATTGTGTGAGAGATTATTTATGTTAGTGTGAAATTGAACACTATTCCAATGTTATTTTCAATAATAATAATAATAATAATAATAATAAAAACATTTGCACTCAACAAGCCAATCCACTTTTCCATGTTGACAAGAGCATTAAAATGAGAAAAAAATAATGTAACAAGAAGAAATCAAAAGACATTTAGAACAGATAAATATGTGCGATTAATCGCGAGTTAACTATGACATTAATGCGATTAATCGCGATTAAATATTTTAATCATTTGACAGCACTAATATATATATATATATATATATATATATATATATATATATATATATATATATATATATATATATATATATATATATATGTGAAAAACAATTTCATCAGATTACTTATTTAGGTTAATTTGAAAACAATTTATTACTCACAGAGATCTAAAAACTATCAAGGTCCATATTTACCAAAGTATAGGCCCTGATGCAAGTGGGTAAATATGTATATTGAGTAGTATATTTACGTTATATAGTTGCAATATATGTTTGAATGAGGTGGAACCCTCTGTATCTTCAATAGGAGATGAGGTACAGCATTGCCCTTGTCATTTGTTTGCATGGATAAATATAAGAACCAGTATACTTATAGTTTTTATGAATTTTGTATGCATATGTACAATCTAGTACCTTGATTATTTTTGTTTTTAATTTTGTCAGGTTCGCTTGTGGGAGACGTTCGAGTGCGTAGAGAGTCCTGGTCAAGAATACAAAACAGCACTCGGGATTCCTTATTTGTGAAGGAGTTGGCTGTGACAATCTGGGGCACTAAGACTCTGGGGGAAAGGAAGGGAAGGAATTCCCAACAACTAAAACCACCAAGCAGCCCTTTACCCCCAGAAACTTCAGACAAAAAAGGTAGCATGTAGCCACAAGGTCGATGTGGGATGCCAAGTATTTGGTTATGGAAAATACATTTTAATACATCTGTACATTTCTTTTCCGTCTGCTTCAAGGAGTGGCTTGACAGAAAGAATGTGGAGAAGACAGAGTTGCAGGCCAGATGGGTATAGGCTGGACGGTTCATCACAAAAAAAGAAAAAAAAAAAGGACATTAACAGCCAAAAGAAAGGGGAAAAAATGGACTTTACAGTTCTTGTTACAGTTCTTACAGACTTGTTTTTTAAATAATTGTTAGTATTGTGTTAATGTTTACTTGTTATGATTAAATAAACATATATTAATGTAAGCTTGTATTGTCATGATTTTCACAAGCATCCTGGTCACCCAGCATACCAGCATCCCATGCTGGTCACCAGCATCCCATATGCTGGTCACCAGCATCCCATATGCTGGTCACCAGCAAACCAGCATCCCATATGCTGGTCACCAGCAAACCAGCATCCCATATGCTGGTCACCAGCAAACCAGCATCCCATATGCTGGTCACCAGCAAACCAGCATCCCATATGCTGGTCACCAGCAAACCAGCATCCCATATGCTGGTCACCAGCAAACCAGCATACCAGCACCAAAACACAACATATGCTGGTCTTGCTGGTATAACCAGCATGCATTATGCTGGTTATGCTGGTGACCAGCTATGCTGGTGCATGCTGGTTTTTATTGACAGTACAGAACTGGACCGTTTGGTGATGGCGATCGAAAGGGAGCACCCACGGTGTGGGTACCGTATGATGAGAGCTTTCTCCAAGCAAGTGGACATTTGATTCAGTGTAAGTTTGTTTTTGTTTACAAATTTGCAGGCATATATATTCTTCTGTGTCGGACCTATGGAAGACCTTGTTTGCATTCTAGCTCTGCTTTGGTGTGTTTGTATTGTTTTGCAATTACACAGCCAAACCAGTGGTGTTGACTACAGGAGTAAAGCACAGCAGAAGCAGATATTTTACGTTTTGACTAATTGTTATTTGGATTCATGTTTTATGAGCTTTTCCTTATATATAAAACTGATGTATGAATTTTGGCCGGCGTGTTTTTTGTGTGTTAAATTAATCAAGCTTTGAAACGCAAATCTCTTTTTCTCGTAAAAACGCACAGTTTTGTGGCCCCGGAAAAGTAGCCGGGATTACTTCATTCAAAAACTTCCAGCGGTCATAACTCTGACCAGGGGGGTGACAACAGAGTGGGTCAGTGTGTATACACTATAGTGCTGGTAAGGATTGCTTACAACTTCATGTCTTAAATGGGCGAACTAACCCTTTAAAAACAGTGTCATTAATATTTCCCTTTACCTCAAGTAAAGTGGAACACATTGTACTAGATATAAAGATGTCATTAAGGGTCATTAGACTGTCAAATGCTTTAACAACAGTGTCATTAATATTTCCCCTTACCTCAAGTAAAGTGGAACACGTTGGACTAGTTATGATTTCTTGGTTAATGTCAAGTTGTCATGACAAAGACATTTCTGTCTTTGTTAATGTCAAGTTGTCATAACAAAGACATTTTAAACAATGTCAACTTTGCATTAAAAGCGTCATAATTTACAGAATGACACATAATGACAACAGTCATAAACATTCATAAAGACTCCTTCATGTTCATGACAGGTGTTGTGTCATGTTTATGACAGTGTCATGTCAGTCTTATGCACACCCCTTCAAATAAAGTGTTACCGAACTTACTTAATAAACCGTAATTACCTTAGAATGAGACATTTATATCTCCATAACCGCGGAATCCCCTTCTATGAAGGTCGCCATATTGTGACTTCATGTTTCTACCGTAGCTGAACGCGAACAAACAGCGCTACAGAACGCGTTTCATCACTACATTGAAAGAGAAGCAGCAGAAAGCTGGAAGCTAGCCATAAACACTGTGAGTAGTGACTTTTCCCTTGTGAGTGGTGTAAAATATGTTGGGATTGTTTCATGTAACTTATGGCTCGTTTCCACTGAGCTGGTACGGTACGGTACGGTTCGGTACGCAATTATTTGTGTTTCCACTGTCAAAAGTTGTGAATGGTACCAAAAAGCCTGAACCGTACTGTACCGTACCACATGGCTCTAAGCCATGTTCAAAAAATGTCAAGACACCTTGAATTTGTCCATCGCAACGAAGTGGGGGTTGTAAAGGCAGTAGCATTTCCAAAACACTCCAAAGACGATTTCAGTTAAACCTCCTTAGAATTAGGGCAACTTTGCCCACAACACAGAAGTGGTGAGACGAGGACATGGGGAGATGATTGCCTGCTACCGTTCAAAAAATAGACAAAGAGCCAAAGAGTTTATACACAGAATTTACTGCCAAGGGCTTTATAACAAGCATAGCCTTTGGAAACATCAAAAACTGTTCCCTGAAGCCTAAAGAGGATGATGCACAGGGCCAGAAAAGAGTTTGATCTCTGTGTGCTTTAAACACACCAGTTGGCTTAGAAGTGAGCAAAGGTTTCAAGAAAATACTGTCCTTTATGAACTATGATGAAGTTCCGCGTGAAGTTCCTACTGACAACTGCATCATGCAGCTGGGGGAGCACATGTTCAACAGGATGTGGTCTGATGTGACCAAACATGATTATATCAGACAGAAGATGAGGGAAGTAGGTAGACTTCTTCTTGAGGCAAGGAAGATTACCCCACTGAGAACAATGGTAGACTTCTTCATACCAGCAAACTTCAAACATGTCATAGCAGCTGTTAAAGTTGTATCTGGTTACGATGAAGAGAACACTCCTACCGCATTCCCTTCTTTAGCTCTCAAACTTGGGCATTATTTAAACAAGATCTGTAGCATTGTTGAGAGCAATGCCATGATGTATGGAGATCGTGCTGAGTGTGCCCGAGACTTCAGGAAAATACACCAGGCAAGGTGGAATTGAGTACGTTTCTGCTGGTGCTATAACTACATTGAAAGAAGCCAAGTGGAACACACCACAGATCATTCCTCTCACTCAGGATTTAAAAGTCCTGCACACACATCTTGAAAAGAAACGCAATGGGCTCCTAAGTAAGCTTAGAACTTGCCCTTCTGCTGACAGCTACGCTGCTCTAGCCAAGGTCACACTGTCCCAGGTCATCCTGTTCAACCGAAGGAGAGAAGGTGAGGTATCCCGGATGCTTTTGTCAGCTTTTAAAAGTAGGGATTCTTCTGAGCGTACACGAAGACATTGTCATCTGTCTGTCTGAGTTTGAGAAGAAGCTGTGTCTGCACTTCACAAGAGTTGAGATCCGGGGTAAACGAGGCAGAAAGGTTCCTGTGCTCCTCAAGCCTTCCATGGTTTCTGCCATGGAGCTGGTTATTGAAACGCTGGAGTTTTGTGGTGTTCCAGCAGAGAATCCCTTTATGTTTGCCAGATGTGGAGCAATGTCAGCCTACAGAGGTGGAGAGTGCATCAACAAAGCTGCTTGCGAATGTGGCATAAAGAACCCTGAAGCACTGTCATCAACTAGGCTCAGGAAACACATAGCAACCATGTCTAAACTAAAATTCTTAGCCTTGACGAGAATAAAGCAGACCAACTGGCTGATTTCCTTTGTCACGATATCAGAATCCACAGACAGTATTACCGGGTACCAGAGGGAACACTGCAGCTGGCAAAAACGAGTAAAGTCCTAATGGCCATAGAGAAAGGAACACTGTCTGACAACAAAGGAAAGAAACTTGATGACATTGAAATTGACCCAAATGGTATGAGTATACTTGGCCTGTCTGTGTGTATCTGTGCTGTACATATTTGCAAAACAATCTATATAATCATGTCACAGATGATAACTATAAGCAATATGGTGTTAATGTTTTTGTCAATGAATTATTTAGAGCAACTTGAGGCCCAAGGTGATTCCATGTCAAGTGATGAGGAGGACTACACTGACCTACCTGTATCTCAGACAACAGCACCAGCAGAGACTGATCAACCTGTTCCATCTAATCAATCTAATTTCACAGGTGGATCAAGGTAAGAGAAATCTCCAAACTACACAAACAACAATAATCAAATAATCCAGCCAAATTCAAATAATCAGCACATCAGGACACAAATCTTGATTTGGTCTTTACTCACGATTTAGTTGTAATGAGAATGTGTAATGAGAATTTACTTTTTAACTATTTCATAGGTTCTTCTAAACGCTCCAAAAAAGAAATGGGAGGACAGTGAGGTAAAAGCAGTTGAGAGACACATGATAAAGTTCATCAAGACATGCAAAGTTCCTGGTAAGCAAGACTGTGAAAGATGCATTCACGCAGAGCCAGAACCTTTAAAGCAGCGAACATGGACTGGTGAGAAAAATTATGTGCGGAACAGGATCACGACTCTTAAAAGAAAGGGTGGTTTGTAGGGAGCCACAACACTTTGCACATTATGCTCTTTTTGTAAGAAATTGAGCTAAATTAAAAGAAATGAGTATAAAGGTGTAGAAATATTCTGAGAATGGAATGAAACCAAATATAAAGTGAAAAGTTAGAGTATAAGAAAGCTAATGAAGAAGTAGAGGATAGTCGATTTTCATTATTCAGTTTTCTTTGTTCAGTTGCAATGAAGTGGTATAGAATGTCATGTTAAACTTTTTGATATTTCTGTTATAGAGGGAGGAGAGAATATAAAGATGATAAAGTGAAAAGGAAATAGCTGTGTTGGACGTGCTGTGGCTGGATGTAACCAATCGGTAATCCGTGTGGAGGCGGGAGGAGCTGAGAACTGAGACGTGAGTCTGACACCTTCTGCTTCCCGTAGTGACGCAGAGCCAGACGTTTTGAAGCAGCGAACATGGACTGGTGTGAAAAATTATGTGCGGAACAGGATAACGACTCTAAAGAAAGGGTGGTTTGCAGGGAGCCACAAACGCTTTGCACATTATGTTCTTTTTATAAGAAATTTAGTTAAATTAAAAGAGAATGAGGTGGATAATTTAGGTGGATAAAGGTTTAGAAATTAAAATTAAGAAACACTCAGGCAGTGTTTGCATACTTTACCACAACTGATGTGGAATAAATGCATTATTTGCCAAATACACAGATATTTCAGAGACTTTTTTGATTCAATACATGTTCTGCTTAATACAGCATCTGTTTGTACAAGAATGGAGTTCAACATAAGCCTAAATACCAATGACGTAAATAAACATGACAATATAACATTGTGACTACATAAAAAGAGCTTTCACTGTTATGAAAAACAGATTTGTGAGCATTAGTGGAACTGAAGGTATGAGAATAAACACGTGATTGTTGTCATGCGGTGGATTCAGACAATCGAGGATAAGTTGTGTCGTCATCAGAGTTTGTGAGTAACTCTCGAGAAACTGCTCTGGCTGAGTCCAGCTCTCGAATCACGAGAACATAAAGATGATGTAAAGAGGGAGGAGAGAATGTAAAGGGGATGAAACGAGGGAGGACAGAATGTAAAGAGGGAGGAGAGAATGTAAAGAGGATGTAAAGAGGGAGGAGAGAATGTAAAGGGGATGAAAGAGGATGTAAAGAGGGAGGAGAGAATGTAAATGGGATGTAAAGAGGGAGGAGAGAATGTAAAGGGGATGTAAAGAGGGAGGAGAGAATGTAAAGGGGATGTAAAGAGGGAGGAGATAATGTAAAGAGGGAGGAAAGAATGTAAAGAGGGAGGAGCAGGGTCCCCGCGGGTCCTTAAAAAGTCTTAAAACGTCTTAAATAAAATGTTCTCTTTTTAGGCCTGAAAATGTCTTAAAATCTGAAATTTCCGATAAGGACCTTAAATTTCTTGTCCGACTAAAGTGTGTTTAAAAAAATACAAACTTGACTAAAACCAATTTTCTTTGTCGAATAAAGGAGATAACGCCACATTACAGACTGTGTTTACGAGCGTTCAAGCTTACGGTTGCCAGATTTAAATAATTAAATGCCCAGTCAGAGCTTTTCTGTTAAAAGAACAAGTTTTCTACCCGGTCTTGTCAATAGTATCTGGCAACCATGCTCGCGCGTTCGCTCTCTACACTGCTGAAGAAGCGCGGATGATCTGAAAACACAGACAAGTAGCTGGAGTTCAGTGATCTTCATTTGACATTTTCTACTTTAATTAAAGTGTCATTCAGTTGGTCTTTATTCTGTCACGCGAGCTGTTTGTGCGACTAAATCTGCGATCAATACAGGCTGATATCCAGCAGTGTTTTTAATGTTGATCATATTATTGCATATTATTGCTGTTTTGCAACGAAAGCCTCTGCAGAACTGCAGCACACAGCTGTGATTTGAATTCGTGAGATTCAATGACCCGTTCATAAATACAGCCACTTGCTTTTGTACCATAGACTGTGTTTGTTACTAATGAATGAATGACTCAATGACGGATAACTTACCACCACCTACTGGCGATTTTAATTTAATGTTTAAAAGTATTACCTCGTTTTTATGATCATTGCATATTTATTGAACATTGTTTTATTTAAAGCATTATTTATTTTATTAAAGTATTTATAAAGGTAAAACATTAACTGGAAAAAATCGATTAATAGGTGCAGATATTGTCCATGAAAGCTTTAGCATAAGTTCTGCCAGGAAGACTTAATTACCGCGTCACGTGTTACCTTCTGGTTATCCAATCTTGTTCTTATTCTTGTCGTATAAAAGATCGGTACTTACACATGTTTGAGTTCGCAGATGCTGACGCAGACAACAACCTCCACCCTCCCCACCACCACCAGGATGGTCCCGTCTATACTTCCCTGGGGGTCGGCTGCGCCCCTGCCTTCATCTTCAGGCAGGAAATGCTGATCCGTGACCCTCGGATTACGATCTATGGATGGGGCCTACGCCAAAGAACTTTACAAATAATTGCCTGCTGGGCT
The DNA here is from genome assembly GCA_030378365.1 of Hybognathus amarus. Taxonomy (NCBI): domain Eukaryota; kingdom Metazoa; phylum Chordata; class Actinopteri; order Cypriniformes; family Leuciscidae; genus Hybognathus; species Hybognathus amarus. Next base: position 139,530 of record JAQIUQ010002673.1, on the reverse strand, counting down.
GTCAATAAATGGATGCTTTGTTTCATAATTTTATCTCCCGAGTCTTTCTGGTAGAACTTAATGGAAAAGGTATGACTGCAGTCTAAGTGCAAGAGGGGTTACGGTATTCTAAAAAATTGGAGAACCACTGAACTACTACTGTCATACTACTACTGACGAGAATACTTTTTGTGCGCAAAACAAACAAATAAAACGACTTTATTTCAACTATTCACTTCCTTCTCTATGGGCCTGTTGTCAGTTAACGTAGTGTGATTGCGTAGAGCTACATCACACGTAGGCTCACTATTGGCCGACGCTGGTCGTGTGTGATGCGTGTGACGTACAATAACAGAAGCTTACGCTATTAAACTAGTAACCTGACTCTGAGGCAGAGGGAGAAATAAACGAATAGTTGAAATAAAGTCGTTATTTTTGTTGTTTTTGTGCACAAAATGTATTCTCGTCATTTGATAAACTTAAGATTGAGCCCCTGTAGTCACTTGGACTATTTTAACGATGTCCTTTAATGACTTTTCGAGGCCAGCAAGTCATTCCCTCAAGAAGCCTATGGACTAGTATACAGGAGCGATCTTAATATCTTAATTTGTGTTCCGAAGATGAACGACGGTCTTACGGGGTTGGAACAACATGAGAGTGAGTAAATACTGACAGAATTTTTATTTTTGGGTGAACTAACCCTTTAACTGCAGAGACAGCACATTAAAAAATTCTTAATTTATACAAAAAATGCATACTACAAAATTGTTAGCATTACCTGTATTTGTGTTCTTCAGTTGTATCCAGCACATAGTAGTAATGCACCACCAGTACATCCATGAGTTCATTCAGCCTTATGCACACCTCCATCTGAAGAAATCTGTTGCTAATTGGTCTTATCAAGCTCTTGGAAGGAAGATGGAGTAGACTCTGAAACTCTGAGAAAATTTCCTTCTGCTTTGATGACTTTCGCAATATCAAAATATACATCAGAGCAGAAATTTTCCACTTCTGAGTTGAACAGACTCATGAGGGCCTTGGCAGCATTGGAAACCATGTGCACGGTGTCTCCAGATACATCAAGGAGGTATGGGTTCTCCTTCCTTGCTTGAGTTTCAACGCCAGAATTTTTTCCTCTCATGACTGCACAGTTGTCAAGGAGGATGCTGGTAACTTGTCTCCACTCAAGACCATAAGTCTGCATTACATCTTTAAGTTCCAGCATAAGAGCTGGGGCATTGGCAATGTTGACTTTTCTACTTGCCAGATGTTGTGTTATTACTCTGTTGCTTTCATTTTCAAAAAAGTGAACAAGCAAATTGAGTATTTTATCCATATTCAAGGTTGTTGCTTCATCAACATTGAGTGAGAACATGCATTTTTTAGCTTCTCAGACAAACATTTTTTGAACTGTAGTGCAATCCCATGAGGGTTCATGTAACTTGCATGTTGATTTGAAACCGACAGGCTAGTTAAGGCTTTTTTGTCTTCTACTAATTTTCTACACAGGGTGACCAGTGGCTGCGAAATTTTGAATGACAAATCATGTTCTGCTATAAATGTGCACAGACGTATCTTTAAAATCGCAGACACGGTCAGTCATAGACAACGGTGTGTCAGCTGTAACAGTTGCTCCCGGCAACGTCGTCGAAGTTGGGCCGCGGCGCTATGACCGGAGTCTAAATCATGACGAGCAAGCACTTTCTTACCGCTACTGGCATACAGTAACATCCTCAAGCAAATCGTGCAGAAACAAGCGCTCTCTCAGTTTCTGGCACCAACTGCCAAACGGCTTGCCATTCTCGACTTTCTTCAATCCACGCCCAGCGCCATTTATTTTTGAGTCATTTATCTATTGCTAGGAAATCGTCCCCAGGCTTCATAAACTTGGGCTCCATTCTCTAACCAACAACGCTAATATAATGTGACATTGACGTACGGGTTTCAATCATACTGTGTTGCCAGGACCCACCCTTCTCTGCTTCTGATAGGCTTGTAACATTAGTTAGAGCTGCGTTCCTCTCATTGGATTGGTTGGTGAAACAAATTGACTTGAAAATATTAAACCGTATCCGCAGTTTCCCAATTATATATATATATATATATATATTTTTTTTCCCTCACGGCCGCTCGCGGAGATCTGGCACGGTGCCGGAATACTTTAAGCCCTGTATCTTGTTAGAAAAAGTTTTGATTTAGGTGCAAATGCAGCATCTCGCTCAGCTGGCCACATATAAAATGACAAAACCTGTCTCTCACTGTCTTTGAAAGATGAAAATGGTGGTCAGAGCCTGATGTCGCTCTGACGTCAACACAGGATAGTGTCAGAAAAATGTGGACAAAAGGGTTATAGTTATTATTTTTTCAAATTATTTTATGAAATAATGATAAAATAATCAATGGAAAGGACTGTTAAAAAATAAACATACATTTGGGCCTGACTTCAACCACATAAAAAGGTAAATTTGTATGAGTCTGTGCAAATATGGGATTGCTAATCCAATGTTTTAAATTCAGAGATGAACCAACCCATACCTGGCCCTAGCTCTTCACTTGGGCAGCCAGTAGAGGAACATGTAGAAGTCCCCACAACTTTAGACCAGAAACCAACAAAAGAACAGGTGGAACTCATGCTGCTGGCATTAAAACTCAAACACGGATTAACAAATAGAGCCTTGGAGGACATCATGCATCTTATTAACTTTACTGCTGGTCCTGGGGGGAATTGGTTAGTGGCTCAAAGTACCTTTTTTACAAAGCATTTGATTCAGTGAAAGACATATTAGAAGTACATGACAGACCAGTATGGGGTGCTGTAATTCTGCCACAGAGATACACTATACACGGAGAAGAAGACTTTGAGCATGCGCAAAAACTTGCACGCTGTATACGAACCAAGAAGAAGACGAAGATGGCGAACGCAAGAACTTCAAGAGCAAGAGTGGAGTCTTTCATATGGACTGACGATCAAGTCGAACTACTACTTAGATTCACACTCGACAAGTCCACTAAGCTGCAAGAAAACGTTTGACTAGGAGTCGTGTCACTCCAAATGTTGTGATATAACGGACGCGTTTCAGGCACAGTATCCAAGGAAGCTAACTGAGAAGGATTTTCCTCACGATGCTAGCATGGTATCAAAAGTCCAAGTCACCGCAAAGATGAAAAATATACGCAGCAAATACAGGCATGCGGTGGACACAGGGTGTCAAAGTGGTCAAGGACGGGTAGTACTCATATTTTATGAGGTTTGCGAGGAGATCTGGGGTGGTTCGCCTGCTACACGCTCCGTCGACGCCGGCATTGAGACAGGTGACCTGGAAGAGTCATCTACATCGATTCTCCAAACTCCACTGAATCCCTCGACTGCCTTCCATCTGCGGTTGTAAAGCAGTGCCGGTGTTTGCTGCAGGTAAAAATTGCTCCAGGTTGAAATCATAAAGCTTACCGAGTATGAATGTGTGAGGCAATATGTAAAGCGCTTTGGTGGCCATAGGTCTGTTGAAAGCGCTGTATAATGCAGTCCATTTACATATGATACAGTGTTGTTTGATGTGGGCATACACTGAAAAAAAATTCATTTAATTTGCTAAAAAAATGTTTTGATTGTTTTGATTACTCAACTTGAGGGTGAGTAAATGACAGCATTGCTTTCGTTTGAGGGCGCTTGACACACTCAAGCACTGCCGTAGAAATGGGCCTGGCCTGCTCGCGCCAGCTCGAGACACGGTGAAAGTTACCTCATTGTGAAGGATGGCCGAATTTTCATGACACATTTAAATTTGCATTATAACGTTCAGTCTGCAATAGATACAGTGCCAAAAAGAAGAGAAGCGAATACAAGGGGATAAAGACAGAGGTAAAGTGATGTAATGAATGAACAGTTTATCTAATTGCAGAATTTTGTACAATACTATAATTTAATGGCAGTTATTTTTACCTTTTAACTTTATGCTAACAGTAGTTCTGAGTTCTGCAGAAGCAGAGCCCCCAGACAATGCGATTTGTAACAATCATGTCTTTTTTAGACGCATTTACTAGCAGTTTTGAGGGGGATATATGGCATTTTTTTTATTTATTTGCTATAAAATTATTAACTATATTGATAGGCTACATGTTTATTAAAAGTACCAATGTTTTATGTAAAATTCACATTAAAGAAGACATTTTCGCAGTTTCATTCATGTTGAAAACATGAAACATGCCATAATTAAGTGGAAGATTGCTGCCATCAATTCCCAAACACTTTTCTAGTGCTCAATGAATAGTTTGTGCATGAATGACATTTGATCGATGACATCACTGTTTAATATTTTTTTATTAAACAGTGATGTCATTGTTTTTTTTCACTAATTAATATTTTTTTACAACAAAATAAACCCTCACTGAACATACTTGATTATGTTTGAAAGCTTGATTATTATGAAACTATTTTCTTCTAGATCTGCTGTACAGAAGAAGCAAACTTTGTTGCATTATTTTCCTGTTATCACTGTAAAGCTGCCTTTAAATAATCTGTATTGTAGTCCGAAAAAGCACAATATAAAAATAAAGGGGACTTGACTTGAATGCTAGATGTAATGCTCTTACTATCTATTTATCTATATATAGATATCGCTGACATCAACTGAAATGACTATTTGCTCAAAAATGATAAGAGGTTCGTGACCCAACGTGAGATGTGACGTTGGGTCACGAACACTAGGCAACAATCCACACTTGAGGATTAACTTTGAAGCAAGACCTGCTTTGAATTGAACCTTGTTAACAAAACAATCAGTCAGAAAATGATTCGCAAACATAAACGTATTTAGAAAGTTTAAGAGGTGTCTTTCCTTTGTAAATAAAATCCATCCACTGCGTTTTCAGTGGCTCTGATGTCGGAAGTGAAAACTACTATGTACATTATTACATCCCACAGCAGAACATTTGTGTTTCTTAGGAGACATTTTCGACAAGGCAGCACAAATCGTCAGAACACCGGCTGTCATTGAAACAATGGAGGAAGGTGTACAGATCACAGAGGGCGGAGTCTATCCCTTACGCAACAAAAATATATTTCTCAATATATTATGTGACAATATATTTCATGTGTCTCCATATATTGTGAAATTTACATAGTAATATATCATGATATATTATAAAATAATATATTATATATATGCAAGTGATATATTGCAATATATGGGAAAATACTGCAATTATTGCCGTTTTCATATATTGAATAAATACATATTATTATATTATTTAATATATTGTTATGTATATTGAAATATATCCCACATTATATGAAATGATATATTGGAAGTGGCATTGTATATATGTGAAAATATATATGTAAAATTATATGAGCTAATATATCTCAATTTACAAAATAATATCATCTGATTTATATGGGAACATATATCTTAAATATGTTGAAAAATATATTGTTTTATATTACATAATATATTATATTATATATTGTATACATGGTAAATATGAAATAATCTAATGTACAATGTCTGTCATATATTTTAAAATATAATAGATTGAATAAGAAATCAATGAAGTTCACATTAAACAAAGGCGCTTTATTTCAAAAGCAGTAGCTGAAGGGACAGTGACCCGAGAACAAACAGAATGAAAGGCATGTCACCATGGTTCCATCTGAAGCTCATGTACACATAATGTACATACTGTGCTCGGCAAACGGCAAGCTGGTTTGCTGTTAGGGATGTGCCTAAACATGTTATATTTTTATGTGATCCAATAGATGAACAAAATCAAACTCAAAATCAAAATCAAAATGAATGAACAAAAATACTTAAAAGAATTAATAAAACATTTCCTAAAGGACTACTGTTCTTCATTGTAATAAAATAAAACAGTCTTCAGTGCAACAAAAACAGAACAATCCCTCAGTGGAAAAAACAGGACAACAATCCTTTTGTGCGGTGTTATGGATCCTGCATGAACTTATCAAGACCCATTCTGATTGGCCAGCCTTGGTCAGTCCTTCAGTTGTCCATGGACTTTTTCTTCTCCTGGTGTCTTAACTCACAGATCCTTTTGTTTATGGCCGTTCGTATGTCTGGAATCTTTGCCCCTGGGTGTTGCTGAACTACTGCATCTGTAAAAAAAAAAAAAAAAAAGAAAATTAGAAAGTCATCCATAATGTTAGCCTCTGATTGCTGCAAAAGATGAGGTGGATCCTAATACTGATTATATTTTTCTTATATGCCTAGTCCTCACTCTTCATTGGGTTACCTGTAAATAGTTTTGTCTGAATCAGAATTGGCTTCTCAAGGAACCAAGGAAGGAGTTAGGAAGGTTCTCCATGGGGCTTTTAGAGCAAGGAGGTTATACTACTTTAACTTCTTGTTTTCCAGGAAGTATTGTGGTCAGTGAAAGCAACTGTACTGCTGTAGCCAAGGGTTTGCCTCTGGGAGGTGAATTGGTGCTGGTGCTGGGATTTTAAAGTTGCTACAGGGGATCTATTTTAATACAAAAAATGTTGGATGTATTCTGACTAGATAAAGAAATCGCTTTATATCTAAAAGAATAATCAAAGCTGTTAAAGCTTTTTATTTGTCCATGTGTTTCACTATTACCCTGCCAACACAGTCATGTGGGGCCCACATTGGTTTGACCTGGTCTGTCTAACTGGGACCCAGCCAGTTTTGTCCAAGGTTTCCATGGTGGCCCCAGATGGGTTTGCCCAGATGAAATGAACACTGCTCAGTGTGCACACTACAGGCTGTTAAATGTAACACTGAATCAGTGTTGGAGTTAATGAGATAATTAATTGAATAATGATTGAGCGTTATCTGGAGAACACCTGCTGTTAATAAGCAGAATCACTGAAGAAAAGAGAAACACAAGAACTACTTCCAGCCTCAGCCTGAGATGAAATCAACTGAAGATAAATACACAAAATCTCTCAAGATCTGATTAAACAACTCCACAAACAGCATTACCATCTTCACTTATTACTAACCAGATTTACTTTATTTCTGGTAGACATCTACAGAAGATCTTATAGAAAATTAACTGAGGTTAAGATGTTGATTATTCATTGAAAATAATAGTATAGTTTGATGTCACCATTATAGTGATCAGCGTTTGCTTTAGTTGGGCTCTTTACTTTTTAACATTAGCTTCTTTCTGCTAAACTGATTGATGAGTAGAATATAATCATGTTGTGGTTGTGAAATTGTTATGTGCATCTCTTCAGTAAAGCCGGTTCCTTGATTAGTAGTAAATCACCTTCACCTGCTTTCAGATGGAAGATATGACACAGATATGAGTGTTAAATTAACACTCAAGAGTGTTAAAGTTAATGAGATAATTAAGTGAATAATTGAGTCATGATTGAGCATTATCGAAGACACCTAAAGCAGAATTACTGAAGGAGAAACCCGGAATTTCAGGTCACCGTTATGGAGCTGAGTGTTTGCTTTAGCTGGGCTCTGGACCCTTACACTATTAAATTCATATTTTGTTTGGCTGTTGTATCTGAGTCACACCTGCCAGATGAACAAAGAAAAGAGTAATCTAGTTGTGTTGGTTACATTATATCATTCATCATTTGAACTAAATGCTGAGATTTATGCTGTTGGTTACACTATAATTGTGATTCTGCAAAAATAATTCAGAAAATAAAATAAAATATAAAGGATTTTTTAAAAGTTATAAAAAAAATAATCCTAAGGAAAACAATAGAGCCCTTTCAGGGCTTGGGCCCTAAAAACCTTTCCCTTAGGCACACACAGACCTCAAGATTCAGTCAATGCATCTCAATTATGGTGTCAAGGAATTAGGAAAAGTAAATTACATGGACAATTCAGATCATAATTTATTCATACCGCAATGCATGATGGGAGGCATTAATGAGTTGTGATTGGTGGCAACAAGGATTAATTTTGTCACCACGATTGAGATACACAGACTGATTATTGATGTCTGTGTTTCTAAATGAATGCATTTGAAAGTGATTTTATCAGAAAAATTTTTCAACTGTTTTGAACTACAAGAAATACACAAATATCATATGCCATAGAACTACTAAATGGTTGCTAAGAAGTAAAACCAGATCATCTGAATGCGTTTTTATTTTTCAGATCACAGCATGATTGTGTCAAAACATAACCAACACTATCAGATCACAGTTGTGTTTGTTCATTTGACTGTTATAAATCAATAACAACAGTCAAAAGAAGTTTGAACTGTATAAGTGTCAAGAGCCCAACTAAAGCAAACACTGATCTCCATAACGGTGGCTTACAATTTTAGATTTTGTCCTTCAGTGATTCTGCTTGTGATCATCAGGTGTCTTCAATGATGCTCAATCATCACTCAATTAATCACTTAATTATCTCAATAACTTTAACACTCATATCGTCCATCTGAAAGCAGGTGAAGGTGATTTACTACTAATCAAGGAACCGGCTTTACTGAAGAGATGCACATAACAATGTCATGCGATATATCGCCCAGCCCTATACAAAATGTGTAAATGGTGTTAAAAATAATTTGAGTTTCTTATAAAAATGTGCTGGTTCTCTTGCTGTTGAATCAAAACAACAACAAAAAATGAATAACATATCACCGGTTTAAAACTCACACACAATATTAGTGAGTTAAGCCACTACATAATTATATTCTACTCATCAATCAGTTTACAACATCTGATTGTATCTTTTTTTGTTGTTCTCAACATAACAATCTGATACAACTGAGCAGAGAGAAGCTAATGTTAAAATTAAAGAGCCCAACTAAAGCAAACACTGATCACTATAATGGTGACATCAAACTATACTATTAACCTCAGTTAATTTTCTATAAGATCTTCTGTAGATGTCTACCAGAAATAAAGTAAATCTGGTTAGTAATAAGTGAAGATGGTAATGCTGTTTGTGGAGTTGTTTAATCAGATCTTGAGAGATTTTGTGTATTTATCTTCAGTTGATTTCATCTAAAGCTGAGGCTGGAAGTAGTTCTTGTGTTTCTCTTTTCTTCAGTGCTTCTGCTTATTAACAGCAGGTGTTCTCCGATAATGCTCAATCATTATTCAATTAATTATCTCATTAACTCCAACACTGATTCAGTGTTACATTTAACAGCCTGTAGTGTGCACACTGAGCAGTGTTCATTTCATCTGGGCAAACCCATCTGGGGCCACCATGGAAACCTTGGACAAAACTGGCTGGGTCCCAGTTAGACAGCCCAGGTCAAACCAATGTGGGCCCCACATGACTGTGTTGGCAGGGTAGTTGTGTACATTTCAGTCCTAAAGTGTTTATTATCCTTTATCATTTACAATAACTTTGCAAAATATATGAATCCATTAAAAATAAATTCTTATTGTCTTACTGAGTAAAGCTGTAAGCTTCTTGGGGTCCAGAGGTTGGCGTCTCTCTGCAGATGGATCAACCTTGTTGACCCCTCCCGTCAGGTTGGACTTCAGTAGGACATCAATGCTGAACAGGCCCAGCAGGAGGGTGCGGGCCATTCCTTTTGCTGTTGGTTGTGCCTTTGCAGTCTCCCAGCAATGGGCGGACACTCTGGTGGAGTCATCATTCCCTAGTGCCACCTAATTAAATGTAAGAAGGAAAGACAAACCAGAATAAAAACAAAACACCAGTGACAGAATGTTTTATATTTTTTTATTTGACCGTAACAAAAATGTACTTACTAGTGTTGGTTTGGGAGATGTAGGTTGAGGAGGTGATGATAGAGCAGCACTGGCCTCATATTCGCTTTCACCTCCATTGCTTGAGCTCTCTGTGATCTTATCTGAAATGAGGGTCCTCACAGCTGCTAAGAGTGATGGAATTTCTGGAAAATATGGCCCACCGAATTTACCACAACCAGACTCCAAACAAGTTGTAAATACATAAAATGTAAACAACAAAATACAACTCCATTTTTTTTTTTTTGGTGTCTCAAAGTGTAGCAAAATGTGTTGGTGAGGGGTTCTGAAAGCATTAAAGGGTTTCCAGACCAATTTTGCCTCAGTGACAATACAGTGTTTAGCCCTAGGCAAAATTTCCTAGGGCTAAACACAGGAAAGGACTCCTACAGGAAAGGAAATCCTATACTAGATATCCCCTAAAAATGTACACACAGATACATCTCTAACAATAACACCAAAAAAGGAGAGAGTGATTTCTTTAAATCTAAAAGAATCATTATTTTAATCTAAAAGAGATAGTTGCCTTTAACTGCCATCTTGCGCAGCCTGGTGTTCTCCTTATGTAAAGCCTTGACTTGGGTCTCAAGATCTTTACAGGCTGCAGAAGATCCTACACTCTGCTGGTCATGCAGTCTTTCATTTTCCTCCCAAAGGGCCCTGATCTCCTCCTCAAGTGCCTCTAAAGCATTCCCCACTTGGCTGTGGTTAGGTTCTTCTTGGGGAAGAACATCTAATTCAGACTGTCTTGCAGCTATGAGTCTGTAGTTTTTCTGCTGGGTAAAAATGATCAAATCAATTATGTATGAAACAATACACATAAGTTAGGAAAATAAAACCAAAAACTGATTAAAATGTGTGTTTGTCTATACAGACACACAAACACCTATGGGCAATTTAGAGTCACCAATTAACCTAACATACATGCAACCTTTGGCCTGTGGGATGAAGCCAGAGTACCCAGAGAGTAGCAAACTCCACACAGAAAGGCCCCAGCCAGCCAGTGGGTTTGAACCCAGAACGCTCTTGCTGTGAGGGGGCAGTGCTAACCACTGTCAGAAATGTACAAATATGTACAGACAGAAATATAAAAAATATATGATCAAAATAGCTGTCATGAAAAGAACCCTATTACTTGATTCAGTACTAACACCTTCTCTTCTTTACCCTTTAGAGGGTTATAGCACTTACGTATTGTTGTCCTACTGTTCGTTTTACTGCTTCTATTGTTCTCATTTGTAAGTCGCTTTGCATAAAAGCGTCTGCTAAATGAATAAATGTAAATTACCTTTTTTGCAACTTGTTCTACAGTTTCCTCCTGAGTGTCAAGGTAAATTTTGTTGGGTACCCTCTTTCTCTTCTTGCTTTTTGGTAGGTCCTCTTCTAAGAGTTTCCGCTCAGCAGTCTTAAGTGTAGACTCCTTTTCTGTTAGTAAGAAATAGTAGCAAGACATAATTTAATACGTAGAACTATGTGGCTTACGTTACATCAAATACTGTATTTTACAGTCAATATTTTTTTGCTGTTTTTACAGTTTTTTGTATTGGTTTCCCCCTGCTTTTTTATAGAGCTGCTAAGTCCCGCCCCTTCAGCTAACCCCGCTGGACCTAGGTTGAAAAATCGTCTATGCAAGTGAATGAGAGAAAATAATTATTTTCTAATCCTGTTTGAATTTTGCAATGAATGTGAACATATGTTGTTTGTGAATTTTTTATATAATGTTTCGTGTAAAGAATGCTACAATCTAGCGGGTAGAATTTTCATACGTTAGACTTTGTGTGAGAGCACTTTGTGGACTACAATTTTCGATGTGTTTGATATACATCACCACCACTAGCACACGGATCCCCGCTAAACATGCCTGTGTCTTTGGTGCACTTCACCGCCTTCTTTCAGGGAGAGGACGAACTAGTTGAGCGTGGTGAAAACCGTGATTTGTGGAGGGAAAATGTGTTATGCGGAGACATCACATATGCGACGTGTAGTCTTGTTCTCGTTATGTCTATTCCACAACTGCTAGCCAAAGAATCATACAATATACTGTCAAACTCAGTACATAAGAAATTATATTAAAAAATTCACAGACAACATATGTTACATTCATGGCACAATTCAAACGGGATCAGAAAATAATTATTTTCTTTCATTCACTTGCATTGACGCTTTTTCAACCTAGAGGTCCACTTGGAGTTTTACGGATGACTTACCAGCTCTATAAGTTTACTCTGTTCATTTTTAACACGTTAAATTTTGCTGCCATGTTACAGCCACTAAACTGATTTTCACTGTACAATGTTATTGGCTGTGTTTACAGTTAAGTAAATTATTCTTATAAACCCAAATCTTAGCTGTCATTCTTTAATTTAGCACTTAAAGTAAGCATTAAATTAATGTTTCACTCCTTAATAACAATTCATACTCATGTGACCCTTTTAGCTGAAGTCAGCTTAAAGTTCAAATTGAGCGGGACTCAATCTGAACGTGATGGCCGTCAGTTAATCCTGAAGTGAATGGCTGACAGCGAACATTACTTGGCCAATAATGCAAAAACCTCAACAGGATGATTGCTATCAATAATGTTGCATGATGAACCAAGTAAAATATATAAAAAAGCATTGTACTTGCCTGCCAACTGCAAAATGTGTGCTGTTTTGACCGGCCACCCATTTGTAGGCCTCTTGCCACCGCTGCGGCACTCGATTAGATACTCCTTTTTAGAGTTTTCAGGATCGAAGTCTACGATCCAATTTACGGGGACTATACTGAGAGCATCTTTATCCTTCCCCTTTGACCAGCTCACTAACGCAAACTTCATCACCGCTGAGGCACGTACGCACAGACTCAGAATAACGGGGCTTGTTTCCAGCTTGTGTTCCGTGCTGTGGGATCGATAGGTTATGCGCATGCTCAATAAGTTCGCGCGGTACAAAGGCGCGCAAACGTAGCATCGTGCAGTGTCGTAAACATGATTATCATCCGCGCATGCGCATAAAGGATCGCGCAAGCACCGACGATAGAGGAACGTTCCGGAAGAAGAGAGGCATGGATGGAAGGAGAAGAAATACACGGTCCCTGGTTCAGAATATGAGATTCCTTCAAGAACAAGGAGATACTGGAAAAGGAGGTTTGTTTTTCCTACTTAAGTTACCTTATTAAACAGTTGTTCTGTGTTTACTGTTGTAGTTTCGTGGTTTGTGTGTATTTTTACAAGCTTGCGGCTTAGCTAAATGAAGCTAGCATTTAACAGTTACCACACTGGCTCGCAAATAGGGTGGTGCCGATAGACGATATCATCGTTGATATCTGATGACACGAGAAGTGAAGTAGGCCTAAATTATAGCCTGAAGACCTAGCCAAATTATTTCTGTTTCTTTTTCTTTTTTTTTTCTTTTTTTTCAAATGTAATTAGGTAGGTGTGTTGAGTGATACACGAAGTGAACTGTCTTTATAAAGTATCTTCTTATTAAACGGTCTGTACACATGCAAAGTGCTCAATGCTACGTTTTGCATGTATGGACATGTTACTGTGCTAGTGTGGGGCTATTTTGAGCCTTGTTAGTGGTATAAACTAGCAATTTCTTTTTACTTATAGTAAATGTCCCCAGTACTAGCATTATAAACAGTTTTTAGAGATTAAACTCTTTACATTTGATTATCATGAAAACAAATCTCAGAGAACGGTTAACTAGGTACCAAAGTTTTATTAGACCAAAGGTTCATTTTGCGCCGGAGTTCTCCTTTAAGTGACTATATGATAATCTCACTTTGGTGAGTGTAGTTTCAGATATTATTCTGATGTCATTTATGTCAAAGTGTCTGAATTCAGTACAAACTGAGTTTGAGTATGCTGTGAAATAAAATAACGGAATTATATGTTTTATTAAAACGTGTTTACCCTTCATACACCCTGGACAGCCTCTGAGTCTGACAATACATATTATTTAAAATAAGGAAATGTCTCACGGAAATAAAAAGTTGAAAATAAAAAACAACAATGAAAAACGAATGAGGTAACCTCACCTTCTTCTTAAGGCTTCATGTAAATCTCTTAAAATAAGGTGAAAAACACTCATACGTTTAGAAATTAGTGATACTGCTAGGGTAAGTATTTGTTGATCTGCTCTTACCTGATCAACAATCTGTCGCAGATATCTGTTTTCACTCAGTGTTTGTTCGTGACAGTTTCCAAAAAACTCTACTGTGCTTGATAATTCTCCCGCATGCTGGTTTTGCAGTTCGACAATCCTACGCACAAGATTAATCACAGGTGCCTGTGATTTAAACAGGATGTCCTCGGTTTGTTGGTAGGATGCATTTGGTCTGGTGTCTGGAGACGTGTGTGACTGTTCACATTGCGTTCCAGGAGTACTCCACGGAGTGACGTCCTCATAACTGTCTGCAGGGTTGTCCAATGATGCACAGGCTGTTTCTTCTGACGATTTCGCAGGTTGCAGTGTTACAGACCCCCATGACGCGGGGATTCAAACGTGTTTGGACTGTTTTGTAAAATTTCATCAAGTGGACAACCGTCTGATATCGAGTCATTATCTAAAAGCACATGCAAACAAACATATCATATACCCGTTTAATAATTTCGTTACATTTATAAAAGTGGAAAATCATGAAAAAGAAAAGAAATAGGCTACTCACAAAGAGAGTCCAAAACTTCTGCCAAATCAGCATCAAAATATAGATCCTGGAGTGCATCCTCTGTATGATGATAAAAAATATATGTTTTATGTGCTGATATATATTTACAAATAGTTCATAATAGTTTTTGTTGTTAAATATTAAATTAATCGACATACCATAGTGATTTCCAGCCATTTTGCGTAGAGTCGAGTCGTGGTGTGATGTGGTTAGAGTGAAAGCCCTAATGAACGAGGTCATTTTTTTTGTTTTTAAGCGTTCCAACGTTTCCCGCCATTTTGTCCTTTTTCAAAGGGTATCTTTCAACTCCTCATGTGGTGAAGGATCCTTGTGATATTTTATTTTACGACTTTTAAAACGTGCGGTGAACCCCTACAGGCCCCCATCAGATAACGTCTGTAATAAAATAATTCGTGCACTACAAATGGAAAAACTCATGACAGGGGACCATGGTGGTAGACATCAAGGCATGTGTGTGTGTGTGTGCGACGTGCGTGCGAAAACAAGGGGTCAAACAATTGATAAAGTACTGTTCAACCTCGCCAACTGCAGGCTATGTATTTATTTGGAAAAAAAAGACGATTTTTCCTCTACGCTTAGAATTCTGCTAATCCATAACAATCCATTCTCCTTTACTTTAATCAAATGGATTATTCAAAATCTGTATTCCGAATGAAAAATTGTAATGCAATATCAAATAAAAAAGTATATAAAAACTGTGTGAGAGCTCTGGGTTGACTGTAATGATATGTTTAACCAATGATTTAAAAACATTTTAAAATATAATTTTGTTATATAAATCACAACGTGGCAATTTTAATTTAATACCACACAATGTGTTCATAAGTGGAAATACATAGGCCACTTCGTGTATTCTCTAGACTTAGGCCACTGTTTACACAAAGCCGGGTATTTAGCAAAACTAATATTTTCTAGGGGTGGTTAATCTGTCTGATTTCCCGATTCGATTCGATTACGATTATTGAAGTCCCGATTCGATTACAGTCGATTTTCGATTATTAACGATTCTCGATTAGCGATTATTGATTTTCCATTTTACAACAGTAAACAAAAATACACTAGACCAACATATGATTATATTAGCAGCAGCATCATTTTGGTATTAATTGCACTTTTTATTTGTTTGAAATTCAATGAAAATGTAATGATGGTTAGTGAAGACATGCAAACATGCTTGTTGTCTACTACTTAGGCAACCCATTATCTTTAAATAATTTTTTGAACAATTGTGTTGCATTATAATGCAAAGGCACAGGTCTGGTTCTATTAATTGACAGCATTAAAATGCATTTTGTGATTTCCTTCAATTGAAAATCTTTGAAGCAAGTTTGTGGGGCTTGAAGGGCACCCGATTCAGAGAATCAACCAGAAATTCAAAAGAACAGCATTTATCTGAAGTAGAAAGCTTTTGTAACATTAAATAATACAGTTTAAAAGTTTGGAGTTGGTAAGAATTTTTCTTACATTTTTTGGGAGAAAGAAAAAAGAAATCTATACTTTTATTCATCAAGGATAAATTAAATTAAGTTGATCAAAAGTTACAGTGAAGACATTTATAATGTTACAAATCGATTATCTGAATCTTTTGTGTGTGTGACTATAAATACTTTCCTTTAAATGTACAAAGTAATGACCCATAAAGAATTAACGTACAATATATTTTATTAGCATTCCAAAGAACCAACAGGAAAATATAACGTGTGCCTGAACTAGGAGCATAACTTTAACTTACTTGTAGTAAATTAATATTATAACGACCGGTACAGCCGAGTGTTTTCCTCCTCTGGCTGGAAACGCATCATATGGCTTGTCATATTTGTCGTGTTTCCGTCGTTAGTTTTATTCTACAAAGCTTACAACTAGCGTGGCTCTTGCCCAGTTCCTTTCCCTCTTCAACTTCAGAAGCCAAAATATTTCCACACGTCAGCTTTTAACCTAACGAGGAGGGTGTTTGGATCTTGCGCGCCATCGCGTCTCTGTTATGTGCACGCGTCAGACGGTCCGGTCACTGCACTTCCGTCTTTCGCGTTCCGTCAATATTACGTTTTTATAAATATATATATATAATTTTTTTTTTTTTTTTGGAAAATCGATTTTCGGATATTTGTGAATTCGATTCAGGATCGTCCACGTCCGCATCGCGATGCATCGAGAATTCGATTTTTTTCCCCACCCCTGAACATTTTCCCCCTCTCGTTTTAAAAAATAACATGGTTTACACACCCGCATAAATACGCCGTCGAGCGCCATCATAACTATGCTAAACCTAAGGCGGCAGTGTAGGGGTTAAAGATAAAGCCATGCAAGCCAATCAGAATCCTGGAATCAACAAGAGAGAACCTAAAACGCCGTTTCTCCCAGTTTACACGACAAACAAATATCCGGCGTTTTCAAAAATCTCCACTTTGCCCGGGGTTTTTAGAAATAATCGTTTTCAGTGATAAAAACGGCGTTTTCGTGTAATGAGAGGGCAAAACACAGAGAAATATCTGCGTTTTCCCATCGTGTAAACAGGGCCTTACAACGGTGTCTTCGTGTGATGTGCGGGCGTGCGTGTGAGTGTCACGTGCACGCCATTCGACTATGTCCAAGAGGGTAATAGAACAATCTTTGGTGGGTGTGTGAGGAGGCGTGGTTAGCGCGTGCTCCATACACGGCCTGAATTCACTCATTTAAGTTTAGCCTCTGTCCCCTGAACGGAAGCATTTTAAAACAGTCCGCCGCACTCACGCTGGGGGTGCGATGTACGCACGCACACTCTTCCCACGGACGCTCACGGGATGTGGGGGTGTCGTGGGAGGAGTTAGGGTCTGGCCGGTGAGGGACCTGTCAGCATGTTCATTCTGACTTTGGGATGTAGGAGTTCGGACGTACTTCGCATGGGACTCCCTCGGAATTATATTTACACAACTTTGCGCCGGATAACTTTTGGATTTAAATCTCTAACTTTGATATACCCATGGGATAATATCAGATTCTGTCGGATATTTCAATGGATTAATACCCTTTGGATATATACAATACCTTTTGGATAACGCCTGATGGATTAATCTTTAAACTGGATAACAAACAGGATTTAAACGTAAGTCAGTTTTTTAAAATGTATGTGTTTTGATACTGTGGTTTTTAACATGATGTAGTTTTTACAAATAATGAAAGTTAAATGTGTCTTTTTGTAATGAAAAACGCTTAACTTGTTTGACTTTTTCTGTAAAATGAACGATCTTTTGACTTTTTTTAACACATAAAAATATATAAAACAATGTATTTTTAATGAAACACTAAAATATATTGCTGATGCAACAAATGCGTTTTAAAACTTGTAATGGTTTTAAATATTGTTTGTACAGCTTCAAAATAGGGACAAGTTTTTGTTCAAAACGGAGTTTTTGTAAAACGTAAGTCTTTTCTGTAATAAAAAGACGGGTTTTCTTGTTTGGCTTTTTCTGTAAAACGTCTTTGACTTTTTAACACACACGAAAGTATTTTTAACTGTTTTAACATCATAAAAATATATAAAACAATGTATTTTTATGTATTTTTAACTGTTTTAACATCATAAAAATATATAAAACAATGTATTTTTAATGAAACACTAAAATATATTACCGATACAACAATTGTCAGCTTCAAAATAGGGACAAGTCTTTGTTCAAAACTGAGTTTTTGTAAACGTAAGTCTTTTCTGTAATGAAAAGACGGGTTTTCTTGTTTGGCTTTTTCTGTAAAACGACCTGTCTTTGACTTTTTAACACACACGAAAGTATTTTTAACTGTTTTAACATCATAAAATATATAAAACAATGTATTTTTATGTATTTTTAACTGTTTTAACATCATAAAAATATATAAAACAATGTATTTTTAATGAAACACTAAAATATATTACCGATACAACAATTGTATTTTAATAGAACACTAAAATATATTACTGATACAACAAATATGTTTTAAAACTTGTATAGTTTTAATAGTTTTTTGTTCTTCTCTCTTCAAAACACTGTTTTGTAAAAACGTGAGTCTTTTCTGTAATGAAAACTTTCTGTAAAATGACTGATCTTTGACTTTAACACTCGAATGTATTTTTTAAAGGTTTTAACATCATAAAATATATATGAAACACTAAAAAATATATTACTGATACAACATTATTGTATTTGAAATAGTTGTGTAAAAGTTTTCTCTTTTAATAAAAACACTAAAACCTATTTCTGTTTTATGTCATCCTTAAAGATGGAAAATGTATTGTTTTACATCATTTTGAACGTTTTTATATTGAACAAGACAGGTGTCCAACGGGCCCAAACACGGATCAGATGGGAGAGGTTTGGATTCGTGGATCACGTGACCAGTCCAGAAGGAGTGATGACACGGCACACCCCGTAACAGGTGCATAGCAGGTGTCCAGTCCAGTACCGGAATGGATGGGGTTCCGTATCGCTGGGAAATTCCCACGATCACATGACCAGTCCAGAAGCGGGTGATGATGGGGAGGTGATGACGGGTAGGATGAGGAGGGGAGCCCCGTGGGATTTTCCCACGAGTCACGTGGTCAGACCGGAAGTGGGCGGGTGGAAGGGGTAAAAGAGGGCGGGGCTTATTTTTATCAGCGGCCCATAAATCACTCAAAGTGACAGGAGGTGCCGCAAATACTCTCTCTTATGACTTTATTTTCGATTTCTGATCAAGAACGTAAACCTGCCAAGCGCTGTTTGTGTTTAACATTAGTAGCCAGTCAGTTGCTATTGTTGCCAGTCAGATGCTATTGTGTAAAACAAACGTGTATAAAGTTAAAAAATGAAGCAAATTATCATTCAGAAACCTTGATTAAGAGCCGTGTGTGGTGAGGTTCTGCTTGACTCTATTCATCGCGGCTTTCTTTTCTTTGGCATGCCCACCGTTTCGCCCGTAAAGGTCATGGGCGTTAATCTTCCGGACAAAGTGAGCCACAGTTTAGCCAATCACAACACACCGGCCCAACGAACCAATCTGAGCCCGCTGCGTGGTTCTGAGGGAGTGTTTTCATGGACTCAGGAAGTGAACCGTCTCGTTCAGGGGACAGAGGAGAGCGCGCTGACAATAAAGGTGAAATTTATGAAAAATAAGACTTTTAAAAAAAAGAAAAACCACGGATACATGTTATATTGCACCCAATAAACACAATCATGCAAAGAAAAAGAGCAGTAAACCACCCCTTTAACAAAAAAGAGATATCAGGTGAAAACCGACGTGCGCGTTTCATGGCGGCCGCGGCGGAAGTGCAGGTGATGTCACTATCCCAGCATATACTGTGAAAACCATATCTCGGCAAAAACTGAACGTATCCGAACGCCACATGCCTCTTTGGAATTGTATATTCGCACTGAAAATAACAATATAGGTTTCATAATTTTTGACAGAGTTTTGGAAGAGATATCAGGTGAAAACCAACGTGCGCGTTTCATGGCGGCCGCGGCGGAAGTGCGGGTGACGCCACTGTCTCGGAACGATAATTTTGACAATACATTTGATAATATAAATCTATTCATTTTACCCAGGCAGCCTATGGCTCAGAGATGATTTCACAGATGTGCTATAATGAACAGTGATAAATCTGCTTTATAGTAGGCTAGGACGTGCTATAGGCTATTAAAAAAAGAAAAGAAGAAATATAAAATATTTATTAGAAATGTTCATTTATGAAAAAGAAAAAAAGATGAGTTATCTTCCTCACCGTCGCCTGCAAAATACTGACTTTGCAAATAAGTTTATACAGGGTCTGTAATGGTGTATATTAGGGTGCATATTGAGTGTTCCTGAACTCCAGCCTGGATCACTTATACAAATGCTAATGACCTGAGGTGAATAGGGCATTCGAATGCCCAGGTAAGGTCATTATAGGGTTGACGCCACAGAAGCAGCACCGATCCAGGACATCTTTTGTTTGCAATATTTTTCAGTAAGTTGAATAGTCTTTATTTGATCATCGTGCATGATTCTTTTTAATTGAAATAACTTCATTTACAAGTTCATAGATGGTGATGGAATGCCCAATGTGCCCCGCAAATGTTGCCCATTTAAGGCATCATTTGAGGTCTGCACACCAGATTCACAATATGGAGGAGCGGCAGCTATTAATCCGATGGGCCAGAGGAGGTGTTAAATTAAGAAATTTGAGCTGTCCTGTATGTTTGAGGAACTTCACGTTCATCGAAAGGCACTTAACAAAGGGACACCGAAATCTGACAGTAAGTAGGCCTAATCGCTCAACTGTTCCTCTAGCCCAGTTCAAAAGCTTGTTAATTGTTTTGAGAAAGATATTCAAAAGTTGTGTAATGTAAACACTTCTTTTAACATGTGTTCAATGTGTTGTTACAGCTTTTTTACACTAATATTACAATGTGGTTGTTATTATACACTAAACTGTCTTTTTCTTATGCTCCTATGGCTGCCAGCATGATTTGGGACCTGAAATGGAAGGTCACGCTGGAGCAGCTGAAAAGGCTGAGGGAAACTAACCCCGAAATTCCAATGGCCAGTACCCTTGATATAATGGGAGATTTAAATGATGCAATGCAATCATCACAGCAGGATGACGATTTTTTTAAAAATTTTAAGTAAGTGACCAATCTGCAGTCTAATTTGAAAATGACTTTATTGTACAGAATGAGACTTTAAAAAAAATATATAGGGTAAACATACCTATTAAGCTCACCAAAATCTACATTGAGACATTTTTAGGGCAAAAGATATTGGTTTTAGTAAAAAAAACGTATTTTAAATAAAATATTAATCTCTTAAACAACAATATTTTATTCTATTTTAAATGACAAAAGCATTAAAATAAAAATTTACATCATTAAATGCAAAAAGTCTGACTGGGCTTAATGGGTACGTTTGTGTACCCTTTAAGCACACCCTGTTCCCAATAAGCTCACAACAAGTTTTATTATAAAATCTTGTTTATTTTAAACAACCGTTTTAAGGAATGATTGAAAAAAAGTTTAATTTGAAGGTACAGCGTCAATCACAAAATAACAGAACACTAAAATCAAGCAACAAGGCATTCAATTTGATCAGGTAGCCTATCTTATTCATAGTGACGTGTCATTCAAACTCATTGCAACATGTAGACTAGTCCACGTTCAGATAAGTAACACGTATTGAACAATTAAATAACAAAAACATTTAATTCATGGGGATGAACACAGAAACTAGCCACATTATTAAGCCTCTTCATAATGTCAACTTATTTATATTCTCTTCTTTTTGTAGAGATCTTCTATCTCTTGGTGGTTCAAGTAGAAGGGTCCTGTACCCTCGAGTTGTGCCTTACACAGAATTAATTTTTTCTAGCACTGGCGGGGCATACGTGTTAGCAGGACCTCTGCTCAGAAATTTCATCACGTAGTGTTCTCCGTCAGGGGGTCTGGACACATTAAGGGGTCTTCCTATATAATAGGCTGGAGGTGAGGTGAACATGACTGCATAGTATACATCTGTTTGTATTGTTAAGGGTGGATCAGTTGAGGTTTGAGCCTTTTCTGTGCCTGCCCCTGTTTTCTTATTCTGTGCTGTCTGTTTTTTCTTTGATTGTGGTTTCTTTGTCTTTTTTCCCTTCTTTCCATCTTTCAGTTGTGTGTTTTTTTTTCCTTCTCAGCTAGCCTGGTCATGGCTTCTGGAGATGTTAAAGATTCGCCATACTCTAGTGTGTTTATTCTCTGTTTTTTGGTGCTTTCTTTTTTGTTTGGCATAAAGTGCTTCAAGAAAAAATCATTAATGCTAGAAGCAGAGGTGGTGCTTTCTGAAATGCCTGCCTGAGCTACGGGAGTTATCTCTTGTGGTGGACTAGTAACATGGATGTTTTTTATCTTGAGAATGTTAGACCCAGGGATTGTTTCCACACTCAGAACAATCTGAGACATGGAATCCACACAGTTCACTGGCAATGTTGGGAGAAGAGATACACTTCTGTTAGTCTGTAGACTTTTATTGGAACTCTGATCAGTAGTGGGCTGGTGGTTGGATCTGTGTAGAAACATTCTCTGAAGAATCAGTGATTGCCTCTCCATATGGTGTATAGGCCTCTGTTAATTGGCTTTTAACCCGATTTGGGTTCAATGGAAAAATCCCAGTGGTTTCAAACCCACTTCTTAAGTTTTGGGATTTTAGAGATGTCTCCAATACCTCTCTGATCTTTGTAGGGAAATCTTCTCTCCTGATCTTTTCCCTGGACACCCGTGCATGACACATCAATTTCTTTCTCCACTGCCTTTTAACCTCTCTAAATGCCGCCTTATCCAAAGGCTGAAGAATGTGAGAGTTAAGATGGAAGTCTCAGGAGTTTTACATTGTTTTCCTGTGCCATTTGAGCCAACTTGAGGGAGATGTGTGATGCATTGCCATCAAAAATGAGAATCCTTGGAAAGTTTGGGACTGAAAACTTTGCAGATTCTGGCAAGAAAAGGTTTTCAAAGTAATCCTCAAACAATGGTCTCTCCATCCATCCATGATGGGACACAGCATACCTGGCAGCTTCTACTCCACCAACACACCAAAAGCTGTAGAGGTGTTTTGCCTTGTAGACTGTAAAGGGTGGTAAACTCTGACCTGCTGCATTGCCTGTAATACACACAGTTATCTGCTCTTTACCACTTCCTCCTGTGTTTTGGTAGACATTTTTTGAACCTTTTGGTGCAAGGACCCTCTCTGAGGCAGGATCGGTCATGAAGCCAGTTTCATCCACATTGTATATGTTCTGTGGTTTATCATGCAGCTGTGAGTGATCCATTGTTTTTCTGAGAACTTCATTAAACCAGTGGTCAAGAACTGCAGTGTCATTCATTGCCTTGGCCCTTGACTCAGAAAACTGCTTATATTTTCTGCCCGTCAACTGGGATGGTCTCTCATAAATCTCAGGAACCACTTGCGACCAGGCCTCCCAAGTGTAAAAGGTGTAACCAGATCATTCACCTTCACATACTCTTGTACCAGATCTAAAAGATCAGATCTGGTAAATCCCCAACCCCACTGGGAAAGGATCTACAAATAAATAAAGAAAATGTTCACACACAAATATATTCAAACATATGAATATCACTGATCAGTACCTATTCTATAAACTGACTCCTATCACAGACCTCTCTCGTTTAACAGTTCTGTTTGTCTAACTTTTAACAAGCCTACCTGAAGACAACCTGAGATTTCCCTTTCTGTCTCTGCACTCAGATATACACTCTGCCCTTGATGTGTACCAACACTGATGTGCTCCTTAACTCTTCTGGGTAAGAGCTTTCCTGTCTACTCCAAACTTCTTGGACAGATATGACAGGTTTCTGATGGCTCCTTCTTTGTATAGATGACATGCCTCTTTCATCTTTGGGCATACACTATAATTTTGTCTGGTTTTTGTCATCCTGAGACTGTAAAATAAGTTTATTAATCATTTTATAAAGATTAACTTGGTGACAACCATCAGTTAATATTTAAAGTCTGATTATGAAGTATTTACATAGACGTTCAATGTGAATGAGCTTAAAGGGAGCAAATACTATTTGTTATTTAAAAAATATTACATGATATTCAAAAGAAAATATTTAGCCAAATAAATAATCTATGTCATGTATTAAGTTTATTCCAATTTGAATATGAACAACTATTATTGACAATATCTATGAAATTATGCTTTTTCTAATTGATGTCACACTGAAGTTGTGTGATTTCATTGTACTGCACCCTTTAAGCTCACCTAACAATAATATACATTTTTTACAAATTACAGCAGTTTAAAACCATAGACTATCAATAAAATGTACAATTATAGTATAATGGATATAAAAGTACAAGCCATTAATGCCTGTAAAGAAAAATATTAGTGTAGCACACAATCTTATACAGCTAGTAAGCTGGCTATGTTCTGTAGCATCTGCGGCTAACTTGCTAAAACTCCCTTTTAGATCTAACTAATTATTTCGCACATCCAGGTTCCAGGTTAAAATATGTAAAAGTCTAAACATTAATCTCTTAATTTTTCAATAAACCTAAAACCGTATTCTGGACATATTTGGGCAAAATAGTTTTGATTAATTTTTTAAAAATACTTCCCTTGATCTGAGCGGTACAAGACTTGGCTACTTTTCCTAAGTTTGCCTCCAGAACACACACAATTTTTGGTAACACTTTGCAATAAGGTTCATTTATTAAACATTAGTTCATGCAATAACTAACATGAACTAACCATTTGTTACTGTATTTGTTATTCTTTGTTAACGCTAATTAATACAAATCTAGCTGTTCATTGTTGTTCATGTTAGTTCACAGTGCATTAACTAATGTTAACAAGATTTTAATAAAGTATTAGTAAATGTTAAAATTAACATTACCAAAGATTAACAAATGCTGAAGAAGTATTGTTCATTCATTGTTAATGTTAACTAATGTAGTAACTAATGAACCTTATTGTAAAGTGTTACCCAATTTTTTTTGGATTTATTCTACAATGTTAAGTGGGTGAAAAAAAAACCTCCTTAATCTCGTATTTGCCCAAAAATGGGCACCCCATAGAAATGAATGGGAAAAACTGCAATTTAGAGCACTCTTCTTGTTTTTTTGTAAAAATAAATTAATAGATCCAATACAATGCATATCTAACATACACACAAATGAAGGGCTGATCCTGTACAACATTCTCATCATGGCAAAACTCACACTCACACTCACACACTCTCACACACACACAAACAATGCATTCAATGAGCATATGATATGACAGAGCTGGGCTAATGTTTGACCATGTTTTTTTGTATGATCCAATCATCCACCCGGCTCATCACCCTCTCTCTCACACACACACACGAACAATGCATTCAATGAGCCTATGACAGAGCTGGGCTAATGTCTGACCATGTGTTTTGGTATGAATGCAGTGTGTGTGTGTGAGAGACACACACACACACACACACACACACACACAGTGATTCATAGAGTGGTTCATAGAGTGGTTCATAGAGTTAACATTTAGACATACAGTGGTTCATAGAGTTAAGCCTATATATGCAGCCATTAAGTACTATAGCCATATAGTGGCTATTGATATTATTGTTTTTTTGGTTAATTTAATACCAAAATAAAACACCAGGTGACAGCAAAGTCACTTCATCTTTAGATTTTAGCTCTAAGAACCTATTGGAATGATATTTTAATGTAGTTACAATTTTTTTAAATATATAACATAAAAATAAGCATTTCAGTCAGCTAAGTTTTCAGTCAGCTTTCAAAATGGCCGCCAGACAGTGTGAACGCATAGATACACATATCTCAGTGTGCAATGGCCTGATTGGTTTAAAATTATAGGAGGTACCAAGCACATCAATTGGTTAAAACATAAAATAGGAAAATACATTGCTTTTTCTTTTTATAATTTGAGCTCAAAGATGGAACTGTGCTTAATGGGTACTTGAGCTTAATAGGTACGTTTACCCTAATTTAACAGGTGAATTGCCAGACCTGCCTGATGATTTTGCCCTAGAAGTTGGCCGTCACACGACGTGCAGGGTGGGTCTCTTGTGCTGCAGGGTAAGTGTTCATTTGTCATAACATTGGTAATCAGTCTCTATTGTTTTATATGAATGGAATGTTAACAGATGATGGTTTGTTTTTACAGGGACACATCACGGAGACACAATACCTGGAGATTTCAGCACATTGGACTTCAACTCTTTATTAGAGTTAGATCTGATGGAAAACATCCATTAGTAGCCTACTCGTGAACCTGCACTTGTGAACCTGCACAACTAGCCTATTTTTCTGACTATTTTTCTTTATTTTCTTATTTTTCTATTTTCCTATTTTTATTTTTTCTATATTCAATCAAAAAGATCCCATTTTAAATGTGTATGTGCGTGTGTGTCTCGTTTATTTTAAGACTTTCATATTTTTCTAAACTTTTGCACTATATTTGTTTATTGTGTTTAAACAATGTTTATTTCAATTTTAATAAATAATTTTGATTAAAAATGTGTCTCCTTATATGTGGTAAGCACACAGAACATCTTGACTGATTAGAGAAATAACATTATAACTATAATTATATTATGTACGGAGAAATAACCTTATAATTCTAATAATTATAACATTTTTTAAACATTTGTCTTACATTTTTCAAGATTTATATATCTTCTACATTTAACAAAAAGAAAACACATTTAAAATGTTTTGCCCAGCCTAATCTCTTTTAGGGATGGGAATTGATAAGAATTTAACGATTCCGATTCCATTATCGATATTGCTTAACGATCCAATTCCTTATCAATTCTCTTATCGATTCTCATTGGGTGAGGGAATTTTGTTTGTACAAAGTACAAATTTGTTTGTTTGTTTGTTTGTTTGAACTTGCTTTAATATCTGATCAGAAGCACAGAGTATACACAAATTATGTAAAACTAACATCATAAAGTATGATATTTTTTAACTTTGAGCAATGATGGAACTATACTTGACTTTTCTTGGGAGCATATAAAACAAAACAGCTCCTTGGACAAAATGAAATGTAATATTGTAGTAGTTATAAACAAAGGTTTATTTTAGTTTAGATTAACATTTGAGGGCAGCAATTGTATTCATAATGTCAAAATACAACAGACGTGATGTTACCTGAAAGCATTATAGCCTACTATTCCTGCCAAACTTACAGATAATGTTATACAGTAAATCCTTGGTGATGTTGCTGATCTGTGGACACTGGATAGTTCATTCATGGCACAATGTTTCTTCCTGGTTTCCACGATCAGCGCTGTTTGATCCGTTAATAACGGAGAAATGTGAATGTTTCTCACTAGATCTTGCAGCGATGTTATTACTTCAGTAGCGAATTCAAATGTTTTCTTTACTGGATTTGCCGGTGCTAGTAACAGTGCTGATGATGAAGCTTGTGCTGCTTTGGTCCAAACTGATCGAACGGTCCGTCATCCAAACAACCACACAATAACGAGTAGCTCAGTTTCGATTCCGTTTACGTTAAATTTGCCATTGATGTAGGGCAATGTTGTGGTCACAGCCACACTATGAAACGCGCTTGCCACACGCGCACGCCTACATTTGAATAACGAAATGTTGGTCGGAAGGAAAAATGAACTGAACGAACCGTCTCTGCCTTGAAGCCATTTTGCCGCGTTCTGAATCAAAACATCATAGCACGTGTGTGTGTGACGCCATGACGCATTTTACAACGCAGCAGAAACCAATAAGCGGAATCGCTAAGCAGGCAAGCTAATGGTTCCAAGGAATCGATTCCACTAGGCACCGGTTCTGAAAAAGAACCGTTTTCGAACTTCCCATCCCCTTATCTCTTTAGATTCAAAGAATGAAAAATCTATCTGTGAAAATCTGAACTGATCCTAACGCCATGGGCGTCATTGGAATGGTCTATTCGCACTGAAAATAACAATATAAGTTTGTGACGATGCACTTTTATCTTTTAACGAATATAAATAAATGATTGAATAACGCAACGTGTAGTACAACAAACATGGCGGTATTGTCAGTCCGGATTGGGAATACCGGAGGTATGATGACGTCAGGAGTTGACGAAGTGAAAAGGGTGAATGGCGGGGAGAACAAGCTAGGTACAGCTTTGATGGCAGACTCGTCTTATTCAGTCGACGGGAAGTAGATTACGTCGGCGAATGAACCTGCATTTAGAATCCTGAGCCTAAACTGCCTGTATGGAATTACTGAGCGTTTGCTGTGGGAACTGAGTGAAACGACGCGCTGTTGTTTACCTTCCAGGCATCCAGAGAGACTATTACGTCGGTGAATGAAAATGCATTTAGAATCCTGAGCCTAAACTGCGTGCATGGAATTACTGAGCGCTTGCTGTGGGAACTGAGTGAATCGACGCGCTGTTGTTTACGTTCCAGTCATCCAGAGAGGCTAACACGTCGGTGAATTAACGTGCATTCAGAGTCCTGGGTCTAAACTGCGTGCACGGAATTACTGAGCGTTTGCTGTGGGAACTGAATGAATCGACGCGCTGTTGTTTACGTTCCAGTCATCCAGCGAGAGACTACAGTACGAGCAAACTCTTGATTCGTGTGAAGTCGGGAAGCGTGAGTAAAAGGCTATATAAACTCAATAGCGGAATTAACTGACTTTGTGGTTTATTTACTGCCCTTTGAACTGCCGTAGAAAGCTTGATGGACTAAATGACTCTGACTGTTCCTCTGAACTCTTTTCCCTACACCACAATACTATACTTTTGTGAACGGTGTGAGGTTGATTTTATATGAATGAAACCTGTGTGTATTGTTCATATTGGGGTGGTGTGGTTTGTTGTATTGAACATATTGGGATTGTGTGTATAATTTCTCTTTACTCTGATGGTGATGTGACAAATTGGGACTCTGTCATGGTAAAAATAATCCACTAAAATATTTGCATCATGAATTGCATATTATAGTGTTTTGTTTCCTAGAGTCTACTCTTATATCCTTTAAGGGTTCATGTTAAGTAATTTCTAATACATGTGACCTGTGTATGCTTCCCTTCTTGACATGACTCACGACCTTAATTAAGATAAAATTTTGGCAGAATACGTATCTGTCTGGCACCCCGGCATAAATTTAGAAGGAAAGTGTTACATAAAAATGGCACCCCAGATGGGACTTTTTATAAGAGTAAGACATGTTTTTTGAAAACAAAAAAACCCACAACCCTACATAGTTAAATCTGAAATGTCACATTCAGTTAAGGATTGGCTTAATCTGTTTGATCAGCCATATGGTACCCAAGAAGTCACATCAGAGGATCAATTGACAATTAATAGGGAAACTATTCAAATTGAACCTAGTATGACTTCTAATGAAGATGGAGTTTTTCCTGTTGCTAGTGCAGTGGCCACAGGTTCCATAGCTACCACCACACATTCTTTGTTGGATATGGATTTGACTGGAGATTTGAATTTGATACCTCCATTGCCACCCTCTTCAACAGTGTTACTGGGAAATGTTACCGGAACTATGGAACATATCACTTTGCATCAGTTAGTGGTTAAGCTCGGAGCACAGCAAAATAGTTTGGTAGAATTGGTTAAGAATCAAACCGAAGAATTGAAACGAGTTGTTAAATCAATAAATGAACATGTCAATTCTGTTTCTGCTCAGCAAGGGACAGAAGTTAAACAGTTCATAGAGAAACAGTGGGATTATATTCGCAAAGAATTTACTCCAGCTTTTGAACTGGCGACTGAACCACCATCATACTGAGGTGCTGAGGGATTTTAATAGTGTGTTGTCTCCTATGGCTCTTACATTGGATCTCATTCAAACCAGTGTCGATCAGTGTTCACAGCAGGTTGCAACTTTAATTGCAGAGACTGGTTCAAATAGTCCCTTACAGAATGAGCTCCATCAGTGCACTCAACGCTTGGATCAGCTGGGTAAGGATCTTGATAATGTACAGCCTTTACAGAGTACAGCTATGGCCAGTGTTACAGCCCCAGCTCATATCACTTCTACCGATGCAACGAAAACTCCAAGAGTGATTTCTAGGCTGCAACATATTCATTCTGTAATTCAACAAGATGGTCTGACTACGAATGATTCTTCAAATTCTGGTGAAGTAAGACAACGACATCTTGGAACAAATCCAATTAAAGTTCAGTTTCCATGCTTTGGACGGATGGAGGATAATCCAGATCCCGTGTTCTTTCTTGAAAAATGTCAAGATTTCTTGGCGGTGTATCCAATCTCTGAAGACGAGTTGCTTGCCACCCTTCGAAATGTATTGCATGGGACCGCAAGAGATTGGTGGGATGTTGCTCGCTTTGAAACTGTTACTTGGCTGGATTTTGAACACAAATTTTTGGCTGCTTTTTTATCGGAGGATTATGATGATGAGCTTGCAGAACGAGTCAGAACTCGTGTTCAGAAGGAAGGTGAAAGTATACGTGATTTTACATATATGTACCATGCTCTTTGTAAACGTTGGAAGCCTGATATTGGTGAAAATGAGGTGATTAAAATGATTTTAAAGAACATTAATCCTCACTTGGCTAGCCAGCTTCGGAGCAATGGAGTGATCACTGTAGAGGGTTTAGTGCGTTTGGGTCAACAGTTGGAAAAGGACAGAGAAAATCAACTTCTGTATGAGCAAAGGACCCAACAATGCCGGGACTTCAGAGGAAACTCCACCATTCCTTCAACAAATCCTGTTTCTGTACAGGTAGCTCAAAATCTACCTAAAGTTCCATCTTACTTTTGCTGGCGTTGTAAAGGTTCACATTCGCCCTCCTGTTGTCCTCAAGAGGGTAGTGGAAAATATAAGAACAAAAAGTATACCCCACCCACTCCTTCACCATCTCCATCTACTTTACATTCTACTCCAAAAGGTCCTACTATGAGTACTATTACTCAGTATACGGAGTCTACAAATTGTTCAGCTAACTTGTTTCCAACTACCCTTCTTCAACAATTAAATGTTCCCATTTCTATTGGCTGTTGGAGTGGGAGTGCCTTAGTAGATACGGGCTCCTCATATACTCTGATAAACGAGAAGTTGTGGTTAAGTTTGGATGGTCACCATCAGGAGTTAAAGCCATGGACTGCTGGACCTATCTATTTGGCAGATGGAGGAGCCCGGAAACCTTTGGGGTGGAGTGAAGTAAGAATTACCTTGCATAGTTTGACAATCACTCTGCCTGTAACTGTGTTGGCACCAGAAATGCTTGCCTTTCCTGCCGTTTTAGGCCTGGACTATCTATTTTTCAGTGGTCTTCAGCTGGATGTTCGGAATGAAGTGTATTGGTTCAACTCTAATGAAAAGTACCATTTCCAGAAGGAAAGTGTTCATTGTTCTGACTGGAATGCCTCATCAGCTATAGCCTTATTTTCTGCTCTTGCCCCATGTGCTATGGATGATGAGCCTGATATTTTGCAGACTGCTTGTCAAAACATCTGTTTAGATGAGGAAGGTAGAAGATGTCTTCTAAATCAACTTAAACAGAATGTGGATGTTTGTACTACTTCCTTGGGACAAACAAAGGTGTTAACACATAAGATCTATCTCACACAAGAGTTGCCTGTAAAACAAAAACCTTACAGAGTCTCTCCCGCAAAATTACAAGTACAAAAGGAACTAATTGAGAAAATGTTAGCAGCGGACATCATAGAACCTTCTACTTCTGCCTGGGCTTCACCAGTGGTCTTAATTCCTAAGAAGCTAGGTGGTTACCGTTTTTGTGTGGACTATCGTAAGCTTAATTCGGTTACTCATTCTGATGCATATCCAATCCCTACAGTTCATGAGATCTTGGAATCCTTGAGTGGTGCGACAGTGTTCTCTACCTTGGATTTGAATAGTGGGTATTGGCAAGTCCAGATGGACCAAGACAGCCAAGAAAAGACTGCTTTTGTTTGTAAACAGGGGCTGTTCCATTTTAAAGTCATGGCTTTTGGCCTGAAAAATGCTCCATCCACGTTCCAACGTCTTATGGAGAGAGTCTTGGGTGACTTGAAGGGGAAAATTTGCTTTGTTTACTTAGATGAAATTATTATTTATTCCTCATCTTGGCAGCAGCATTTCCAGGATATTCAAGCTGTTCTGGATAAATTGCGAGATGCTAACCTCACAGTAAACATGAAAAAAACCCACTTCTTTAGCACGTCTTTGAAGTTTCTTGGACATGTGGTTTCAGCTGAAGGTATTGGAGTAGATCCTGAAAAAACAAGAGCTGTTCAGGACTTCCCTGTGCCAAGAAATCTTAAGGAAGTTCAGCGATTCCTTGGCATGGCTGGGTGGTATCATAGATTTGTGCCACATTTTTCCCAGTTGACTGAGCCTCTAAATTCTTTGAAGAGGAAAGGTGTGAAATTCAAATGGACTCCACAGTGTCAGTCTTCCTTTGACGAGTTGAAACAACTTCTAACAGTAAGACCTGTACTTGGACACCCAAACTTTAATCTGCCTTTTGTGGTATATACCGATGCAAGCGAGGTGGGTTTGGGAGCTGTCTTGGTGCAACAAACAGGATTGGGGACGGAAGAAGTTCTTGCTTTTGCTAGCCGTACCCTAAATCAAGCAGAGAGGAATTACTCTACTACAGAGCAAGAATGCTTAGCAGTGGTGTGGGCCTTAGAGAAATGGAGGTATTACTTGGAGGGAAGGTTCTTTACAGTGGTGACTGACCACTCTTCCTTGGTTTGGGTTTTTAAAACTAAAAAACCTAATACCCGATTAATTCGATGGGCTTTGCGGCTTCAGGAATTTACCTTTACTGTGGAGTACCGAAAGGGAAAATATAACACTGTTCCTGATGCACTGTCCAGAGCTCCAGTGGATGATTCTGATACTCCCGTCATCACTTGTTCCACGCTAGTAGCTGAAATACCTGACAAAAAAGAGGAACTACCCTTCACAGATCATCTAATTTGGAAATCTCAGCAAGAGGATGTGGAGATCAAGGATTACTATCAGAGGATAGTTGAAACCAGGGGAAATTATCGTAAATTCTGTAACCAAATTTACTGTACTGGAGGATAAAGTTTTCAGAGTCATGCAAACTTCTCATAAAACTCTCTATCAAGTGTACGTACCCAAGGAATCTTCGCCAGCCATTCCTGCAAGCTTTTCACGAAGATCCTTTGGCTGGGCACTTTGGACGATTTAAGACCACCAAGAGAATACAAGCTTTGGCTTATTTGCCTAATCTTGGCCATGATGTTAAAGAATTCATACAGAATTGTCAGATCTGTCAGTGTTATAAACCTGAGAATCGGCTACCCTCTGGAAAATTACAACAAACCATAGTGCAACAACCATGGGAAATGTTGGGAGTTGATCTTATGGGCCCGTTCCCACGAAGTTCCTCCGGAAACGTCTATTTATTAGTCTTTGTAGACTACTATTCCCGGTGGGTGGAAGTATTTGGATTGAGAAAAGCTACAGCGGAGACCATCTCCAAGGTAATGATCAAGGAGGTAATCACCAGATGGGGTGTTCCAAATTATCTTCTCTCGGATCGTGGTCCACAGTTTGTGTCTTCAGTGTTGCAAGAAGTATGTCAGGAGTGGGGTGTTACTCAGAGATTGACAACAGCATATCATCCCCAAACTAACTTAACTGAGAGGATCAATAGGACACTCAAAACACTGATGGCTTCATATGTTGAGGAGCAACACAAGCATTGGGACAAACATCTGTCAGAGTTCCGATTTGCTCTCAATTCAGCTGTACATGAGTCCACTGGGGTGACACCTGCTGAAATAAATCTTGGTCGCTCCCTTAGAGGACCAATGGATGTACTACTGCAGCCTAGAGATATTTCTCCTAATGACTCCTGTTATAACAAAACAGCGGAATTGAAACAATTGAAGGAATATGTGGAAAAGAAGCTTAAGACAGCACGACAATGACAAAAAAGAAATTATGATAAATATCGAAGAGATGTACAATATGAAGATAAGGACAGAGTTTGGTTGCGTTCGAACCCTTTGTCTAAAGCAGAGAAATCATTCTCAGCTAAATTGGCTCCTAGGTGGCAAGGACCATATCGTGTGGTGCAACAAATGGGGCCTATCAATTATCGAAATGAGTGTTGGAGAAAACAGGAGAAGATTTAAGAGTAGTTAATGTGTCAAGACTTAAACCTTGTTTTCCATCTGCGAAGGAACTGGAACAGCAACAGCACCTTAAATTAATTGAACTATTCCAGGAGGAAAGTGATTCTGAGGAGTTTTTAGGATTTGAGGTTAAAACCATTGAGAAAGAACAATGAAGACAAGAAGCATCATATACGCCTCCCCTGTGGGTTGGCTTTTCTGAAGGGGAAGGGAGTGTGACGATGCACTTTTATCTTTTAACGAATATAAATAAATGATTGAATAACGCAACGTGTAGTACAACAAACATGGCGGTGTTGTCAGTCCGAATTGGGAATACCGGAGGTATGATGACGTCAGGAGTTGACGAAGTGAAAAGGGTGAATGGCGGGGAGAACAAGCTAGGTACAGCTTTGATGGCAGACTCGTCTTATTCAGTCGACGGGAAGTAGATTACGTCGACGAATGAACCTGCATTTAGAATCCTGAGACTAAACTGCCTGTATGGAATTACTGAGCGTTTGCTGTGGGAACTGAGTGAAACGACGCGCTGTTGTTTACCTTCCAGGCATCCAGAGAGACTATTACGACGGTGAATGAAAATGCATTTAGAATCCTGAGCCTAAACTGCGTGCATGGAATTACTGAGCGCTTGCTGTGGGAACTGAGTGAATCGACGCGCTGTTGTTTACGTTCCAGTCATCCAGAGAGGCTAACACGTCGGTGAATTAACGTGCATTCAGAGTCATGGGTCTAAACTGCGTGCACGGAATTACTGAGCGTTTGCTGTGGGAACTGAATGAAATCGACGCGCTGTTGTTTACGTTCCAGTCATCCAGCGAGAGACTACAGTACGAGCAAACTCTTGATTCGTGTGAAGTCGGGAAGCGTGAGTAAAAGGCTATATAAACTCAATAGCGGAATTAACTGACTTTGTGGTTTATTTACTGCCCTTTGAACTGCCGTAGAAAGCTTGATGGACTAAATGACTCTGACTGTTCCTCTGAACTCTTTTCCCTACACCACAATACTATACTTTTGTGAACGGTGTGAGGTTGATTTTATATGAATGAAACCTGTGTGTATTGTTCATATTGGGGTGGTGTGGTTTGTTGTATTGAACATATTGGGATTGTGTGTATAATTTCTCTTTACTCTGATGGTGATGTGACAAATTGGGACTCTGTCATGGTAAAAATAATCCACTAAAATATTTGCATCATGAATTTATAGTGTTTTGTTTCCTAGAGTCTACTCTTATATCCTTTAAGGGTTCATGTTAAGTAATTTCTAATACATGTGACCTGTGTATGCTTCCCTTCTTGACATGACTCACGACCTTAATTAAGATAAAATTTTGGCAGAATACGTATCTGTCTGGCACCCCGGCATAAATTAAGAAGGAAAGTGTTACAAGTTTCATATTTTTTGGCGGAGGATTGAGCGAGATATCTGTCGAAAACCAACGTGCGCTTTTCATGTTGTCCTCGAGATGAGAGCGCAGGGTGACGTCACTATCCCAGCAAATGCTGTGAAAACCATATCTCGGCGAAACTGAACGGATCCGAACGCCACATGCCTCTTTGGAATCGTATATTCGCACTGAAAATAACAATATAAGTTTCATAATTTTTGACAGAGTTTTGGAAGAGAAATCAGGTGAAAACCAACGTGTGCGTTTCATGGCGGCCGCGGGCAGAAGTGCGGGTGATGTCACTATCCCAGCAAATTCTGTGAAAACCATATCTCGGCAAAAACTGAACGGATCCGAACGCCACATGCCTCTTTGGAATTGTATATTCACACTGAAATAAACAATATAGGTTTCATAATTTTTGACAGAGTTTTGGAAGAGATATCAGGGGCCGCGCGGAAGTGCGGGTGATGTCACTGTCCCAGAACAATAATTTTGACAATACATTTGATAATATAAATCTGTTCATGTTACCCAGATGTGCTATAATGAACAGTGATAAATCTACTGGTTGTGTTGAAAATATAGTAGGCCTATAGGCTTTAAAAAAAGAAATAATATATAAAAGAATTATTAGAAATGTTCATTTATGAAAAAGATTTAAAAAAAAGATGAGTTATCTTCCTCAGTGTCGTCTGCAAAATACTGACTTTGCAAATAAGTTTATACAGGGTCTGTAATGGTGTATATTAGGCTATTATATAGAGATAAATGACATTATATCTTTAATAATTATAACATTTTTTTAATTCTTACTTTTTTATTCTTATATTTTTTAGTATATTTAACAAAAAAGATCACATTTTAAATGTGTATGTGTGTTTGTTTAGCACTATAAAGTGTTTACAATTTAAGACTTTTTCA
Source organism: Hybognathus amarus (assembly GCA_030378365.1). Lineage (NCBI taxonomy): Eukaryota > Metazoa > Chordata > Actinopteri > Cypriniformes > Leuciscidae > Hybognathus > Hybognathus amarus. The sequence continues at coordinate 103,298 of JAQIUQ010002673.1, read as the reverse complement.
TTCATATTTTTTCTAAACTTTGGCACTAAATGTTTCTTTCAATTTTAATAAATGGCTTTGATTACAAAATGTGTCTCCTTATATGTTGTAAGCACACAGAACATCTTGACTGATTATGAAAAATGACCTATTAATATAACATATTTAGATAGCTTAGATGAAAACCATTAAGTTAAATAATGTTTTCAGATGGACAATAAGTCTGTCGAATAATTTACAGGCTAAACATTTACAGAAAGCTACTAAACGATCAAAACAAGTAACTCGCGGAAAAGTCAGCATTCATGCATGAGAGAGACGTAACTATATATGCTTAGACAAGCTTTGACTTAGCAGCAAATCTATTTCCTTACTCTGTAAGCAATAGAAGAAATGTAAAGTAAAGAACAGAGTTCCATGAGAAAATTAACACATTTGCGTTTTACTTAATACAACCAAGTTCTTGAAAATCATAAAAGTATAGGCGCCTCCTTTTAACCCATTAAAACGTGCATGATTCATGTAAAATACACAGACATCCTTCAGGTACTGTTGAATTGCTCTGACACGCTCTGGCTCCCATGACAACAACTTGTCACAGGAAGTGTTAACGCTTAATGTCACTTTTGTAAACAAACCAGCCTGGGTGGCTAAGCTAACCTAGCCTAACATCAAGCTAACTTAGGCTAAGCTAAAACTAACCCATCACTAAGCTAACTTAGGCTAAGCTAACCTAACCTAGCTCCCATCCAATGTAGGCTAAGCTGAATAACCTCCACAGTTAGCAGTTAGCATCATTTACTTGAACCCGCTTGTGTTCCACAGTGCAAAGTATTCTAGAATACTTTCCTCAACACCAGTTAGGGTTTCTAATTATTCACTTTCTGTGTTTGCAATTCTTATTAGCTAAAGTTTACCTTCACTGGGTTAGGAATACTCCTTGCTAACCGTTGAAGACTAACTTCGCAGATGCCCTGTTAATTAAACTCAAGTTTAACTGCATGTAAACTGCGTAACTAACTACAGAAGAATTTGTATAACCATAGGAATTTTCGTCGGCATGTTGACTAAACCTTTGGAGGAACACACCTGATGTGGTTTTGAACACGCAACCGCTACAACCCACTATAGTGTCGATCAAAGCAAATCCAAAGTTTAGCCACTAGTGCCACTGATTATTTTCGACTTCAGATCATTCCCATGTTTTGATCATTTTATTTCCTTTTGCTTTAATTTTAATTTTCCTCGTTAATTATTTCATTCCTTTGACCTTGATAATAATAGCAAGCAGCTATTCCCTTGTCTATTAGGTCATCTATATAATTTAATTTCTTTGCTTTTCTTGTCCGAATTGTGGTTCCATTTCCCATAGGGCCCAGAAAGGTAACAGACACCCTTATTTGTTATTTTGGCTTAGTTTCAGCCAGTGCACTCGTTTTGTGACCCTTTAACACAAGTAATTTCAGCAATTTACTAGGGCACTACTAGAGTCCTGAGGATCGGCAATAAGCAGAATTGAAATAAGAAAGCTGTCCTTTTCCCTATTATCGTTCACTTCGTTGAGCCATAGTGAACCACTAGCTAAGTCCAGAGAAATAATTTAGTCATAAGAACCACCTTACATCATTTATTTCATCTCAGCTATTTCTTTTCCAGGAAATACCCTCGGAACCACACAAAACTTAGCCCCCTAACATTCACAGCTAAGATAAGGACACAACAGACACTTAGCTTTATGCTAAATTCTTAACGAACCTATTAAGCAGTAGTTCTGAACTTTTAGGGCCACACATTAATCACTCACAACAAGTGTGCCAGAATGCCACAGAGCCCTGCTTAACCCGACCTCAACATTCCAAGGAACCACCGTCACAAACCACGGCATGGCTCCAAATGGATTTAACAAAGCTAACCAGAAAAGCCACGACATGCAGACAAGACTGGCACTTGCGAACTGTTTAACCAACCTGACTGCATGAAACAGATTCTGCTTGGTATGGATTACGTTCCAGTCGTGAGGCGCACAGCTTCCTAGATCGTCAAACAGAGACTGTCAAAATGGACTATCAGCTGTTGCAATAAGCTTTTATCGCTCAACTCCCTGATCCAGAATCAGACCAAGGGTTATCACTGCCGCGGACATCAAGCAAGAGCCGACTTGAAACTCCACCGACTCCGACAAACCACCAGGTATGGAAAGGATGCCAATCTCAGAACTTTGTTCCTTCGAAACTTGCATCCCACAGTGAGTTACTCCGTAAGCACCCTGGCCTGTCCCCGTAGCATGTCTACTATAGCTACGAGACCGAAAGCTCACATTACGCAAAGACTTTGTCCGAAAAGATTGTGTAAAAACCCTCTAACTAACCTGTCTCTGAGCACGACCCAGAGCTGCCTCTAGAGGGCACCCCACACATCACAAACACTTTCACTGAGAGTTAAACCGTTCCAGGCCAGCAGAGGGCAACACAACAGTTATGGTGCTCATCTAACACACCAGAGCAAGAGCTCTGAACCGCACCCCATCACCAAGAGACTCAAGCCCAACCAGGCCCAGAGCGGTACCCCTCTCAACACGCCACTGGTAAGCACAAGTCTGAGCACACATCAGATAACAGTGCAGCCATGTCACTGACGGCAGAAATCCCGAAGGTGCTGAAAGAGTTTCTGCACAAGACCCAAACAGACACCCAGAACACTGCTCGTCAGCATCACACCAAAGAGCTCACTGCCACTTCACAAAGTGACAGCACCAAGTAGCCACCACAACTGACAGCTGCACAACCTGAGCATGACAACCCGGTGTCCCACACAACACCAGCCCAGACGCCAGGACTTCTGGGAAACCTAATCAAAAAGGGGGTGGCACGAAAACTCTGCCTAGCCACCTAGAGACAATGATTTGAGCCTTGAAGCCCTGCTAGACACTAGCTCAAACATCACGCTACTGCCAGCCCAACTCTTTGAAAGACTCAAACAGTCAGAGTGAACCCTTAAATCCCAAACAGGTGAGCTGAAGGTGCAATCCTACAGCCAAAACGACATCTGGCTTAAAACAGGTAGCTCCCATTCACCCAACAATTGGTCCCTATGAGCCTGATTTACCCAGTGTACCGATCACGAACGATCACGTACCCACTTCTGATTGGCCAAGATCTGTTAGATCATTTTGAGCCTTTAATAGACTTTAAACAACTGAATGTCAAAGCTCAAGTTCGAGAACCCCTCCCCTCCAGTCACACAGGTCAAGAGAACGTAACTGGCAGGTCACAAGAACTCCCACAGCCAGCCATAAAGGCACAGCCTCAGCACCAAATGGAGATGTGAACTTGCTACCCTGCACCTTTCAGCTTATCAATGATTTTGACTAACCAAATGAACTCTGAGACAACCACCTCTCTACCCCTCCAACCACCCAAGCCTGCCGTCAAACACAACAACGGAAGCTCACCAAGCACATGCTGCTCAACGGCCCAACACCTAAAATTTATGCACCTTGTGACATCACTATAACCTGAGACGCTACCAAAATGACCTAAAATACTTAAAACATGTGGAAGACAAGTTTCTGGATTTGAAATATATAACACTACGTCATCAGCATAGAGGGAAATTTTCTGTTCTTTTCCTGCTCTATGGATGCCAGTGATATTACAATTAGAACGAAAAGAGATTGCAAGAGGTTCTATAGCTATAGTGAACAAAAGTGGAGACAGGGGGCAACCCTGTCTTGTCCCACAGTGAAGAGAGAAATATTCAGAACTCATACCATTCGTTTTTACCAATGCCACAGGGGAAGAATATAAGAGTTTTACCCAGGACAAAAATTTATCACCAAACCCAAATTTTTGTAATGTACAGAATAAATAGTCCCACTCAACGCGGTCAAAAGCTTTCTCCGCATTTGAGAGAGACTAGGGCTTCTGGCAAGGATGAGTCTGATGAGGTGTAAATTATGTTCATCAACCTCCTAAGGTTAAAGAAGCTTTGTCTGTTTTTAATAAAGCCAGTTTGGTCTGGATGAATGATGTCTTGAATAACAGATTCCAACCTTAGAGAGAGAATCTTAGCCAGGATTTTCACATCTGCATTAAGAAGGGAGATTGGACGATAGGACCCACAATACTAATGGATTTTTGTTAGGTTTCAGGATCAGTGAAATTGACGCCTGCCGCATAGAGGGGGAAGATGCCCATCATTTAGGGATTCTTCAAAAACCGAAAGTAGTAGTGGGAAGAGCTGGAGAGAGAACTTCTTTAAAAACTCAGAAGGAAAGCCATCTGGGCCTGGGCTTTTTCCGCTCTGCATCTGAGCAATAACTTGCTGAATTTCGATTAGTCTAATAGGATCCTCTAATTTGTTTTTGGACTCGTTACTAATTTGAGAGGATGACAAGATTTTCAATAAAATGATCAATAAGATTAGCATCTTTGAGGGAGTCTGACTGATATAACGAAGAATAAAACAGTTTAAATTGATTATTATTTTCTTGTGGGTCTGAAATATTATATACTATAATTATACTATATCATACTATTCCCTGCTGTGTTTTGGATTTGAGCAATAAAGCTCCTTGTAGATTGCAGTAAAGTGTATTTTTAATATGTTTAACTGCCATTGAAGATCACAGTGTTAAGTAGGGTTAGGTACCGAAACTCAACCAGACCGATAAGAATGAAAATTTCGGTGCCTGATTTCGATGCCTGTCTGTGGGCGTGCCATGAGGCGCACACACGCAGTCTCTCGCTGTCTCCCTCTCCAACGTGCGCGCACTATACGGTTTATTGAAGCACTGTCTGATCTGTCTCGCACACGCGCTTGCTCGCTCGCACTAGATTCCGGAGAGATTGAACTAATTAGCTATCATTCGGGAGCCGTTATCAATATGCGGGAGACTCCCGGAACGTCAGCTGATAGCGAGGAGATTAAACACACTTGAAATCAGTGGCGGTTCTACTTTGAATTACACCCAGGGTGAGACCCCTTCGAGCGCCCCCTCCCCTCCCAAAAAAAAAACTTTGCATATTATTGGCTACTGTAAAAACACATAATTAAAGTTGATTTTAGTTGATCATTATGAAAATTATTAGATAATATAGTGACCAAAATGATCACATACACAGAATATTGTTCAAAAGGCCTATATACACAGTGACACAGTGAAATCAATTCACCAAGTTAATAACATTAAAGATTTGTTTTAAATGAGTGTACTATCTTACCTATACTAAACTTAAAAAAGGTTAACACAAAAAAAAGGTTGTATAAAAAGAAAAACCTCATATTTCAGCATTTAAATCATTTCTATAAAAAGAATGAGTCAATAAAGATACATTCCTGACATTTATAATGCACAGTAGCTTATCTTTTAATATTAATAGTAAAATTCGCTATAGAACCATGCACTCATTACACAGCGCTCTCCACAACGACAAAGACGTTTTAGTAGCTAATGTATTTCCACCGCTTGCTGTAGTTCTGCTAGAAGATTTATTTACGGAGAAGAGAAAAACACCAAAGTGTTTGGGTGCATGTGCACTCCCATACTGAAAAGTTTGTGAGCCGCGCTTCCCGTGCGCCTATTTGAAACATAGAGGATTTGAAATAATGACCTCGAACGTGCAAAAGACGCAGATACGTGAACTAATCAGGAGCTCCCCTTGACATCGGCTTCTGCGCACGGCACCTTCTCAGCAAGCAGGGCGCCATTGCCAATAATTGAATCGAAATGATAAAAAATAGAAAAACTTCGCGGCACAGCTCGTGCCGTTAAAATAAGGTAGTGACGAAAAATAACAATACAGGTCTCTTTCGAGGCCCAGTAATTGAAATGAGCGTATCCTAAACCCATGGGCGAGGACCCATTGGAGGGCAAGTCTGGTGCCAGCAGCCGCGGTAATTCCAGCTCCAATAGCGTATACTAAAGTTGCTGCAGTTAAAAAGCTTGTAGTTGGATCTCGGGAGCGGGCCGGCAGTCCGCGTGAGGCGAGCCACCGCCTGTCCCGGACCCCTGCCTCACGGCGCCCCCGGGATGCCCTTAACTGGGTGTCCGGTCCTCGGGGCCTGAAGCGTTTACTTTGAAAAAATTAGAGTGTTCAAACCAGGCCGCCCGTCGCCGCTGAATACCACAGCTAGGAATAATGGAATAGGTTCTAGTTTGTGGGTTTCTGGAACCCGGGCCATGATTGAGAGGGAAGGCCGGGGGCATTCGTATTGCGCCGCTAGAGGTGAAATTCTTGGACTGGCGCAAGACGTACGAGAGCAAAAGCATTTGCCAGAATGTGTTCATTAACCAAGAACGAAAGTTCGGAGGTTCGAAGACATGATACCGTCGTCAGTTCCGACCGTAAACGATGCCAACCCGCGATCCGGCGGCGTTATTCCCATGACCCGCCACCGGATAAGGGAATAATTGCAAAGCTGAAAATTACACGATTTGACGGAAGCTACCTTATGCTATAAGCAACCCCTTCTGGGGATCCCTGATTGATTGGAATTAGTATGTGCCTGGGGAGGCCTCCACCTGCTCGAACAACCATGAGAGGTGGCTTTTGCTCTTCCCCGCTCTGCACTACGATCTAAGACAGTGCTTCCCTTCCAGGTTAAGCCTGTTGGCCCCACTAGAGTCTTGTCTGTATAGTAGAGAAAAATATAACAGCACCTCTTTGGTTAATACTCAATTCGGAACGATCATACTATACAAACACTTCTGGATGTACGGGAACCAGGGAGAGCACTTCTCCCTCGGTGTATAGCTGTTAGGGTGGTGGCCTGGTGAATAGGATGATGATGCGCCCGGGAAGGCCGGTGTCCGGTCGTTGACCATGAGGGACATCTTGCTCCTTCCCTCTCTGCGTATTGCCTTGACATGCCTATGGGCATGGTGCTCCCCCTGATGATCAGACGTCGATTAATTTTGGCATCATACTGGATGGCAGGTCGCCCAGTATAAAAAGCTGCCCTGTGGAAGCCTCGGGATTGGGTGACCACAGTGTGGTTAGATCCCCCATGGTCTCGGAGCCAGGGACCATGGAGGTGGCAGTGGCTCAGAACGGTATACCGACTATTGGAACGGCCATGGTTAAGAGATGTTCAGTGGTACTGACTCGTCTCCCCAGGGGATGGGTTGGAGACAGTACCCGGACAGAAAACAATGATCAAAGCACACCTCGGAGCAAAGAGTCAAGTCAGAGAAGCCTCAGGTCCAGTGCAAGCTGGCACTTGCCAGATGGATAGGATTGATCAATCTGTACCATCCTCCAGTGCAGTGCAGGCTGGGGTGACCGGAGTGGTGGTCTTGCTGCCACTGCGGGACTTCACTTGTGCCCTGTGTGGCGTGTCGGCTAGCGCCCTCAGCGTGGGTTAGAAGACATTTTGCTACCCAGCCTGGAAAGGCACTTGTTAGATACAGCTGCAGGTTGTGTGGAAAACCTTGGAGTCAGCCCATCCCGTGGCTTATCACATCCCTAAATGCTGAGGAGAGAAGGTCACCCCACTGGCTGGTGAGGTGAGAGGAGTGTGAGGCCACGCTTGGGGTCGGAACTAGGCCCGCTCGATTCTGGGAAAAATATTAATCATAAGTGTAATCAGGGTTTGTACAGATTCTGTAAAATGAAATTCCAGGACTTTCAAAGACTTTTCAAGCACTACTTTTTTGGATTTCAAGGACTTATAACTGATCCCTGAATTTGTAATTTTTAAATGTATTTAAAACAAAATAAGAATAAATAATGGAATTACAAATAGGACAAATAAATACAAAAATAGAACAAAGAAAAGATGCAAATTAAATAAACAGTGTTTTTAGAGTAGATTGGTATACATATGAATAAAGTAATCAAATGTGTAAGAAAAATTGAAGTGGATGTAGAAGATCTCAAAAATTGAAGTTTATTTACAGCATAGCAGTCGCAAGGCACACGATGCACCTTGGGTTCACCAGCGTGAGAATGAACCCGAAATAATCTCAGCTCAAACATTTTATACTGTATTCCATTCGTCTTCCCCTCAGCATGTAAATGAAGTACAGGAGTCAGCCCATTTCTCCAGTCCTAATCTCATCAGCATAACAGTCTCATTCACACCTTGATGATAATCCAATTAGACCAACTGATCAATTTAACTTACAATAGAGAGAATAGGACTGGCAGAACTCTCATGCTAAACAGTTGACATCATCATCACAACTCCAACGTGTAAAACACAAAGTACATCACTTCGATGTAGAACGGTCAAATGTTTAAAGGTGATAAAATCTCTCAGAAACTCCCTAATCAAGATGGTTCTTGAATATCCGCCGTCGCTCCCACACTACAGGTGATGAACGTGCCTGTGATGCTTTTAAGATTGTAAGGAATTGATTCTATGATAAATAAGCTCTTTTAAGTGAAGGAACATTTCAATATAATCTATATTGGAGTGGAAGTTTGATCGGAGCAGACTATAAATTCTTACAAATGTGAAAAAATTGCATATTCAATTCAATAAATTAAATATAGATGGATATTTTTGTAAAGTTTTAAAGGGTAGACTATTTAGTCTAGAGCAGTGAGTAATATCTTTGCCCTTTGATTAATATGAAAACACAGCAGCAGTTTAATTAAACTCCTGCCCCTTTAAGACCAACAACAGAGACCCCTTTTGAACATGGCTAACTTACATTCACTTGAGATATAACCGACTTTGTTTACTAGTAAACTTTGTTTACTATAAACGACTTTATTTTTACATAATTTTGTGTAAATTTGTCCGTACAAGCGCAAGACGTGAAAGACAATTTAATTCAGTATTCTTGGATGTTTGCGTTCATTGCTTTCAACTTCTTGACCTGCAAACGCCCAGTAATAATGTAAGAACCGCTCGTTATACATAAATCAAGTAACAGGTCATGTTTTACTTTACTTACATACGATTTAGTTTTCATCCGAATAACACGTTACGTGAACGACCAGCAGCATTCAACAGAAGTACGCTCTCTCTCTCGTCAGTTAACGATGTTAATAATAAGCTAGATTACTTGTTTTAATTTTCCTTGCCATTGACATCCGACTGAACAACAAACTTTCCACTGATGTCTGTTTGAAGGGATGTGCTCGACCAGCTCGCACGTCTATGCCACTGCGCATTTCTAGTGCTCGCGCACCAGTTTCCACTAATAAGACACATTTACTTTATAGACAACCTTCTTTTTTTTTAATCCCCATTCTACTTTCTGTTATGAATGTTTCTTTGTCTGGACACGCACACACACACTGTAGTAGGCTATACACCGCTTCAAAATAAAGGCCGATTTTTATTATTTTTAAATCAAAGTCATTTAAAAATTAAATTGTGAACAGGGTGAATTGAGATTGCAATTTTATAACAATTTATCGTGCAGGCCTATTTGGAACGAGCGCGGAGCATACAAGAGCTGCACGTCCACCCGGAGATTAGGAACCGTAAAAGGATCAAACTGAGCCATAAATGGGGAAGTTTTGCTTTTCAGTAGACTAAGGTGGAGGCTGGGACTCTTAGCGCCCTGGTGGAAGGGGGGGATCCTCCGTCGAGGGCCGCCCTGCCAGACGACAGCGCAAGTCCCGAGCTGCAAGGGAGAGTGAGCATCTGGTAGAACCCTCTACAAGTGCATCGATCCCTCCCATTCAACCCAACTTGCCAGAGGGTGGCCTCCTGATACTCCTCAGAGAGGTGGCCCACAAAATGGTGAGCGAGACGGAGGGCGACCACACGAGCCTCACCCAAGCGCCTTAAAGCCTGGTTGGATGGCTGCGACCTACTACCCGAATTGGTTGAGGCGGCAATGCAGCAGATGCTCCAAGGTTGTATCCATGGAGGGAGAGTGGCCCCAGAGGACCCCGGTCTTCAGGAAAGAGAAAAGCCCGGTACCGGAACTGGCACCGTGAAAGATATCTCGCCCACAAACGTGCCTATCAGTGATGCGCGGGTTAATCCGAAATGACCCGCAATTAAAAAAATGTTTTTAATGATATTCGGGTCATAATCGGTCAAGTTGGTTGAAAAAAAGATGCCAATTAAACCTTTGTATTTATATAGTACTAAAAACAATTTTCAATGAAATATATAGGCCTACACATTATTGGCTGAATAACTGGCACGAATATAACACACAAGCTCAGTCGAAACAGTTCTCGGTTCTGTACTGGTGATTCGAGAACCGCTGTCCCTGTGCGTTCGTTCATACGCAGTATCTATGCGCTGTATCAGCTGCTCGTGCTCATCACTTCTCTCAGCAGTGGCACCAACATGTCTCGGTTCAGTGAACTGTTGGAGTTACTGGAGTAAAATATAATTCAGGATGTTGATTTATTTCGATTCGGAGGGACTGTCAGGCATGTCTGAAAGTGAGTAACTTTAGTAACTTGTGGATCAGCACTGACGCAAGGACGGCGAACTGTTTCGAACGATTCAGTTCGATTTAAGTCAAGTCAAGTCAAGTCACATTTATTTATATAGCGCTTTCACAATACAGATTGTATCAAAGCAGCTTCACAGTGATAACATGACAGAAGTACAACACAGATAAGTAATATTGTTAAATGGTAAAAACCCGACTAAGCAAGCCAAAAGCAAGGCAAAGCAAGGCGACAGTGGCAAGGAACCAAAACTCCATCAGATTGGATGGAGAAAAAACCTTGGGAGAACCCAGGCTCAGTCGGAGCCAGTTCTCCTCTGGCTTACATTCATACTGTTTATATATAAATATTAAATATAAATATTGTTAATATATAATATGGAGCCATAACATATCGCCAGCGTTGAGTCGTCTCTTCACAGGCGTTGGGGCATCTGAGATCCCCGTGAGAGGCTGGATACAAACTGGACCTGACGACCGCCATTTTTCTCGGGACAAACATCCGGGATGGCAGTACCGCCGGCTTTGGCCCTCACATCGCTGCTCGCAGCTATATATATATTCAGGGGTGTCACGATTTCGATATTAAATCGAAATTCAAGTATCAATGGTATCGAAATCGAAAATAAAAAATGGTATCGTCGATACTGCCACGCCCCATGTCGCGTCCGTGATTGAAAGTTCGGATCGTTGTACTGAATCTATTGTTCAATTTCGTTCATCAAAATTAACTAAACTTTTTTTCTAGTCATTTCAGGGGCTTTAAATGTTATACTATTAACATGCAAATTCCCCGAAGAAGATGTACATAATGAATGCAGTGAAAAATAATTTACAGGGAACAAATAATTACTTTACCTTCCGTCCGAGTCTGTTTTTTTCATTTGTCGCGAGACAGAGGCAATGAACAGATCGCTTATGATGAATGACTCATTCATGATGAACGACTCATCACAGTGAGGAAAACAAAACACCTGTTGAAAGGCTGCGAGTCCTCTAACTGACACATCATGGCAACTGCAGATACCGAACACCGAAGACCCATCAACGGAACTTGAAAACCCTCCTGCTTCTCTGAAGTCACCTGTGTGGAGGTATTTTGGATTTGCAGTGCGGTAAGTTGTTGACAACGTTCGCGTTGTCGACAAAAAAGCCACAGTTTGCAAGCTCTGCTATGTGCGTGTACCATATTCCACATGGCTGCGCATCTCTGCAGACAGCACAAAAATATAGATTTGTCGGTCAAACCAACAACTGTACAAACTAGGCTACTCTCCCGTCTTCATTTGGAATTAAACTTCCAAGTAACTCAACTCGTGAAAATGCAATTACAAGCGCCTTAGGAGTATTCATCGCTGCAGATATGCGACGGTCGTGGAAAACTCCGGATTTAGGCATTTAATTAGCGTGCTAGAACCGCGCTATGAAATCCCAAGTAGAACGCATTTCACAACTACGGTGATACCCTCATTGTACAACAATTTAAAGGAGAAAGTTATTGAAGGTCTGAGAAGTGCACATTTAGTGGCCTTGAATACAGATCATCTTCTGAGAAGATCACACATCTTCTGACATAATAAAGTTATTGTTACATTTATGATGTTACTTGTTTTTGTTATATTTTAAATTTGGCAATGGTGTAGTGTACATTGTGAACAAATTTATATTGCATAATGCATAAACTTGTAGTCTAAAAATTGCATAGCAATCTGCGCTTTAATTTTTTTTTAAATAGAGAATCGAATCGGAATCGTGACCTTAGAATCGAAAACTAAATAAAAATAGAGGATTTAGAGAATCGTGACACCCCTAATATATATATATATATTTATATATATATATATATTATATATATATATATATATATATATATATATATATATATATAAATATATATATATATTTATATATATATATATATATATTTATATATATATATATATATATATATATATATATTTATATATATATATATATATATATATTTATATATATATATATATATATATATATATATATATATATATATTTTTATATATATATATATATATATATATATATATATATATATATTTATTTATATATATATATATATATATATATATATATATATATATTTTTGTTTATTTTTAACAATGTACGTTATCCTTTCCATTGACATGTTTGACGCCATTTCTTTAATCCACATTCCAATTCTTGGCTCATTGATATTTTTCCAATTAAGAGCAATTATACGTTTAGCTTGTAAAATACACATATCTATGAATCTGACCGCTCTGCTCTGTATGGCAAGGCTAGAAGGATAAATACCTAGGATAAAAAGCTTAGAATCCAATGGTAGTTTCTTTGATAATATTTGGTCAATCATATCAATAATACCTTGCCAAAAGGGTTTTACTTTCATACATTCCCATATACAGTGGTACAATGTACCTTTTGCCTCATTAGACTTTATACAGGTATCAGGGATGTTATCATTAAACTTGTGCAACTTGACCGGAGTTATGTATGTACGCATCAGCCATTTGTACTGTATGAGTTTCAAGCTAGTGTTGACTGTCTGCATCTGGGCCTTCTTACATGCCTCATTCCAATCCTCTAGGGATATTTCATCATCTATATCTTCTTTCCATAATTTTAGTTTTGATTCTGAGGATTCATCCGACCCAGACACAAACAAGCCATACAAAGATGAAATTGAACCCTTATAATAACAATGTCCTATAATAGCTGCCTCTAGTGGGGAAATGGCCGGTATGTCTAAAGAATGATTTTGAGATGAGGATATAAAGCTTCTAATTTGAAGGTATTTGAAAAAATGGGTCTTTGGAGTGTCATATTTTGTTGAAATTACTGCAAAGGGCATAAGTACTTCATCTTCGCTGTACAAATCCTGCACTTTCTTTAACCCTTTTTCAGCCCATATCCGAAATCCTGCATCACATTTCGCTGGTTTGAAATTAACATTACCCCAAATAGGACTGAAACGTGACAAGGAGGAGTTCAGATTCAAATATTTACATGAATTAAACCAAACATTGATCATGTTCAATACAATAGGATTATCTATATTTTTTCTCAGGTATTTGTGGTCTGCTGAATAAAGGTATATGTGCAATGGCAATCTTGGTGTAATAGAACAAGATTCCAAATCCAACCAAGCAGGAGTGCTTTCGGATGAAAAATAAAACATAATTGTACGCAGCTGAGCTGCCCAGTAATACCACTGGATGTTTGGACATTTAAGGCCTCCTCGGTCAATTGGTAAGTATAATAAGGATAGACGTAATCTGAGACGTTTATTTTGCCAAATAAAGTTGGTAAACAATTTCTTAATTCTAGTAAACAAAGATGAGGGAGGAGATAGGGGAATATTCTGGAACAAATAAAGAAATTTAGGGAGTATATTCATTTTTATAACATTTATCCTACCAATCATTGAGATGGGTAAAGATGTCCAACGTTCTTTTGATGAGGTAGTATCTTCCAGAATTGGGTCATAGTTTATTCTGGGCAATCTTATTCACCTCGGGGACAATTTTTATACCCAGATATGTAAAATTATCTGTTGACATGAAGGTAGAAGCATAATCCTGGCGATTTTTCCTCTCTGATTCATTAAATAACATTATGGATGATTTTGAATTATTAACTTTTTATCCAGATATCTTTCCAAAAGTTTCAATTAGATCTAGGAGTGCAGGAATAGATCTGCTCAGGTTTTTCAGGAACAAAATTATGTCATCTGCAAATAGTGCTATTTTATGTTCCACATGACTTACTTGGATTCCATAAATGTCACTATGCGCCCTCACCATTATGGCAAAAGGTTCAATTGCAAGGATAAATAATAGAGGTGATAGGGGACTTCCTTGCGGGCAACTTCTAGAGATGTTAAAAGGTTTAGAGACCACATTATTGGTCAAAACTTCTGCGGAAATCCCAGTAAAAAGCAATCTAACCCATTTACAAAACGTATCCCCAAAGCCAAAACGAGTGAGCACCTCAAATAAGTAGTGCCATTCAACGCGGTCAAAGGCCTTTTCTGCATCAAGAGAGAGTAAAGCCGTGTCTTTTGACCCTTTCTGGTTATGTAAAATATTGAGCACTCTTCTGACATTATGAAAGCCCTTTCTACCTTGAATAAATCAATTTTGGTCTTCTCCCACCACATGAGGTAACAGGCCCTCCAATCTTCTTGCAAGAACTTTACTAAGTATTTTTGTATCTGAGTTTAAAAGGCTGATTGGGCGCATGTTTTCACATTTTGTATTAGGTTTTCCTGGTTTTGGGAGTAAAGTTATTAGGGCTTCTCCTCATGGATGAGGGAGAAGACCATTCCCGAAAGACTCCTGAAACATCTCCAACAAATTAATTTAGGTGAACAAATTAGGTGAAATTAATTTGGACTGAAATTTTTTATAAATATCTATAGGTATGCCATCTGGCCCTGCTGATTTTCCAGCCTGCATACAGCTAATTGCTTCTACAATTTCTACTTTTGTTATTTCTCCATCTAATGCTTTACTTTCATTTTCTGAAATTCTAGGAATATTAAGGTTGTTAAGGAATAGTGTTTGTTTATCGAGATTACGAGTACCCTCAGAGCTATACAATTTCTCATAAAATACCCTGAAGGCCTCATTTATTTCTGTAGGGTCTACAATGGTTCTACCATTTGGATCTTCAATGCAGTTAATAGACCTTTGTGTTTGTTGTTGCTTAATACGCCATGCTAAAAGTTTCCCAGGTTTTTCCCTTGGTCGTAAAAGGATTGTTTAAGTCTCATTAAATTAACTGCTGCTTTGTTAGCTGACAGTTCATTGTACTTTGCTCTAAGTAGAAGTAGTTGTACATGTAAATAGTTAGAGTTAGGTTTCTTATTGTAGAGATCAATTTCAAGTTTTTTAATTTTCTCATCTAATGTCTTTATTTCCAACTGAGAATTCTTTTTTTTTGAGCTGGTAAAGCTAATTATTTGACCCCTAAGAAAGGCCTTAAATGCCTCCCATCTTATGCTAGCTGACGTTTGAGAAGTATTACATGCAAAGTACATGTTAATTTGCTTATCTAAAAACTCTATAAATGTGGGGTCTGTAAGCCATCCTGGTTGAAGGCGCCATTTTGGGGATCACTCACAAGTTTAGAATCTGTATAAGTGAGTGAAATAGCTGCATGGTCAGATGTTACTATACTACTATACTGACAGTTGTCAATTTTTGAAACAAGTAGTGCTGAAACCAAAAAATAATCTATACGTGAGTGAGTTTTATAAGTGCTGGAATAACAGGAATATTCTACTGCCTTGGGCTTGCCATGTCTCCATATATCCAATAAGTTTAATTCTTTCATAAAATGGCTTATTGCCTTCCTTGATCTTGTGTGTGTGTGTTATCCAAACCTGATGATCTATCTCTTACTGGATCTAACGTGCAATTAAAGTCGCCAGCTATTATATATTGCCCAGAGAGATTTGAGACAGTCAGAAACAGATTATTATAGAATTTAGGGTCATCATCATTTGGGCCATACACATTTATCAAATTTATATTTTCAGATAATAACATACCCTGAATTATGATATATCTAGCAGCTGGGTCCTTGATTATATTTTTTATTTGTAATGGGACAGAATTATGAATTAATATCATCACTCCTTTAGCATGGGTGGGGTATAAGGAGCTGACAACACTTGACCCTGCCATCTTCTTTGTATTTTAGAAATATCCCCAGCCAGTAGATGGGTTTCTTGCAAAAAGATAATTTTTGATTGCAAGAATTTTATCCTGTTCATCACTTGTTTAACCTTTGTGATTTTATTTAAACCCCTACAGTTCCATGAGGTAAATTTCACCTTCAAGCTACTGGACATTATTTAGGCTATATAAAATAGGCTATATATAGAAAGATTCGTTTTGGTGAAATAAAATACATTGATAGCAACACACCCGGAAAAAGAAAAAGAAAAAGAAAGAAAAAAGAAAAAAAAACTGCACACCTTATACCAACCGCTTATGATCGAGACGGGTCCACACAGCCGTCGATCTCTCACTTTTAATTATTTCCTTCTCTTTAGCTCTCTCTGCTATTAAAGAAACCAACCTACTAACCAATCAATAATATTAATGTAGTGAACAATGCAACATTTGTTAACATAACAATTAAAGGGTTATACGATTACGCATATATCAGATAATAACATACCTGAGGACTGCGCTGAAGAAAGGACAAAAATATTAAAGAAAAACCTCAACTAATGGCCATGTAAAGTAGGCTATGTGATGGTTTGAACGTCCCATATGAGTCCTTTTAAACTATCCGGCAGACTGTTAGGATGTGAGTCGTGTTCTCCTGCATTCATGAAAATAAACTTAATTTGGCCATGAGAGTGTAAAAAAAAACACTTCTATTTGATGGAAAAGGGCAAACGAAAATAATTGTCACTTTCTCTTATGTGAAAACATATAAGCCTATAGGCCGCTATTGCCACTAGGCCAATTTTCCTGATAATGTAGACTCTGCCATAAGTTCATCATGATCCTTCAAAGAGACTGGACAAATTTGTCTACTTCAGCCGGCGTTTGGAAAGTGTAGGATCTCTCCTCATGTGTCAACAGAAGCCGTGCTGGAAAGATGATTCTGTGCTTGTGAATACCCTTGTCTCGCAGCTTCTTTCGCACGTCATCATAATCGCGCTGCATCTTATGAACACCAGCGGAGAGATCTGGATGAAAGCGGACTTGTTCGTTATTGTAAAGAACATTCCCTTTGATCCTGGCTGCCTTCAATACTCGCTCCTTGTCCTTGAAATTCAAGAACTTCATAATCAGCGTCCTCGGACGTGTCATGCGCGAGTTGTTATTTGTCAGAGTGCCAATTCTGTGAGCTCGCTCGATTACCAATGTCTCCCGCGGTTCCATTCCTAAAGCCTCTGGTATCCACTTCTCAAGAAATGTAACCGTGTCTAGACCCTCTGCTTTCTCCGGCAGGCCCACCAGTCTCACATTGTTCCGCCGGCTTCTGCATTCTAAATCTTCCACTTTGTTTGAAAGAGTTTTAACGGTGTTTTCCAACGTGCTCACTTTGGATATTAGCCCACTGACGGTGTCTTCTGCATCAGAAATACGTTGTTCCGCGTGTGCTATGCGCCCTGTGCATTCCTGTATCTCCTTTCTTACCTCCATAATTGTTGTTTGCACTCCATCTATCTTCTTATAAAGGCCACTTTTCAGAGACATTATGGCTTTCATGATATCCCGATTATTTTCGCCCGAAGTTGCTCCTTCACCATCTCCTTCGTCAAGGCCGTCTTCCATAGTTGTCATGGCGTCGCTGATTTCTTGTTGCTTAGCTTTGTATACGCTTCTGGTTGGTATTGTAGGATTAAATTACAAGCTAACAGCTGAGCTAAAAGTTGCAACCTTTTAGCACCTCGCCATAACCGCTTCTCCTTTTGTACACAGTTAGTAATTCTAGACCAATCTATCTTGGGTCCTAGGACATTCTTTAGGATTTTCAAAACACCTTCTCTCATATCACTTCTACTGGCACGTTGTAGTTCAGAGGTCACTGCAGATTCAAAACTGTTGAATTCAGATTCAGTTAGAATTTAAAACATTAACTGTGTGACTTCTGTCAAGGACATGTCGTAGAGACGCATTTTACTGATCAGAGCTCTTCTAAATTCAGAAAACTGTGTGCGTGCTGAAGGCAAACTATGTGACAATCTCTCTATGTCTCTAGGTCCGAGCGTTTTGGCAACCGTGTGGATTTGAACAACAGACGCATCGGAAGGAACAGTTTCTGTCTCTTCAATTACCTGCGATCTTTTTTAGCAGCACAAACCTTCACTGATTTTACATGCTTATCTGTTACTGATGGGATGTCTACATCTCTTTCAAAGAATGCTTGTAAATCAGGGTAGATGTTATCAGGCTGAATTACTACCTCCACATCAGTTTTTTCTGCATCTTTGTTGCGGTTCAATTTCTTTGTTAATGCGGAAACTCTAGCCCGTAGCTCTTTGTTCTCTTTCTCTAGCTCTGACTTTTGCTCAGACTGTTGTGTAGCTAGTGCTAAACCAAACTCTCTATGGCAACAGATTATGCCTTTCATGTTTTTCTTTCTGATACATGCTCCTAGTACTTTTTTACATTCATCAACCGACCAAGTCTTGTCTGGATGAATCTCATATTTCTGTGTTAGTTCTTTCCTAACTTTTTCAGTAACTATTAGGTTCATTTGTTCTCCTAACAGTGTTTTGAATTCGCTATCTGACCACAATGGAGCGGCAAGGCCACTTTTCTCAGTTGTTGGAACCAACTTAGCATTTTTTCTAACCATTTTTGTGATTCTTTACCACACACCAAAAGACCAAAGGATAGACCAAAGGATAATCCACACTATTACTAGCACTTTATGCTAATCTTCCCTGCTTGTACAGAGGATCAAACTTTCATCTCTAAAGTAACTTTTTAGAGGGTAACACCACAAAATAACAAAAACAAAACAAAATATTAGCATGTTATGCTAATCTTCCCTGAAAGAAAATGGAAAGGATCTTTCACCTTCCAAAACTTTTAGAGGATGACCATAAATAACTAGCACTAAAAAATGCTAATTCTTCTCTGTGAACAGAGGTTATCACCAAATATTAACACGTAATGTTAATCTTCCCTAAGTTTAGAGGATATCTTTATCTAGCATTGTAGAGGCACTATTCCGTTAAACAAAACTTCCCTGACTTATTCAGAGGATATCTTATAACTTCCCTGACTTATTCAGAGGATCCCAAAATATGAACATTTAATGTCAATCTTCCCTGCCTGATAAACAGAGGATATCTTTCATCTTTAAAAGACAACTTTTAAAGGATAACTTTAGTTAATCAAACACTACAGCCTTCTGATAACTATCTGACGGCGCAGAGGCACAAACTTGTACTGGTCTGGTTCTTTGAATAGAGTGAAAACTCACCGAATCGTTTTTTTTGTATGAAAAGATTCAGTCCTGAACTCAGTCAGAAAAGTTCTTTTTGTTCTTGTTCTGGAACTCAGTCCGCTTTGAGATCTTGTTCTGGAAATCAGTCCGCTTTGTTGATCTTGTTCTGGAACTCAGTCCGCTTTGTTGATCTTGTTCTTCTTGAAGTTCTGGATTCAGGTAAGATTCTCTGTTGAAATCTTTTGTTGCAGTTCTTGATTCAGGTAAGATTCTCTATCCTGGTCACAATGCACCAAATTGTATTAAACTTTTCTGTCCTTGTAGAAAAGTTAGCAACTGAGGAGACCAGGAGACAATGGACATTTTCCAAGCAGAAGTTGTTTTCCAAGCAGAAGTTATTGCTGGTAGCTGCAGTCACGTCAACATCGTCTAACTTAAAAGAACCTTACATTATGATTTATACATTTCAAAAAGGGGAGGGATTACATTGAGGGGGAGAAACTGAAACAAAACAATTATCAAGACTGTACTAACTATCCTGGACATCACACAAAGTGAAGACTCCAAAAACCTTGTTTTTGCTGGAAATGTTGCAGGCCACAGCCGAAGATGGCTGTATTGACTCACTTGTGCACAAACATGATGTTCCAACCAGATAGTCTTGATCTTTCAGCAAAAATTACACCAGATAATTTATGACTGAAGTTAATTCTTCCATAAGAACTTTACGGACCCTAATTGCATGTTTTGTTTTCTTTGTCAGCATGCAATTACAGAAAAAAGCAAACACAGAACATGATCTTATGTGCCTGTCACTAGCAAAAGTTACAAGAGTGAACTTTTAATAGTTTAAATTTGTACTTAATGTGAGAGTTATTAGTACTCTCAAGAGGGGGAAATGTGGGATTACAAATTTTATTAACATGTTTAATTTAATGTTTTAAATGGAGAACGTCTCTAGATCTTTGAAAACAGTAGGAGTTCCCAGCATGACACTCCTGACTGTCCTTTGACCACACGGAAAGTTTATCTTTCCTGTTTCTCTTCTTTCGTGTGAAAATTCTTTTTTGAAGTTTTCACCTGCTCTGAGACCTTTTGCCTTGGAGGCTCCAGGGTCACATGCATTTACATTTGTTTTGTTTCAGTTTCTCCCCTCAATGTAATCCCTCCCTCTTTGAAATGTATAAATCAGAATGTAAGGTTCTTTTACATCAGACTATCCTTGAGATGACTACAGCTACGACGCAATAAAGAACTTCTGCGTTGAAAGATACCTCAGAGTCTCCTGGTCTCCTCAGTTGCTTACTTTTCTACAAGGGAAGAAAAGTTTACTACACTATCATAAACATATTTTTTACAAATGAAGAGTTCAGATGCAAAAGCCTCTAAGTGCCATTTGAAATTTTCTTCTAAAATGAAAATTTGTATCGAAGCTTGTATATTTAAGTTCAGTAATTTCACCTAAAGTGTATATGTCAGGTTAAATTTGTAAGTATGATTAACACAAAACAGTTAGGGGAAAAACACGTTTGTCAAGAGGCAGAATATAAGATGAAAAGTTCGTTATTTTCAGTACTGACCTAAAACTGCCCTCCTAAACGAATCACGCATGATGTCATAAGAGGGAGACGTCTCCCTGAGGTCGCTGAGAAAGTGAGTCAGTGAGCTGTGTTGGTAATTGTACGAAAAATAGAGAGAGAGAATTATTTGATTAGGACATTTATTATATTTATTTAGTTAGTTAGTTATTTAAGTTAGTTAGAAAAGGTATACGTAGGCAAGAAGTTTGCCAACCGCAATTAAACCCTGAAGAAGAAGAAAGAAGAAAAAGAAGAAAGGTATATGCAGGCGTATTATGCACGATGGTGAATTACTGCGTTTGTGCTGGGTGCAAAAACACCGTTAAAACACGGTCACAGAGTCCACTTCACTCTCAGAATATCGAGCAGTGAACTCGTCTTCCGATTGGCACGCAGGGACAAAAATAAATAAATTAAACGCACTTCGGCCAACCTGCGCGAGGGGCGTGATTTTACAAAGTCTGTAGCGGAGAGAAAGGACGGAGCCGCGCGGTGAGTCAGTAGGTCAAGTGCAGATGATGAACACCTGTGTCTGATTGCAGTATTTTTCCGTGGAGAGACCGCATATAACCGGCGGGAATGAGAGAGCAAGAGAGAGTTGTACTGGGACTTCGCACGCGGCTACTGCAACCAAGACTGAGAAGCAAGTGTTGGATCGCGTGTTTTGTTTATGGTGGCGAATGCACTGACTGTGCGCCTCGTTTCTTTGTTTGTTTTTCTGAATAAACATCGAGTCCCAGTCACGCCGACCCTGTCTTCTTCTTTCCACACACACTGAACCTCTTTACACTGACCTATTATGAATCATACCGCGCATCTCTACCACATGTGATTTAACAGTAGTTCCACATTAATTAATTTGCACGCGAGTTTTATTTATTTCAACCTATTCTCCGTGTATATTCATGCATCGAACTGTGACGCCCGTACGTTTCGGTTCAATATGAATACCGTTCCAACTCTAAGTTATGCCTATACTTACCAAGACACCTGACCAACTCCCCACTCTGGTTCTCTTCACACCAGATATTTATGTTTCTTCGATAGGAATTATTTAAATTTCTGTTTGGTTCCTCATCTGTCTCACACCTGGGAGGCTCAAAATGTAAGGCTGCGGGCCATCATAGGTTTGAGGGGGATTCTGGATCTCTCAGACTCGAAAACTCTCCATATCTTGAATAGAACTTTTTTGTCACTCTTCACTCTTCTGAGGTCACAGCCAGCTCAACTGTGTTTTCAAAATATGATCTTGACATGTAACGGTCAACAGCTGGAGTGCCCTTGATAACCCCCAGAGGGCACTCCAGAGTAGACTTGATTCACTCTCAGACTACATTTCCCATAACTCACTGCTCGGACTCATCTTCACTGATCACACTCACCTGTACCTCGTTCACTGATTGCATTCACCTGTGTATCATCCTGTTTGTCTGTCTACATATACCTGGTTCATTTGTTCACTCACTGCTAAGTCTTGTTTAAGTGTTACACTGCAATTCTGAGCATTCTTACGGTTTTCTTGTCTCTTGGTTTTGGATATCTTGCCCTGTTCCCTGGATTACTCTCTTGCCTCTGGTCCTTGCCTGTTTTGTTTGTTTCTTTGTTTTATCTGTTTTGGACTGTCTGCCTGTGTATGACCCTTGCCTGTACACACTGGATTACGCCTCTAGATTGTCCTCAAATAAAGCTGCTGTTCGGATCTCATCCGAGTCTCTGAGCAGTACGTAACAGAAGACTTAGCCATACCTAGATCCAGCAGCGATACCAGCCATGGACACAGCAGCCCAAATCCTGTGTCTCCGTCAGGGGAATCGTTTGATTGAGGAGTACGTAGAAGATTTTATCAAGCTAGCACCTTTCACCTCTATGAGCCAGGACTGCCTGATGATCTTCTTCCGTGGAGGGCTATCAGAACCGCTCAGTTCATTCATGCCCTTGCATGAGCCTCACGGGACATTAGAGAGCTATATTGAACTGGCCCTTCTGTTAAGCAGTTCAGTGTATACGGTGGGTGTGGTAGATGAGGAACTCCGTGAACCCACCATCAACCCAGCCATCGGATCAGTCTATGGCCATCCAGGACTTGTTTCCAGCGTGGCTGACCCCCCGCTGATGTCAGCTCGTGCTATCAAGAGAACCATCGCTCACGTCAGCCACGTCTCCTCAGAGCTTCCAAAGCCTCGTCACGTCTCCTCAGAGCTTCCAGAGCCTCGTCACGTCTCCTCAGAGCTTCCAGAGCCTCGTCACGTCTCCTCAGAGCTTCCAGAGCCTCGTCACGTCTCAGCAGAGCTTCCAGAGCCTCGTCACGTCTCAGCAGAGCTTCCAGAGCCTGGTCACGTCTCAGCAGAGCTTCCAGAGCCTCGTCACGTCTCAGCAGAGCTTCCAGAGCCTCGTCACGTCTCAGCAGAGCTTCCAGAGCCTCGTCACGTCTCAGCAGAGCTTCCAGAGCCTGGTCACGTCTCAGCAGAGCTTCCAGAGCCTCGTCACGTCTCAGCAGAGCTTCCAGAGCCTCGTCACGTCTCAGCAGAGCTTCCAGAGCCTGGTCACGTCTCAGCAGAGCTTCCAGAGCCTGGTCACGTCTCAGCAGAGCTTCCAGAGCCTCGTCACGTCTCAGCAGAGCTTCCAGATCCTCGTCACGTCAGCCACGCTGAGCCTGCGCTTCACGTCGAGCCACGTCCAGCCAGAGACTGTTTCTGAGCCGGCGCCTGCTCCAGCCTATGTCCCCGTAGCTACCCCCAAGAAAATTTTGGGGGGCAGTAGGTCTCCGCCGTGGCTGCCAGAGGGGTCTTCTCCGCCGTGGCCACCCGGAAGGGTCTTCTCCGCCGTGGCCACCCGAAGGGTCTCCGCCGTGGCCACCCGAAGGGTCTCTCCGCCGTGGCCACCCGAGGGGTCTTCTCCGCCGTGGCCTCCCGAAGGGTCTTCTCCGCCGTGGCCTTCCGGAAGGGTCTTCTCCGCCGTGGCCACCCGAATGGTCTTCTCCGCCGTGGCCGGCCGAATGGTCTTCTCCGCCGTGGCCGGCCGAGGGGTCTTCTCCGCCGTGGCCGGCCGAGGGGTCTTCTAGCCATGGTCAGCTGAGGGGTCTTCTCCGCCCGTGGCCGCCCGAAAGGGTCTTCTCCGCCGTCAGCCGCCGGAGGGGTCTTCTCCGCCGTGGCCGCCGGAGGGGTCTTCTCCGCCGTGGCCACCGGAGGGGTCTTCCCCGCCGTGGCCGCCCGAGGGTCTTCACCGCCGTGGCCGCCTGAGGGGTCTTCACCGCCGTGGCCGCCTGAGGGGTCTTCACCGCCGTGGCCGCCTGAGGGGTCTTCACCGCCGTGGCCGCCCGAAGGGTCTTCTCCGCCGTGGCCGCCTGAGGGGTCTTCACCGCCGTGGTCGCCTGAGGGGTCTTCGCCGCCGTGGCCACCCGAGGGATCTTCTCCGCCCTGGCCTTCACCACAGCCTGCTCCTCCCTGGCCGCCTGCACAGCCTGCTCCGCCCTTGTCCCCAGCACAGCCTGCTCTGCCCTGGTCGCTTCCACAGCCTGCTCCACCGCAGTCTCCAGGTCCTCTTCCGCTCCACGGGCCTGGCCCTCCATCCCGCCCCCAGGTCCGCATCTGCTCCACCTCCCTCCCAAACTCATGTGCTTTGTTTTGTTCTGGAGCGTCTGGAATCCGCTCCTTAAAGGGGGGGCTATGTAACGGTCAACAGCTGGAGTGCCCTTGATAACCCCCAGAGGGCACTCCAGAGTAGACTTGATTCACTCTCAGACTACATTTCCCATAACTCACTGCTCGGACTCATCTTCACTGATCACACTCACCTGTACCTCGTTCACTGATTGCATTCACCTGTGTATCATCCTGTTTGTCTGTCTACATATACCTGGTTCATTTGTTCACTCACTGCTAAGTCTTGTTTAAGTGTTACACTGCAATTCTGAGCATTCTTACGGTTTTCTTGACTCTTGGTTTTGGATGTCTTGCCCTGTTCCCTGGATTACTCTCTTGCCTCTGGTCCTTGCCTGTTTTGTTTGTTTCTTTGTTTTATCTGTTTTGGACTGTCTGCCTGTGTATGACCCTTGCCTGTACACACTGGATTACGCCTCTAGATTGTCCTCAAATAAAGCTGCGTTTGGATCTCATCGACTCTCTGAGCAGTACGTAACAGACAGAAATGGCTATAAAGCTTAATGTAGGGCAATTACAGTAATAATTTTAATGATAATTACATTTTCACTCAGACATCTAAACCTTATTTAATATATCTAAAAAAAAATTAACCTGACATACACACTTTAAATGGCAATGAAGATTACCTATTAATTGTCATTTAAGTGAAATTACTAAACTTAAATATACAAGCTTGATAAAAATTTTCATTTTAGAAGAAAATTTCAAATGGCATTTAGAGGCTTTTGCATCTGAACTCTTCAAATGTAGACAGACATTCACAGCTTATACTGTAGGCTAAGCGAGTCGCATGTATAAAATGAAGTTAAGGAACAAACATGATCCATCAGGAAAAGCCATATGTCGCTGAATTTCACTGCGCTTTATGAGAGAGTTTTCAAGAGTTTTTCTTTTGCGTAAAGAAGCCGTTCGCCGGAGATGTGTTAACATATAGGAGTGCACTGATGATTATTAGGCTACAGGTATAATAACCCTCCTGGCTCCAGGTGTGAGTAAGTCATTTACTCTTACCTTTGTTCTTTGATTAACATTAAAGACACTTTAAGATCAGCCGCTGCTGACAGAGATGCAATCTGACACATGTCCCCATTTTCTCAAAAATCTCCACCTTAATTTAAGATTATTTAAATCCTTTAAAACTGCTCTAATGAGGACACTCGACAAAACTGACATTTTGGCATAATTTGTGTGTGTGTTATGGTTTGTTCAAGCCTGAAAGAGAACTCGATACTGAAGCACGTCTTTTCCTCCACACAGCTGGAAATTTAAGTTGCTGGCACTCATGCTACGTTCACGGTCGTCATGTACGCATAGTAAATCCACCACATATTGGCAAGGCTCATCGGCAGAAATATTAATATCGGCCGATACCGATGATCATTAAGCTTTTATCGGCTGATACCGATGTCGTGCTGATATCATCTGTGCATCCATAACACTTGGCTTTATATGAGATATCTCGCCTCAATTTTCTCGAAGCCCACTTGCCTTTGCGTAGACAGCTGTGGACAATGACCGGTGAACAGGTGTTTACTGTATCTATAATAAAACTTTTTGAGGTTTTCTTTAGCAAAATGTTATTCTATATCTAGACATATCCATATTAGATTTAATCTAATTGAATTACATCCTATTTATGTAAAAAATTTTTGTTTATTGTTCAGCATTAATAATTGTTAGGTTAACAAAGTTCACAACCCTCATGCATAGCAACCCGCAAGACGGGAAACACGGGGAATTGAAGATCTTTTTGATGAAATCTTTCTGTCACTCCATTGACAGTCTACACAATTTGCCCAATAACATGCATTTCTGGAAAAAAGCAGAGAGACACAATTTTTAAAGTCTGCGAGTGCACATTTGTTTCACTGCAGCCATCGCCTTCTGTTTTTAGTTGTTACCAGTACATTTTCCTGGAAATAGCAATCACACAAAAAAAAGTAAGTTAGCCTACTTAAAAAAAAAAAATCATTTTCTGCACATAATGTCAAACTACTGAACATATTTGCTTGTATTTTTCAGTAAGTTAGTGTTATGTATAGTACTCTAGTACAATACAGATAGTTTTTGAAAAGTGAAAAAAACAATAATGCTGCAAAGTGAAAACATAAGTTACACAATCTGCAGTTGCAAATCTACAGTTGTACTGCTGTTTTACTGCAGTTGCACTTCAATGTACTGCAGTCACATTGTATCTATACTGCAGTTATACTGCAGTTATACTTCGTTAATACTGCAAAACTACAGTTGTACATCATTGTACTGCAGTTATACTGCTTTGAACTGCAGTTTTACTGCAGTTATTTTTCATATAGAGATGCCAATAATTTCACACAAAACACAGCAATCTCTCTCTGTCCAACTCCCTCAAAGAGCTCCTAACCCAGGTAGCCAAACAGATGTGGGCCAATAAAAGCCCAGTTCTGGCAAGCCGGAAGAAACAGACTTGGCCCAGTTCCGATTGCCGGACTCTTGTGAAACGAAAATCGGGCCATAATCACGCCAGCATATGTATTATGTTTTAAAAGTTCTTGTAACTAATTGGTTTCCAAAAAAATACTAAAATGTATTATTAAAGACTTAAAGAAATATATTATAAAAATTAAAATTAAGCATGCAAATATTATATATAACAATATACAGTAAAACCATAGTAACCATGACTGTAGTACCAGGTATTTTTAAAAACCATGGTTTTCAAAAACCATGGTTCTACTATTGTAGTAATGCTATAGTAAAGCTGCAGTTTTACATTTAAGCCATTTAAATACAACAAACACCAACAAAATAACAACAGACTTTATTACAAAAATTACATAATCTGAAAGAAAATATAAACTTGCAATTGTTCTCACATGTGACATAAAACAATAATTTGACTACAAAGTTATAAAAAATGATTGGTGATAAATAAAAGTGGTGCTGTGCAATGGTTAAAAAAATAGCAATTTGTTCCACTGTAATAATGATTTATATACACAAATAACAGTAAAAATAGACATGACTAAGAGCACCTTTAAAAACACAGCATCTACCTCCTCTAAAATGTCTATAACCTGTGAACCACACCTGTCCAACACAAGCATGTTTGCAATTTATACTCTACATACATTAACAGGATTACAGCAATATTACTTGACAAGAACTACCAATACGGTTACACTTTATTTCGATAGTCACTTTAGACGTTCTACTAATTATGAGTAACTTTTCAACTACATGTCAACTAACTCTCATTAGAGTATTAGTATATTACAGTAGACTGTCAGTAGACTGTTAGGTTAAGGTTAGGTGTTAGGGTTCAGGTTAGGAGAATAAGTTAACTTGTAGTCGCCAAGTTACTTACAGTCAGTTGAATGTCGACCAACAAAATAAAGTGTTAGCAGATATTAAGCTGACAGTCTACTAATACTCTAATGACAGTTAGTTGACAAGTTGTTGATAAGTTACTTATAGTTAGTAGAATGTCTAAAGTGGACTATCGAAAAGAAATGAGCAGTTCTTTTAAGAATGTTTTAAATGATACCCACTCACAAGAGATGAAGACATGGAGGGATGGGGGATGACTAATCCACACTTTAAATTCTAGGTGAAAAAGGTTTTGTTGAAAAACATGTAATGCCGCATCCACGCCAGTAGCTGTCAGTATTAAGTCTGTCAAATGGCCAGTAGATTGCAGTCCAGCTATGGGTTGGTTCTGTCTTGGACCTTCGGCCCAAATGGATACAGGAGCTAAAATGAGAAGAATACACACCACATTAACACACAAGTGGAATACTCAACTGCTATTGGTCAGTTGCACTATCGTGTAGCCATGTAATACTGTCCAAGTGTAACAATGTCCATTCAGCCAGTGTTTTCATAAATAACCCATACAGTATTAGGGCTCCAAAAGCCAAGCAGAAAGAATGAACATTATGATCAGCTGAGTGTAATCTCCTTTACTTATACATACTAAAACAAAATGGTGCTAAACAGCACTAAAAGTGGTTAATTGGCTCGTAATCTTCAGAACACAGTTTAAGATATTTTAGATTTAGTCCGAGAGCTTTCTGTCCCTCCACTGGAAATGTATGTCCGCTATACTGTCTTTGTCCAGTAAGGAAATAAAGACATCATCAAAGTAGTCCATGTGACATCAGTGGGTTAGTTACAATGTTTTGATGCATTGAAAATACATTTTGGTCAGAACATAACAAAAACTACGACTATATTGAGCATTATATTGTCTTCCGGTTCTGTTGTCAATCCGTGTTTAGTGACGCTGCTGACGTAAGACGCTGCTGACGTGTGTCTGGTGCACCCGAGCTTAGTTTACAGTCTGAGGGAGACGCACGCTGTAAACAAAACAATCTTCGTTCATTCTAAGGATGTCTAAGGATCTCGACATAGAGGAAGACTTGCATTTATCTTGCCCAGCCATATTTATTTGAACCTGAATACACGGACGCACCAGACACACGTTAGCCGCGTCTTCCATCAGCAGCGTCACAGCAGACTCGTGATGCGTATTGACAACAGAACGCCAGGGCCGTTTAATGTTTACCCATCCCCTCGGTACCCATCCCTACATATGGGTGAGTTCATATGGATGAAGGCCTGTTGTGTTCTGTCTCTTGGTTTGTGATAGTGGCAGCTATTGTGAAACTCACCTTCGTCATGTACTGAGTGTGGATGTCATCAAGATCTTGTCCTGAAGAATCACAGGGCCAAACGAATATATCTCATCTGGTAACAAGAGCATAGCCATAACTTTATGATCCCTGAATTTAAGATCCAGTCAATTAAAGAATTTCAGTATTTATCAGTAAAAAATACATAAAAATAAATACATATCTTTGTATGATCTTCTAGAAAATAACATGCAATGTGTCACAGAGCCAATAATGTTACAAAGGATTTGCAATAGAACAAATGGTTTATTACAAGGAACCAAGCTAGAGCAGAGATGAAATGCAGAAAAAAGAATATATGTACACACACACACACACACACACACACATACATACATATTAAAGTAATATATATTGTGGAAATAAATCCTCTAGAATCACGATTCAAGATTAAAAAAATAATTCCCCCTTTGTTGTGGAGGTTTTTTTTCCTTCCCTCCTGAAAATCCCGCTTGTTTATTATCAATATTTGTAAGTGACGT
Source organism: Hybognathus amarus (assembly GCA_030378365.1). NCBI lineage: Eukaryota > Metazoa > Chordata > Actinopteri > Cypriniformes > Leuciscidae > Hybognathus > Hybognathus amarus. Next base: position 73,610 of record JAQIUQ010002673.1, on the reverse strand, counting down.
CACTGATTAACAGTACGTTCCAGTGAATTATTTTAGGTTAAACTAAGCGGTAGCTTACTTCCAATCACCCATTGACAAATTACCAGCAAAACAAAACTATCAAAAACTGTTATCAACACAAAGATGTGGTTAAAATCCTAAACTTATATAAAACAAGAGCTGTGTAATGTTAACTTAACTCACCTGTTCTTCTGAAAACGGTTGAGATGCTAACGGACTTTTTCGAAGATACAAACCCATTTCTATAAAGTAAATATTCACAAGAGCGTATTAATTACACCTAAGAAGGGTGTCAGGAACGTTTGTATCTATTATTTGTGTGATTTTGTTAATAAAACTTACCTGAAAGCAGTGAAAACAAGCAAGAGACGATAATTTTGCTGGTTTGTCCGTTGTCGATGACGTTTCCATGGTTCCATCTGATCACGTGACGCTGTGCTCCTGTCTTTGAATGCGACTCGAATCTGTACACGCACGGCATTACCATATATTCGGCAAAGGCCCTGGCATTTAAGTAAACATCTAGAATGATAACTTTTAAATCATGATTTTAAAACTCATTGTGTAGCTCTATGACCCATTCACTTCTATAGTCCTTATTTTAACCAACTATAAAATGAAGAATGGTTTTACTAAGATAAATAATCAAATATATATATATATATATATATATATATATATATACACACACACACACACACACACACACACACACTACATATATATATGTATATATAAACAGGGGTGATAGTAGAAAAAAATCCTGAGCCTGAACTTTTTTCCCTGGGAGGTAAGCGGCCCCTAAGCCAAGAGATATATGCCCTGATCAACATAATTGTCAAGCGCGATACAGGGGTGTGCTCCCCTGGGAGAACATTTTGATAAATACAGGTAGTCTCTTAAATTATAGATTCTGGTGACTTTTGTAGATATAAATGGACATCATTCAGACATGAGATGAACAAACCCAATACAAGCCTATATTACAGTAGCATATCTGTGTAGAGCACTAGAGCTACTGGGACCCTGGGCCTAGTAGGCCTGTTCATTAATCCATCCCTGCTTTTAACGAGTCATTTACCTGCGTACTTATTGCTTGTATAGCATACTCATAATACTCACTTATAATATTCATAAAAAAAATTCCAGGGACCAGTTGTCAAATTGAATGCCTCAATTTTAACATGAATCGATTTGGATTCAGAATATATCACTTTGCAAAACAGTAACAGCCTATAATTTATTTGCATATAATGAACTAGGTGGCAACAAAGGCTCCTTGCATACCAATCTTTTTTAAACTTTCAGAACGGTTCACAAAAAGTGTCTCTTTTCTCCCATTCATAGACGTTGGAACCCCCACCCCTGGCCGCCCCCTAAATTCACATAAGGATTCAATAAGGATTATGCATTAGCATGCATTGTGTGTTATCATGCAATTTATACGCGAAAATTAGTTTTTACATGCATTTGATACGCAGAAAACTTAATCATTGGTCAGAATTATGTCTGACCCATTCCAAATGTTTTCCGATATGGTGACACAAGCACTGATGGAGCAAAGAGCACACATTTCGACATGTGCAGTAAAAACTTGAAATATAAATTCTCAGAAAATGCATTTTAATACTAATATATTGAAAAGGCTGTTTATATACTCCATTAATAAAGGAGGAAAATAGACATACATGCATGACAAAAAAATCTTTAACTTTTAGGTAGCAAAATATTTTTTAGAAAATTCTACTAGACTAACATCTTTCATAAATACTGACATTTCACACATCTCTTGAGTTTTATTAAAAATCTTTAACTTTTAGGTAGCTAAATATTTTTTAGTAATTCTGTCAATTACACCAAGGTTTCATTGAAGGTAAATTGGACACTGACGCCCACAGATGTGAAGTGAACGAGGCAGAGGCATCCGGTACTGTCAGAACTGGTTAACTCTGTGGCGATGCATGTGCAAAACTAATCACAAAGTCAACCAGGATACATAACACAGCCTACTAGGCCTATATAGTAACAGTTTCAGAATACAATAGCAAACACACCGTGATTCGGATGTTTGGTGAAGTGCCGCTGCAGTTTTGACGGCTTCATTGCTTCATTGAGAGTTCTTCACCACAAATTACACACAACGGATTTGACGCCACGGAATCGCCTGTTGTCGTGAATCCATACCTAATGTATGAGGTATCGTATTTGCGATTGAAGCTTGACTTTTTCTTTCTCTATATTTCAAGTTGGTCATCGCCTTTCCTTTTACCGGAACTGTCCGCAATGAAATGAGACATTAAAGTCTGCGCGCGCTCATCTCTCCGCATACTTCTGTCACTTCAGCTGCACGCACCCATGAACACACGCGCTCAGTCTGTTTAGATATGACGCATTGCTAAGCAATCGGAAGGCGCTCAAAGAAACACATTTTAATATTTGTATTTATTAGTATTTATGTATTGCTTGTGTTTTGGATTAAATAACATGACACGTTAAACAGCATTTTAAAAAGACAATTATTATTATGGAAAAAAAAAAAAGAAAAATCGGGGGATTTTTCAAGGCCCGGTACTAACGTGTTCACGCACGGTTGGGAATCACTGGTTTAGTGAACGCGCCTCTCAGATCTTGGAAATTGTCCGTTCACGCGAACCTGTTTTTTTTTTTTTTTTTTTTTGTAGACACGTCTTAAACGCCGGAAATCGCGTGGTGCCGGATCGCTATCAGGCATGTATAAATGAAGCATGCAGAAGACATTTAAATATACAAATACATACAATACATATATATACATACAGACATGTATATATAACTATAATATGATTATTTATGACATTAAGATTATTCTATTAAGAGCACGGTTTTCTTCCACAAAACTATATTAATCATGGTTACTGTAACTACTCGCTGGTTACAAAACAGTCCACGCTTCCGAAGTACTGATGTCCATTTTGTTTATTTATTCCAGAGACACCGTGAAAACTAGACACAAAAGAAAACTAAACCAAAATTTTACACACAACACCACAACCACAACCCAACATAATATACAAAGTATTTAAAACATTTACCGTATTCGCCTGGTAACCAACAGTAGATTAAGTCAAGAGCACTAATATGGGGTCTTAGTTTCACATCTCATCATTACATTGACGCCGACACATCCAGCTGAATTAATCAGCACACACAAGGTCACATGACACTCAACTTCAACAACAGAATAATAATAAAATACAAATGGCAACAAAATTATGAAATTCACAATACAGAAATACACATTTAAACTATGAAGTCCAAAAAGTAACCATAAAGTCAAAATAAACATTAAAAACTGAAATCACCAAAATATCATCACCCTCAGCTGACCTTCCAGCGTCAGCTACACTCCCACCAAATTACCATTGAGTGATAAGAAAACAAAACACAACCAATCAAATGGTAATTTCCAAGCTCCAACAAGAAACATGAAAATCAACAAAAAAAAGCAAACACAAAAAAAACTAAATTCATATTTCATAATTACACAACTTTCTGTTAAAATGAACAAATTGTTCACCATACTTCACATTCTACTGTCAACCAACATTAAGCAGCACAATCAACATATCCCAGGGCACAGCATGGTACTAATAATTCAACTTCTAATGAGTGATAAGATATTAATTTTCACCTTTTGCCACAAGAACTAACAATTTTTGGATGGGTCGTTCAATAACAGAGGGTTTAGTGAGGCGTTCACCCCTTTTCCCCAACTTCCGATCACCCATCTGTATTTTAGCTTTCTGTACCAGTCCATCATCAGCCTTGCCAACTTCAATGACCCTAGCCAACCTCCATTCGTTGCGGTGAGTTTCCTCTTCCTTGACAATGACAATGTCCCCCACTTGCACATTCCGCCTTGGTGTATGCCATCTTTGCCTTAGAGAGATATTAGCAAGATATTCTTTCCTCCATCTGCTCCAAAACTGTTCACTCAAATACTGCACCTGCCTCCAACGTTTCTTTGCATAAAGATCTTCCTTAAAAAATGCACCCGGAGGAGGAAGTGGGACAGACGACTTCATGGTAAGCAGATGATTGGGAGTTAGGGGCTCTGGGCTTGTAGGATCACTGAGACCATCCACTGTCAATGGCCGATTATTGACTATAGACATAGCTTCATAGAAGAACGTACGTAAAGAGGCATCATTAAGTCTTCCACTACTTAGTGCCAAAACTGAACTCATCACACCCTTTATAGTTCGAATCTGCCGTTCCCAGACACCTCCAGCGTGACTCGAACTGGGTGCATTCAGGCAGAAATCGCACTGCTTCTCTGCCAGATATGCTGCCACTCTCTCTTTACTCACTTCTCTTAAGGCTTTCTTCAACTCATTCCTTGCCCCTATGAAGTTTGTTCCTTGGTCTGATCTAATATGTCTGACAGCTCCACGGATGGCTAGAAAACACCGTAAAGCGTTGATGAATGCATCAGTCATCATTAGGGATGGGTATCGTTAAGGTTTTATCGGTATTACTACTCTTATCGATACTGCTTATCGATCCGGTACTTTAACGGTATTCTTATCGGTTCTTTTTAGTGTTTTTTTTTTTTTAAGAATTAAGAACATAATTAACTTTATATTTTGAAATGTTAAATAGAAAAAGCATTATCATAGATAGATTAATGCTTATTAAATCTAAAGTTACTCATTCAAGAGCTGTGAGTGATTTGCTCTGCCTTTTGTTGTTTGATTTGCATTAGGCTAATGGCTGAATCGTCAGCAGGTTTATTAGACTGCTGCCCCTTTAAGACCAAGTGCAGATCTGATGCACCATCATTTTCTCCTTATTATTTATGTCTATTTAAGACATAATTGTGTTTAAGTGAATAAACTGTGTTTAAGTGAATCTCAGAGCTTCTCATTTTTACATTTTTATGTATATTTGATAGTTTAGGAGGACACACAAAGCCCAAAATATACTTTTCTTGTCTCGTTGCAGTCCGTTTCGGAGCACCGCCTTGTGAACAGCGTCTCTTGCGCAGGTTTATGTGTTTTTAATAGCCATTTTTTTCTAGCAACAGTAGAGACAGCATTTTGCAATAATCACCGATCATGCTGATTCTGATGGTACGTTTGGGTTTAGGAAGAACTGACAGCGCAGCGCTGTGAAGTGAAAGGAAGTTGCGCTGGACAGATCATGCGTCTCGTTTTTAATGGTTTTATCTCAAATATCTTCTTTTTATAATCTTTGGAAGCCTAAATCTAAAATAAAATTAGAATCATATTCCAGATCTAACGTGTAACCACGTTTGAATGTTTAGTTCTGTCCTCATTGTCACTCATTAAGCAAGGGCTGTCGTGTTGGCGTGCTGTGGCTCCGCGTTGGAGATCGCTCTCTCTCTCTCTCTCTCTCTCTCTCTCTCTCTCTCTCTCCTGAACTGCGAATAGCAAATTGCATCACAGACAAATGGTTCAATTAAAATATAGTTTATATATAGAAATGGCTGGCGAGATAAACATGTTCAAGATAACGTCTTTATAGGAATAATAAATAGCCTACGTGTATTTTCTTAATTTCTCCAGTACCGACAGCAGAACCGATAACGTCCGAGCTTATCGATACTGCGGTCTTTCAAAATTCAGCACCGGGGCCCGTTTAATACCAGGTTTCGGTACCCATCCCTAGTCGTCATGTCCTCCAACATCTCTATGTGGACTGCTCTGGAGCAAAGACAAGTAAAAAGGAGGCCATATCGTTTATGTGTTTTACGACCTTGCTTGGTGAAAAAAGGACCAAAACAGTCCATTCCACAATAGATAAATGGCGGGGAGGGGTCAGTTCGGTCATGGGGCAAGTCCGCCATCCGTTGTTGTTCTGGCGGCCTACGTGCTCTCCTACAAGGAACGCATTGTCGTATGTAGTGTGCTACCACCTTACTGCCACCCATGATCCAAAAGCCATTGGCTCGCAATTCATTCAGAGTCTGTCCCCTGCCTTGATGTTGAATTTTTTGAAGATAGTGTGCCAATATAAGGTGTGTGATCAGACCATTACTTGGAAGGATTGCTGGGTATCGTAATTCAAGAGGAGCACATGCTCTCCTCAATCGTCCTCCCACCCTCATTATTCCATCCTGCATGAATGGATCAAGCTGATACAGAGGATGGCTTGAAGGCAGCCTACCCGAGTCCTGACTGAGTACATTCAACTCTTCTTTGAAGGCATCCTGTTGTGCAAGCTGAATAAGAGTAAATGAGGCCCTCCTCCTTTCCTCGACATTTAAAGATGTTGTTGTCTTCATTTTCTTTGCTAATCTTTGGATCCGAGCAATGACATTCACAGCTGTAGTCCATTTTGATAATCGTGATAGTCGCTGTTGAAAATCCACCTCAGTCATAATCTCGGTCCTCAATACCTGGACAGCCTTGACCTCCGGGTCTCCCACCGACAGCTCCAACGTTCCTTGTTTAGCAAATATCTCTTTCTCCCAGAGGAATCTGGGCCCTGTCAACCAGTTTGAACTGATCAACTGCTCTACAGTAAGGCCCCTCGAGGCATGGTCAGCAGGATTCTCTTCTGTATTGATGTAATACCACTGTCTTGGATCGGTGGCCTCCCGAATTCTCTGGACCCGGTTAGCAACAAAGACATGAAATCTTCTTGCTTCATTGTTTATATAGCCAAGGACCACTTGAGAATCTGTCCAGAAATATTCTCTATCGACTCTGAGTGCCAACTCCTCTTTCAACATAATACTCACAGCAGCAGAAATGACTGCTGCAGTTAACTCTAATCTTGGTATAGTGACAACTTTAATGGGAGCAACTCTTGCTTTACCCATAACTAAAGCACAATGTATCTTACTTTCACTCATCAATCTGATATAAGAGCACTGTCCATAGCCTTGACTGCTAGCATCAGAAAAGTGATGCAATTCAATGCTCAGAATCGTCCCAAAATTTGAAGGAGCGAAGCATCGTGGAATCTGTACCTTCCCCAAGTTGGGCAGATCATTCAACCAACTCTCCCACCTTGGTCTCAGTTCAGAGGGTAATGGTTCATCCCAACTGATGCCCTTCTGGCACATCTCCTGCAAGACCTTCTTGCCAGCTATGACAAATGGGGCCAAAAACCCCAATGGGTCATAGACTGAAGCCACCATGGACAGAATTCCACGTCGTGTTGCAGGTTTCTCTTCAAGAACAACATTGAATGTGAATACATCATTCTCTACATCCCACCTTACGCCCAAGACATTTTGTACTGGAAGAAAGTCATGATGAAAGTCAACATTCTTTACTTCAGAAGCATGATCACACGGACTGATTGACTCCAACACTTCTCGGTTGTTGGAAATAAACTTGTGAAGATGCAGCTTTCCTTTAGCACACACAGCCTGAGCTTCCTTCACCAGCTTGATTGCTACTTCAACAGATTCCAGGCTTACGAGGCCGTCGTCCACATAAAAATGGTTCCTAATAAACCCCGCTGCCAAAGGATACTCACTCTCATTCATACTGGCAAGATACTTGAGGCCATAATTGGCGCAGCCTGGAGAAGATGATGCTCCAAAAAGGTGTACTTTGATGCGATATTCTCTGGGTTCTGTGTCGGTATCTCCATTTGCCCACCACAGAAAACGCAGATAGTCCCGATCTTCCTTAATAACATGAAATCTATGAAACATTTTCTCAATGTCGCATATGACAGCGATAGGGTGTTTACGGAAACGGCAAAGCACTCCAGTCAATCCCTTGGTAAGGTCAGGCCCTGTCAATAGATGGTCATTTAACGCGGTACCTTCATACCTAGCGGCGCAGTCAAAGACTATCCTGATCTTATTTGGTTTCCTATGGTGATAGACGCCTTGATGGGGAATATACCACACATTACCCAGGTCTGGTTGCTCAGTTGCCATTTCCGCATCTCCATCTCTGAAGACATCTTCCATAAACTTCACGTAGTCCTGTCTAAATTGAGGGTTCTTGTCCAGTTTCCTCTTGAGGTGTTTTAACCGTCCTAATGCAAGACTCCTATTATTTGGAAGCTGAGGCTGTATTTTAAAAGGAAGGGCATCTCAAGATGGCCATACTCATTTTGATAGACACCCTCTTTTACTACCTGCAGGAACTGAATATCATCTTGTGATTTACTCTCTTCACCGGATGAAAGATCTATAAAATCCAGCTCAAGTGCCCTAATAACAGTGGCAGGTGTCACGGAGGGGAGCTCTCTGACTGATATGCGATGGCATAAACCAGTCCCAAACTTGGAGTTTACACAACCTGGAGTTCCTCCTATGATGCTCCAGCCAAGGTCCGTCTTGATGGCATAAGGCTCTTCATCCCCACCAGTGATGACCTGTCGTGGCATCAGTGCTCTGGAGCAATCATAGCCGATCAAAAGACCTACTCCACAATTCATCCGTGTGGGCATTTCATTAGCGATCACCTCTAGGTGTCTCCACTGCTTAGCTGTTTCGTAGGTTGGAATATGTGTGGGCACAAAGGGAATAAAGTCTCCGTATAAACAGGAGGCAGACAGATAGGGATGTCCGAAGAAAATCCTCTAACCTGAAGTCCACTTACACTGTGACTCAATACAACAGAGTCTTTTTCCATCATGGTGGAAAGCTTTAGTTTTACCGGTTCCATTAATGCCTGCAAGCTTTCACACACTTCCTGATCCACAAATGTATGACTACCCTGGGTGTCTAGCAAAGCATATACACAGACTTCAGACTCAGTTAGATATAAAGACAGCCATACTGGGACAATCATAGATGTTATATCACCTTCTCCACCCTTCGTACAGCATGTTAGAGAGAATGCATTCTCTTCCGTCTGCAAAGCGGTCCGTGGTGATGACTTATTTCCCAGCTGACGATCTTCATGTAATGAAGTTGGATGGCGCTTCTTGCATACCCCACACACAGCCCTATTTCTACAGTCTTTGGAGCCATGCCCTCTTCTTAAACATGCAAAGCACAACTTATTCTCCATGACAAACTTCCTCTTTTCCTCTGCTGCTCTTTCCAGTAGTTTTGAACATTCCTGAATAGTATGACGATCATCACAGAACATACATTCAACTGAATTTAGGCTACTCACAAAGGTAGTTTTCTTCCTACAAGTCTCTTCAGTCTCACGGTCCGTAAGATCACTGAATTCAGCCATAGCATATGCTGCATCTAAAGCCTTCGCAGTGGTTGCAAACGTGTTTACTCTTGAACGCTTTATTTCCTTAGATGGCTTCTCTTCAACAGTCTTTAGTGCATACAATGATGACACAGGATTGCACGCTATGCGTGCTTCTTTTGATACAAATGAGGCAAACTGATTAAAGCTTGGATAATCTTGGTCTTTGTCCAGCTGTTCTGTGACATAACGGTTCCACCTGCTTGTCACCCAGAAAGGAAGCTTGGCCAGTATCCTCTGATTTTCCTCGCAATCATTCAGCACTTGAAGACCCTTAATATGCGGCAAAGCATCACTACATGATTGTAGGAAGTCACTGAACTCTCTTAACTTTACGTACTCGGCCGCACCAATCTTAGGCCACCTATTAAGTTTCTCTCTAAAGGCACGTTGCACCACAAAGGAGTGACCATATCTGGCATTCAACTTCTCCCACGCTTGCTGATAGGCCTGTTCATCTTTCCTGTAGAAGCTACCTTCCAGAGCCGATCTTGCCTCACCGTCAACATACTTCTGTAGATAGAAGAGCTTGTCTGCAGGATTTGAGCACCATCCCTCTATTAGAGCTTTAAAGGTGGTGCTCCATTCTATAAACTTCAGTGGGTCGCCATAAAATACAAAGGGTTCTGGAGCTGGAAGTCGAGATAGAGCCATAGACCCTTGTAAAGCCTGTACTAAGGATACTTCACTTCTTGTAACTTGCTGATTCAAAGATGTGTTAGGAACCAAAGGGCTGTGGTTACTCATGTCACCACTTACTGAATCACCCCATTGACTTTTTATCCTTGACTCCTCCTCAGTATACACTCTGAGCCTTGCCTCCATAACCTCAATGTCTCTACGATCTTCCAGCTTCTTCAGTTGCTGCCTTTGTGCTTCAATGTCAGCCTCCATTTCCACTTCAGCTTTTTCGCGGCCAACAGCGCGGCAGTCTCTGCTCTCTTAGCTGAAATGCTTTCAGACTCTGATGCAGGTTTAGAGTGATTGCTAACGACAGTAGCTCGATCAACCGTGGATCCATATATAGACCTAGCGTACTCACAGTCCAGTAGCATACATAACCTTGCTCTCTCAGCTTCAGCATCAAATTCTATGCCATCCTCCACCATGCGTACCCTCATTAATTTCATCAAGTCTGCCGTTACAGCCGAACATGCATCAATTTTTCTCCTAGTTTCTTGGCTTGGTGGTGCTTGGAGTCGCATGTTATCATATAACTCTTTCAATTCCAACTCTTGCCTCTCAACCTCATCCATCATGTCACACAAGTCTTTTTCAGAGCACTCACGTTTTAACTTTAAACGTTTTAACTTTTAACTTCACACTGTTGAATTCAAGTGCCATAGTGATATACAGATGCAATGGGATTTAATAATCTATATCAATATTTCCCAGCCATAAAAATGGCATTACAGTTATATGTTGCTAAAGACTCGTTGTCTTTATTAGGCACTAAAGCTTGTGAGCGGTTTTGTGACCTGATGTTAAACCAGCGACTCCTGAAAGACGTGTCAAAACTGAGCCCTCACCATCAGACCTCCTCAGTTGAAGGCTTTCATAGCCTGATATTGAAATTTGCTCCCAAAAATGTGGCATTCTCTTTTGTGGGAATGTTGAAAAGGTCTGACAGTTTAAATGTATTTTAAGTTCATAAATAATGCTGTATGTGCATCTGTCGCACTGTCTTATATTTGTACATTTATCCACATAATATTTCACACTTTAAATAACACTCCCTTACTAATTTGATCCTTTTCATTTCTTATTCTATGTAGGTTGCAGCTTGCTGCTCTTCACTATAATGAAAATTCCAATTGCGAGTATGCATGCAACCAGAGTGGTGAACCGTCTATCAAAGTGAAATGGCCAAAATACAAAAAGGGATTATTCCCTTCACTACACAAAAACAGCACCAACCTACAGTAAGCATAGAAGAATAATGTTAACATACAATAAATATGTACATCTTCTGCCAAATTAGATATTTCATTAACACGTACATTACATTATACATGTTGTTTAGGGTAAATGCAGCTTGATTGACCACTGTTGTTTGATCCCAATTGTAGAAAAATGTCTACTTAAAAAATGCCATGTTCATTGAATTTTTGCGTTATAGGCTACGTGGAGAGTCTGCCAAGACAGTTTTTTTTTTTTAGAGGAGGTGGTCATCAATCCTGGCCCATACCAAGAGCAGATTATTGAACTGAAGGTTCCAGACCACTTCTGTGCTGCCTTTGACAAGCCCGACCTACAGGAATCAGACGTCAGACCCTGGTCCCGTTTTACACAGATGGAGTAGGAGCAACTATGTGAAAAAAAAAAAAAATCATGTTACAATAATGTAGTTTTAGTATTATACTATTTTACCCTAGTATTAGTAATTTATTCTAGACTGTAGTACATGTTTTATGTAATGTATTAACACATAGGCACTGTATTACTAATATTAATGTTTTTTTGAAGTCATTTCAAGTTTGCTATCTTCAGTTCTACTCAGCTGCTGTGTCATATATAGGCTGATTAATAACATGATAAGCTTTCTCTGCAGTTCTGTCACAAACCTGCCTAACCTCCCTACAACATAGTCTTTCAGGATCAGTGTCCATGTGCTGACAGTTGCCACAGGAGCACCTGAAAGAAAAGCATAGTACAGTTTAAGCTGACAAATCAAAGTTGTGGTTTAATCGTGGTAAGCTTAATTGTCTGTCAATTATAGATGTAGGCAACTATTCTAGACAATGTACAACATTCAAAAACTTATGAAAACATAAAACGCAAATTAATATCATAACGGTTAAGGTTGCAGCAGTAATAGCTAATAAAATTAGTTTTATAATTACAATTAGTATTACTCATTGGGACACCTCTAGATCCTCGCAAACTTGCTCTTGAGCCGCCATGTCCAGGTGACCGTCCGCACGTAACGGCTCAAACATGTAAGGTCTGATTCCAGTGATGAAATGATCCTCTGTGTGGTCCAGTTCTTCTTCATCTTCATCATCCTCCTGTTGCTGGAAGGGGACCGCTGGCAGTGTTTCAGGCGGCGAATAATCCTCAACCACCGATTGTAAACTTGCGTCATCCTCCATTTCTGAATGAAACACCCATTTTTCTAGATCCAATCAGGTGCTAGCCACGCCCACTATTTTGCCTCATTTAGTATTCCGTTTCTCTCGGAAATACGTCAGAACACTGGAGAAAAGTCGTTTGCAACTTCCGTTTCACGGGGACTTTAAGAGAAGGATTTTTATTTAAAATGCTTAATGATGTATGCTTTCTAATATGAACACGAACTGAATTCCATCTTTCTGTTGGAAAAAGCTGATTGTCCCAAAGACAGTTTTCTTAAATTTAACTACAGAAAGCCAAACATACTTGATCTGTATGATTTTGATTGGGGAAGAATTAGCCTTATTGATGATGATGAGAATGCTTGGACACTTTTCTATGATCAGGGCTGCCAACTCTCACGCATTCAGCGTGAGACTCAGCGCAATTGAGCTAATGTCTCACGCTCTCACGCCACACCCCCGATTTCTCACGCTAAAATGTTAAGCCATGTTGTGGCAAAAATCCTTTCAAACATCATCACTGCGTAAGAGACACTCAGAGTCAAATTAATGAAATAAAATAAGTACTTTATTCTTGCAAGAAGGTCCCAGTCTAAACACAGAGAAGCCTGTGGTGAGAGTGACACACAGGACTGCCCCCACCACACAGCTTTTATACTCAAACCCAAGGTTTCTTGTTGTACAAGTTAACTCCCAATAAGGAATTCACATGCTACCACAGAAAAGGTCAGCGCTTGCTGACTAGACTAGTCAGAGTGGCGTCTAGAGTCAAAAGTCTTCTTTCCACCTGTTTCCATACATCTCCTCATACATGTTCCATACATAGGATTCTCAGAAAAGCACATGCTGTACTCATGCATCTTGCTCAACACAAACCCATTCTAATAATCATCTACTGATCAGTATCTAATGTTTAATTACTAATAATTACTGTAGGATTAAGCAAATTAAAATTTTTCCACAACAGTCCCTCCTTTTATCATTCATATTCTCAAAATCATAATAATAAAACATTTCAAGGAAAATTTTAAGTCATAACATCACATTTATACTCTTCATCTCTGATTTTCATATAAATGATCACTCTTCTTAAACATTTGCGAAAAAAACAGTGTTTTGAAAAGAAAAGCTAAGGCTGTTTTTGTGGGGATAGCCCCCCGAATAATTAGCAAGCAAGTAAAGCAATTCATCCGAAGCCGGGCTAAATGAATAATCACTGTTATTGCACTCCTGATAAAAATCAGACCCGCAGTCACCTCGTCATGAATGAGATAAAGGTTATAGATTAGCAAGAAAAATTCAACTTCATCATTTCAAACATAATCATCACTTCAAACACAGCAAATAAAATGAACCAAACCCTTATTTCCTTATCACCCAGAAGATAGGGATGAGATCATACATTCATAAATTTAAGCCATTTCACTGTAGCTTCCGCTACTAGTGTCATTCGTCATCAATTTTTCTTGTTGACCCAATTCGGATAGACTGTCAATGTCATCATTGTTGCAGATGTCCCTGCTTTAACCAGTCTCTGTACTGAGCTGGAAATGAATCTCATGATACATGGTAGACAAATCAATATCATCAGTGCTATTGCTGCAATTGGCAGTATTGTTTGAAGTATCCAGTACACCCATCCTCCCCACATCGACATAAACCACCCAACCCATGCCCCATTAGCATGTTCAGGCTCTTTTACTGCCTGTCTCATGTGCTCAATCAAGTTAGTGATGTTGTCGCTGTAATCTGGAATATTGAAACAACAAGACATTCCCAGCATCTTACACACACCCCTTTCTCTGCTGTTAACATGTCAAGAACTAGTCTATTTTGAATGACTGCATCCCTCAGTTTCTTCATTTCATCATTTACCATGGTCAAAATATTTTCAGTGTGATTAGCCATTGCTAAAACAGTCCATGCTAGCCCATTGATCTTATTAATTGCTACCGCAGCACCCACCCCCACAAACAGTGACAACCCAATGTTTACACCAGGTGTCGTCCAAGGATCAGATAGTGTATACCCTGCATAATATTTTGGTAATGCCCCAGGAAAAATCTCAACTTTTCTGTCTATCTCCCCCCTTTGGCAATTTGTTTGGCAAATACACAGATGTTCCCACATTCATTAAAGCTGGATAACAGCACACAATCCTAACTTCTACCATTGAGTTTCTCCCATTAATCTCCATATTTTATTCAATTTAGTAAGCTCTATTGAATGCCCTATTAAAAAAATCTAACCAGAGTAGTCTTATAATTTTATCCATTCCTGTAACCAAATTAGTTGTTCAAAATTAACTCTAACTCTCTAGTACAGACACATCAATCAATAGATTTCCTATATTTGCACCAATCAAATCAATACTTAGTTTGATTCAAACAATATCATCAAAATCATCACAAAAACAGATTCTCCTGTTAAACTTGAACCATCAGTTGGCAGTCGGTTCCTCCAGGTGTGTTGATCATCTTGTTCGCCCCATGGACGTTCCGTGTTCACCAGGGTGACACTTTGCGTGCCGTTGCAATGGTCTTCTCCCACGTCGGTGGAAAAGGGAGGTACGTTACTGAGCACGTCCTTTTATCCCCCACTTTATGCTCTATTGGATGGGTGAGGCCTGTTGGTGTTGTCTTAAGGTGAGAGACTTGGACCCAGGTGTCATGCTCTCCAACCATTTTCTGATCCTTACAAGGTTTTCCCTTAAATCACGACCGCACCCCCACTGGAGTAAACCACTTCTTGCCTGCTTCCACCTGTGAATGGAGACCTTAACTACTTTTGTTAGTGACAACACCTATTAACTCATCTGCTTGTCTGGCCGGTCTTCCGGCTTTTAATGTGACCTGTGGAATCAACAACCTGAAACATTATCACTGGATCATTTCTTGGACTTAATAGCATTCAGGGTCCTTTTCCCCTGGAAAACATTCAACTCACATTGCTCATGTCCACACCACAATGTTTATACATTTGGAACAGAATCAGTTCTGTTTGCTGCAATCCATCCCCACATTCTGTAAAAGGAAAATCTTAGTTATGCGCTGCGCAGGTGCGACACCGTTCCGTCACACTAATAACCCAGGCCAGGGTAGTTTAGCCAAATTCATCCATAGCCATTATTTTATTAGACATTCTGCTCATGTCTCAAAAGTCTGCATGATCTGTAGAGAAAAACAAATGTCGAGGTTATTTTTTAGATAGTGAAGTACATGTAGTTTCTTTTGTCTGCTGTCCTGCCATGGCCTTCGCTGCTGCATCTGCCCTGGCGTCTCCTGTTGAAACAGGCCTGCAATTGTGTTATCAGCGTGTGCAGCCCACTTACATACAGCAACATTGCCCCACCTGTGCAATGGCTTTCAGCAAATTTGAGCCCCTCAGTAAACCATATTTGGCAATTGTTACCATCCCCCTTTTGACGCATGACCTTGCTCGTGCATCAATTTAAATTAATCTGATTTGCCAATCAACACTAACCCAAACAGCATCCTTCAGCCAGTTTTACCCCCAAACATCTTTTTCTGAAACACAAATATTGCATTCTACACTTAAAGGCCCAATCTCATCTTCTTATCGAAGTTGTTGAAGGGCAACGGCCCTGAGTCTCACAGCAAATCCTGCTTTTCAGGCCTGTTGTTTGGTCTCTTACGTCAGTCATCTACAAACATTTCCAAAGTCATCAATTGTTTCTATCAGGTCAGGTCGTGCTGTACAGACTTAGTCTATGTCAGTCAAACATTCCCCCTTTGTTCATAATTGTTAAGGACTTTCTTAATAATTCAATATTAACTTAGCCAATTTCTCTTTGTCGTTGCTGTCAAATCTACACCCTTTTCGTTTATTTCAACCCCTGACAGATGGCCATCAACGAATTCACAATTCCAATTTACAACTTAAACTGATCATCAAATCTACATCATGAATGACAAAACTATTACTACTACACAGGGCTTGATGACCAATCAACTTAAAGCTCGTCTCATGTTCTGTATTGTCTTTTCACCAGAATGACCAGCTTCTTTAAAGTTTGTCATTTGCCTTAAGGCCCTTAACCCATCTGTGATGATAAAACACTCACAAAAACATACAATGCTTTCACTATCAAACACACACACTCATACCTGACTATGAACTGCTAATTTTTTCATATTCAAATCTTTCGAATAAGATTTTAAACTTCACATTTTCTTGAAACTCTTACCTAATTTTACATGGTTTCTAAACCAGTTTCAAAGCCTGTCTGTTCATTATTCCGTTGAATTTAAAAAGGTCAGCTGGTTTGTTTTGGTTCGTTATCATTATTCTGCTTCAGCTTGCTTTACCAGGCCAATAACAGAAAGACAGACACAGCTACCATCCCTTCCTCCACTCAAGTCTCTCTCACTATAACAAAATAATCTTTTCAACAGCCTTCTAAGACTGTAACTTAGACAACATTTAAATTCATTACAATACCCTTTGACCATTCACCTTTGTTATCCAGACTTTTCTTACATCTCCAAAAGCTGTCTTCATCTTTAGTCACCACCATGTCTAACGACCTTTAGGAGTCAAAATTATGCTCGACATATGATATTAGTTCTGAATCAACACTATAATTTTCCTTGCCCATAAGGCGACCAACATCCAAAAGTTTTGTTACTGTCTCCACAACAACAAATGGGAATCACTTCATGGCCCTGACTGAACCCAGAAAGCCCACTTCCTGTTAGCTCTTTATCTATAATCTCCATCAGGGTGTGGTCCCCTGGCATACATTGAGCTTGTCACAATGAGAAACAAGCCATAGAATGAATGCGGTTTCTGGTGAGTGGGATAGAGGGACTTACGTTTCTGGGGCAGACTGCCGTGACTCCTCACAGCTCCATCCCCCCTAATCGATACAGGATGCTGTTGGCCTCGCAGACACCCATCCACTCTCATCCTCCAACCTCACATAAACACCTCCATCAGGAGATGCCCAGTGTCTGCGTGACCCCCTGCCTTAGGTTGCCTCCTATTTGGCCAAAGAAGGTCTTACCCGTCTCTGAGTAGCCACTCGTGCACACATGGTAACCGCTGTTTTTCCAAAACCGTTTTCTTCAACAAAATCTGTTGTTTTCTGGAGCTTAGGAAAAACATTCGAGAGTCACCAGGGCCATTTGGATTGCCTAATAGTTGTAACACAGGGAGACAGGTTAATTACAGCAGTATTCAATCACTTAGATCCATTAACCATCTTAAAAAGCAGCTACTAGCTACTCAGCGGATTTAGATCACAACCGTACATTCAGTGTACTTTATCTGTAGGTGGAGCCGTCGCCCCGTCCCCGTCTCATGGTGGGGACTAAAATCTTCAGACAAAGAAGTTACTGGTTCACCAACAACCTAGTCAAACGTGTCAATTCGTTTCATCTATTATTATTTTAAAGACTTCTTTAAAGTAATTAAGTTTTACTTTTAAAACATGTAAAATACCAATTGCCCTCTGAATGGCATTGATTTCTCTCAACATCTCTGTGTCTATGATCTTCAACTGAAACTGTGCTTTAATACAAATAGCTTATTATCACTAATGACACAGGCTCAGATAACAGCTTTAGCTGACATTGAATGAGAGAGACTGTGAGGTATTCAGGATTAGTACTGCACGCTTATAAACTTCTAACATCAAACTTTATCTCATCGTTTAACTCTATTCCAACTTAAGGCATCCTTGCCAGAAATTACATACGGTTGCAAATAAACATATTATTTAAATTAGTCTTTTGCCCACATCAGGGAATTTATGCATTACTAATTTTCACTCAGATTGAGTCTGTTGCACTGGCAGTTTTTTCAGCCACAGCACACATCAGATAAGCAAGCTGTTTCACTACAGCCAATAACAGACTGTCTATCTTTTGCAAGCAAAACATCAGCTTCTAGTTCTTTCCTGGTCAACTTCTCAAGTTGTTTGTTTAATCCAGCATTCAGCAACTGCTAATACTGTGCTGCTTCTGCTTATTTGTTCTTAAATAAAATTATTATTCTAGTCCTCAATAACTTTCCATATTTCTCAATCTCAATTTTAAGTGTCAAGTTCTCAATTACATTAACATTGACAAGATTAGTGTCTCTACATAATCTAAACCCTTTCTTAAAATGTTTAATTACAACATAATCATTCTTTTTAGTTACTTTGATATATTTTGCAACACATTTGTTGGAGTCATTAATTTTACATCAAACTGTATTCATTAAATTCACTTTTAAAAATTACTATTATAGATCCTTTCTTCAAAAGGACTCACTTTAAGACTTCAATCTTTCGACCTTGTTTTTATTTCTTATTTCTCAGATGAAAAAATGTTAATGTCGTCATTTAAACTGATTTACTTTTCAAACCCACATTATTACCAGAAATGTGTCTCTATCACATTTTAAAACACCTTCTCGGTGGGCTCTTACAGTTACACATTAAGTGGTCCTGCTGACCACAATCAAAGCACTCTCTGTCATCTCCAACATATTGCACACACTTGAAGCAGTGTGTGTCCCATTCAGGAATGCACACAGAGCCACTGATAAGCAGTTCTCTGTATTCTTTTACAGTCCACCAGTGGCAGATTTAATCACAATAGCCAAATCATAATCTTCATTATTATCATTGGCAGCACATTCATTTTTAAAAGCTGCATTAAAGTGCTCAAAATATTCTTTTTCGTTTTTACAAATTTTTTTGATTATTTGATTACTTTGGTCAGACTTGTCCTGGGAAATTATCCCTGACCCATAATTTCCTTTTATAAAACAATATCTTATTTCAATGTCAATCAACCTTACTGATTTCCAGAATCTTTGGACATAGCTGTCTTTACATTTTACTAATTTGGTATTACCATCAACAACACAAATTACAGAACAAGTATCTAACATCCGGACGCCGGGCTGAATAAGCAAACTCTGTCACTCTACTCCCCGCATAGCTGGACCCTCAGATATTAAATACAGACATAGTCTACAATCGTAAATACCAGGATACACGCATTCGTTTTTTTACAAAACTACAGTTTCAATTCATTTTATAATAAACGAAGATGAATAGTAAATCCATTCTTTTCACTACCCCCCATTATAGACCCTTTAGGTTCAAACAATGGTTGTCAAACCACAATTAAACATAATTTCAATCATTATTTTACCACTAAAATATAAATTTGTTCCCCAATTTGCTTAATGAAACATTCCTTATCTTCATATCCCTATTAATCATACTCAATGCCTTATTGTTTTATCTGAAATGTACTTTTCATATAAGTTCAATTTAATCTAACTTAACAGGCGCTCATAAATTATCCATGAATTCTCACAGAATTTTCTTTTTCCTCTACCAGCTTCCTCAAGCCAAATGTCCACTGTCTGTTCGCATTTTCTACACCCATGCCTAGCGCAACCGCAGCACCCCTTCTGTGCCTCGCTGCTTTGCTCCACTGACTCCCACACCACCCCCAAACTAGTAGTGCTCAGTGTTCCCTCTCTAGGGAAGTCATGATATTTAATCAGTTTTTTCAATGTCTAACACACCTTTTTCATTTGCCAAAATACTGGTGTATCATAATTTACATGCTTACTCTGTGCTTTCCCCATACTGACTCGGCCTGTGGTTTTTTATCGTTCGACGCATCTATAATCTGCTGGACGTCTCCAACAGATCTGGTCACTTCACCCAAGACCAGAAAGGTTGCACCCAGTGCTAAATTGTAAGTCGCAGTTAAACCCAGACAGACCCGTATCAGTTCAGATCCTCTGCTTTAAATTTATAGACCTTACAATGCAAGTCGTAGTTAAACCCAGACAGACCCGTATCAGTTCAGATCCTCTGCTTTAAATTTATAGACTCACACCCCAGCCGGGATCAGACGCATTCAGTATGGTTCAGCCACTCTTGTAAACCCAAACAAAATACTTTTTCCCAAAATAAAATATTTTAGCGGTCTCTTACCAGAGATATGTTGCCACGGGTTCATTTTCTTTTAATTCCAGTGGAGCTTCTCCCAGACCCGACAGCGGTCAGCCCCTCTCTCTCAAGCTTACGAGGTAGAGCTGGAACTGCTCAGTCCAGGTGGCCAAACACCGTCCGCTCTCGGGTCCAGAAGGCACTTCCAAGGAAATCTACACTTCTGACACCAAATTGTTGTGGCAAAAATCCTTTCAAACATCATCACTGCGTAAGAGACACTCAGAGTCAAATTAATGAAATAAAATAAGTACTTTATTCTTGCAAGAAGGTCCCAGTCTAAACACAGAGAAGCCTGTGGTGAGAGTGACACACAGGACTGCCCCCACCACACAGCTTTTATACTCAAACCCAAGGTTTCTTGTTGTACAAGTTAACTCCCAATAAGGAATTCACATGCTACCACAGAAAAGGTCAGCGCTTGCTGACTAGACTAGTCAGAGTGGCGTCTAGAGTCAAAAGTCTTCTTTCCACCTGTTTCCATACATCTCCTCATACATGTTCCATACATAGGATTCTCAGAAAAGCACATGCTGTACTCATGCATCTTGCTCAACACAAACCCATTCTAATAATCATCTACTGATCAGTATCTAATGTTTAATTACTAATAATTACTGTAGGATTAAGCAAATTAAAATTTTTCCACAACAGCCAGTTGGCAAAATACCTGAAAGATAAGTTTATCTATAAATCCACCAGTTGAGCCACTCGTGATCGACTAGTTTTACCGCAAATTAGTTAAAATTTTCTCTAATCTAGTCTAGAGCGATCGTGCATAAGAGACAGATGGTGAGCTCCTAACGGCGCGGACGCAAAACCAGGACTGGAGTCAAAGCCAATTCCTCTCTGCACTCTAAGCGTTCTGTTATCACTCCGATTACATCACTACGGGTTTTCCAGTCTCACTCACAGGAAAAACTGCTCCGTGTTTGCGTGAGCAAAGTGCACGCATTTCTCTAAAACCAACAGAATGCCTATTCTTAAGGTCTTGTGCTGTTTTATGAAGGCAAAAAGCAATATCATGGTTTCGTTTTTTAGTTAATTGGCAAAATATAATGCTAGAGACCTTCATGTTAGTTTATACATTCTCATATGTTTGGCAAAAGGCAGATTCGAACTCAGATCCTAGCGCATCAACTCTTTCATGAACAACACGTTTTACGATCTACGCCACTGTAGTTGTCTCGTGACAGGCGTGTTTTTGTTATAAAGACAGGCACTAAAGGAGGCTTTAGTGCAAATAATAGGCTATGCTCCCCCGCCCCCAGAGAAATCTCATGCCAAGCTAAACTCAAAAGTTGGCAGCTCTGTCTATGATGGTTTTACAGGCCTGGTAAATAAGCATAAAGACAGAGTAAAGGGGTGAATTAATGTTTAGTTTAATAATGAATTGTCTGATCTTCTTCAAGAGCGAAACCAAGCCTGGGCTCAGGCTAAAAATTCAAAGCTTTATTCTGACTGGTTGAAATTTCGGCGTTTACGTGATTTATCCACTGTAAAATTAGACTTCTCTTCTCAATAGTTTCTATAATTTATTGCTGCTACCTCCCTTTATATAACACCTTATAATCCAATTTCCAGCTCTCCCATTGCTTGTCCTGTTGATCAGTTACTGTCAGCACAACTATTTTATTTCAAGACAAAAACTGTTTCAGAAGTAAGGAAGGCCTTGAAGGATCTCGATTTGAAAAAAAATCATCAGGTTCAGACAAATTGGAGGTTTATTTTTTTAAATAGCTGCAGATTTGATAGCCAACCAAGTTTCATATTTAATTAACCTTTCTTTAGCTACGAATCAAGTATCGGCCATTTGGAAATCTGCCAATGTGCTCCCCCTTCACAAAGGTGGTGATCCTGCAAACATAAATAATTATGGGCCAAAAACCCATTTTAAGTCATACCTGGAAACAAATTCTGAAAAAATAGGTTATATGGGCAATTGTGTAGAATTGGTTCAAAGTTAGAGTTGGAGACATCTTGAAAAGAATGGTCTTTTTCCATATAAAGTATTATTTTTAAAGTAGGCCATTTACATGTTATACATATTTCAAAGTTAAGGATTCATTATTTTGATATGTGCATTGTATAGCTTGCATTGGATAACAGTTGATTAGTTTATTTTTGACAAAACATACTATATATTTAACATATGAGCAGAAGCTGTCTAACTACAGCTCATTTGATGTCTATTTTATTGTAAAAACTTTATAATCTATTTCGTCTGTGTCCGTCTATTTCTTTAGGCTATTTCTTTAGGCATCTGTGCGTTTGTCCATTGCATTTTTATAATTTACTTCATTTTAAAAAAGAGAATTTCAGCTTCATAAAGAGAGATCTTTCGTGTCTCTGTGACAAGTATTTAATGAGTTACAGCTCATTTTTCAGACTCGTTTCAGAAAGATTTTTGCGGAGACAGAGTGAGCTGAAAGTGCACCCTGTTTATTTTATTTATTTTACAAAAACAGAAGGTTTTAATGTTAATAAGAGTGTACACAAAAAAGAAGACCCTCTATAGTTTATAATCATGTATTGATTTTATTTATTTGACCATTAATGACGGAGTATTTTAAGACTATGCAGCTATGTGAAAAAAAAAACGATCAAAACGGGGGCTGAATATTTAAGCCATTTCTCTTCACTGAATGTAAATATGTCCACACCAATTAAATCAATGGCTGCTTGTATTTCCAGCTCTGTTGCCCAAGTTCCGACATAGGCTATTTCATTTTTCATTTTAATCTGGAGGATGTGTTAGAACAGCACGTCTCAGTTTTCTATGTTCTTGTTCACTTACACTTACTGCATAAGCTACCGATCTGAAAAAGCAGTTTCCATCACCAACAATATCTTTGGTTTCACAAGGTTCAGCCATTTCAACAATCTCATCTGGATTGCTTTGATCTTTTACAACATGTACAATGTTCAGCTTCGAGCAAATACTCGTCTGTTATTGGACTGAACTGAAAAGAAACTAGTTTGTGTTAGTTTGTGAAATAAAATCTACATCATCTGCATTTTCATTTCTTGGGCATAAAGACATTATTGTTTTCTTTTGTGTACATATTTCATTCACTCCTTGATCTGTGCTTTTGAAATCAGTCAAAACACCATCAGTTTGCGAAACAAGTTCAACCTCAACAGGGTCTTCTTTCCCCGCTGATTCTGCCAAGCCCGTTCCCTTGGCTGTGGTTTCGCTAGATAGCAGGTAGGGACAGTGGGAATCTCGTTCATCCATTCATGCGCGTCAAGCAAGTATCGTCACCTGGTACGATACAAGGGGTCTCACCTTTCTGGCTTGTTAAGGATGGCCGTCACCCATACTACCAGCACGCTGATAATTCGGTCGAACGACCAGCGCACTTGACGACAAAAAAACGGCTAACAGTGGAAGGTAGTATACATGAAGCCAATCGTGCTGCGAATTGGTGTCACTAGTGCACTTAGTATAATCATGTCGAGTCCAGAACCGGCCTTGTCCGCAACAACTGCTCCGCTCCTCTGCTTCTGCTCCCGCTTCTGCACCTGCAACAGAAAACAGCAAGAGAGAGGTATGATTAGTATGGAATGGATAACCACACCCCCACCCCCGCTTCTCTGCCATTGGGGTGTCATTAGAGTGGGAAACTAACTATCCGTCGTTTGATGTATGGGCTGTTTGTGAGACTTATTTCTCCAACGTTCCTTGCTCCCTAGGCGAAATGCACCTTCCCAATCACAGGGAGGTCTTCCTGCCAAAGGCCTGTCCCTTCGCTAGGAGTCCGGCCACCCTGGAGCTGTCTTTGGGAGCTGTCAGCCCCGTCACAGCCCATGATTGGTGGAGAAGCATGAATGCTTCGAGACAGAATTCCCATCTTTCGGGTTTTGTACCTAGAGAGGGCATTAGCACTTCAGATTGCCTACCAACCCTGCAGGTAACAACTGGGGATTCACCCACAGGTGATGGGTTCTGAACTTGGGTTCTGCCCTTCTGGTACGTCCGGTCCTTCTCCCTTACCCCTGACCCGCAAGGTAACCCTCACCAGGCGTGAGATGATCGTGATATCCCCTTCGTCAGTATTGGGCCCTGCTTATGCGCCCTAAGGCTGGGTCTTTCAGAGACATGTGTGTTTTTACTACTATGACACCCCTTTGGCAACCATCCTTGTCCGCTCCACGTCAGTATCGAGGCCCTCCATTTCATGACAACCGCTCTCAGAGTGCTCGCGGCTGCGACTCCCTTCAGCGCAATGGGCTCATCACAACCATCACCTTCGCAGGAGCCGCGACCCCGACGGCCCAGGCAGCCGGACCCCCCGTCTGGAACCCATCCATGCGGCATGACCTGCTCAGCTATGCAGCTCCAGGTTGACCTTCACGGAACCAGGATCAAGCTCTACCAGGCTGGCCAGCTCACATCAAGGTGGGCCTGACGGGGGGAGTAACCCACCCTTTTTTGGGATGCGGGGAACCACACCAGCCCCCGCAGGACCCGGCGAGCCCCGCGAGCAAAGCTGCAACCTTCCCCACCAATCCTACGGGGGCCGGCACCAGTCCCCCACCACCATCTATCCCGTTATTCTTTGCACCGCCACGTGACAAAACCCAGTCAGGCATGTTACCACTGTTAGCCCTTCACGGGTCCAGATTGAACATTACCCAGCTTCGGCCCATACACAATGGCAGGCATGCACAACGGGAATCATGCCCTCGATACCTATGTATTTTGGGTGGAGAAGAAGCTTCGAAGAATGTCTAAAGAGTAGAGGAGGCACCTCCGACTCATCAGCTTCGCGAAGGTATTCATCCTCCGTTTCCCCATACCCATGGTTTCCAGCAGCTTGTAATTGCCTTCATGCCACAGGCCCCTTGCACCTAAGGGGAACCCGAAAATCTGCACCTGCTTGACTCCAAGTTTTTGAGCAATCAGTTTCTTATAGGGCCCGTAATAGTCCTCTTTCGCGCCCTGCCACCGTGAGGGTGTCAGGAGCAACCTCGAATCGGACTGTCACGTCAATGACCAAGGCACGGTCCCCTCGGATGAGTACCAGGTCTAGTCATCTCACAATCCCAAGGCGGGACCTGAACTCCCATTCCTGGCGTGCCTCCCACCCGAGGGTCTCGGCCTCGAGGAGACGGCACAGCTTATGGTGCCGGGCAATCCTGGCCACGCTCATGGCCGGGCATTGCCCAAGTATGTGTGAACATGACTCCATCCTGTGTGGACATCTCCTGCAAGTTGCCCCAGACTTGCTTCTACCCCGACACCGGAACTCACGAGTGGGATTTACCCCGGCCCGCAACTGGAGAGCCGCAATGTACTGCTTTACTTTCATACATGCGGGCTTCCTCAACCACGAATTGCTCGCCACCAAATTCCTAAAGTCGAGTATACCCACTCCCTGGGTAGGGAGACCTGCCCATTTGAGGAATTAGTCACGCCTCGAGTCAAATGGAGAAACACATATGTGGGTCAACAGGTCGGCGGCGTCTCCTCTTTCGTTCGAGCCTTCACCACTAGCCAGTGGGAAATTTTCATTTGTGCCGCCGGCCCTCATCCACGCCCTTTCGAACTTGGATTGCATAAATGGAGTCTCCATCAAACCCTTGGTGACCGGATCATTTGAGCAAGTGAGGCGGTGAAGCCTCCTCGCTTGCATGGACGGAATGTGTCGGGTGAGCTTACAAATCCCCAGGCCACCACCCCGGTTCTTCGCATATAGTAGCCCATCAGAGGTTGATGGGGAAAGATGCAACCACTTCTTCACCGCCCCTCTGATTTTGCCGTCCGTGGCACGCAGCATAATGTCACTGACTTCGCCTAGGTCAGCTTGGTAATAAAGACGTGGAAGGACATACTGATTCAGGAGAACCACCCTCTGTGAGGGTTTAAGGAGGGATTTCCCGATGTCTTTAACCCATCTCTCCAGGACCACGGACCAGTCAGGCTCAACCACCCCTCCCCAGGGGTTGATTTTGATTCCAAGGTACTTGATTGCCTCCCCGATGCTGGTCTGTTGAATTGGCAACCCCCCCCAGTACCCATGAGTCATTAACCGTGAAGGACCCAGCATCGGGTTTCAAACAGAAGTCTTTACATTTAGTCGGCTGAGCCCTAAGGCCGGTGCCCTGGCAAAACGAGTCAAGCAGTTTGAGGTTATATGCCATATCCCTCCATGATCCTCCTATCAGTACGAGGTCATCAGCAAATGCGAGACACACTACTGTTTGACCCCCCTCCATAATGTAGCCGCTGCCATTGCGTTCAAGGCCCTGGATCAACGGGTCCAGGGCAAGGTTGAAAAGCAAGGGAGATAATGGATCACCTTGCTTAACACCAACCCTCACTTTAATGTCGGGGGTAGTTATTCCCCCGACCTCGACACAGGTAGAACTGTTTGTGTAGATCTGCTGGATCATGGATCAGACCTACCACATGGGGATCTACTTTAATTTGCCCAAGAGCTGATAGGGTATGCTCATGGGAAACGGAGTCGAACGCCTGTGCAAAGTCGATGAATACCACTGCGGTTGCGCTCTTCTTTGCAGTGCCGGATGAGACCTCGCAGAACCTCGATATTCTCCGCGCACCCAGGGGCAGGACGAAATCCCCTTTGTCTAGGGTGAACTGGGCATGATTCAGTTAGCCGCTTTGTTAACACCCTAGTGAAGAGTCTCAAGATCATCGACCCGATGGTGATGGGCCTCCAGTTACCCACCTCCATCGCCGCTCCTGGGTCAGATGTCTTTGGAATTAGCACTGTTCGACTTTTCTTCAGGCGGGAAGGAACCACTCCCGTAATCCACCACATGTTAAACAGTCTGGTGAGGGTCTCACACCCAGGATCCCACTCGAGAATATCCCGTTTCCCGATCCCATCTGGGCCTGGTGCGGAGTCGTTCGAGGCCTGACGGAGGCTAGCTTGGACCTCGCCTTGGGAGAGCAGCCCCATGAGAGGAGTGTTGTCAGCACACTCCTCAGCCCTAAATTGACCCAGCCCACGAAAGGGGGAGGATCCCCCCATTTTGCCTGGAAAAAGTTATATATAGTGTCGGCTGAGATGGGACAACGTGTGTCCTTCCTCCCGTCGAGGATCTCAGCCGCCAGGCGGGCCGGGTCGTGTTTAAACTGGTACTGGACTCGATGATAGGCACGTTTATGGGCAAGGTATTTTATCTGATGCCTGTTCCGGTACCGAGGGTGGGCTCCTTCTCTTTTTGCACACCGATGCCTTCTAGGGCCACTCTCCCCTCCATGGGTACAACCCCGGAGTATCCTTTGCTTTACCGCCTCAACCAACTCGGGTAGTTGGTCGCAACCATCCAGCCAGGCTTGTAGTCCTTGAGTGAGGCCTGTAACATCGCCCTCCCCTCGCTCACCATTTTACGGGCCACCTCTCTGAGGAGTATCAGGAGATCCCCCTCTGGCAAGCTGGGTTGAATGGGTGGGACCAATGCACTTGTGGGGGTCTCCACTATAACCTCATCCTCCCTTGCAGCTCGGGATCTGCACCTTCGTTTAGCGGGGAGGCCCTCGACAGAGGAACCTACACCTTCCACCAGGGCACTCGGAGTCCCAGCCTCGACTCCAGTCTGCCGAAGAGCAGAACTCCCCCGCTTACAACTTTGTTCAATTCTTTTCCGGTTCCTGAATCTCTGGGTGGACATGCAGCTCGTGTATACTTCGCGCTCGCTTCTGACCCAAACGTAGCATCACATCCCTTGCAACTCCCCGCACCGGCCGGTACGGCGACCTCACCTTTACATTTAGGGATGTGACACGAAATTGGATGGGCCGATTTCTAGGTTTTTCCACACAACCTACAACTGTATCTAACTAACACCTTTCCATGCTGGATCGCAAAGTGTCTTTTGATCCATGCTAGGGCGCTAGCCGACACGCCACAGAGGGCACAGGCGAAGTCCCGGTAGTGGCAGTAAAACCACCACCCCGGTCACTCCAGCCCGTACATCAATGGAGGATGGTATGTCTCGCTCATTCCCGTCTCTTGGGGGGTGTCAGTTTGCACTGGACCTGGGGCTTCTCTGGCTCATTCCTTGTTCCGAGGTGTGCTGCATCGCTTTCAGTCAGGGCACTGTCTCCAACCCGTCCCCTGGGGAGACGAGTCAGTACCACTGAACATCTCTTAACCATTTCCATTCCAATGGTCGGTACACGGTTTGAGCCACTGCCACCATCTTGATCCCTGGCTCCAGGACCAAGAGGGGATCTTGTTATACTGTGGTCACCCAATCCCGAGGCTTCCACAGGGCAGCTTTTTATACAGGGCGCCCTGCCATCCTGTTTGACATCGTATCCTCCCGGCAGAGCACCGTTTAATGCGCAAGGAGGGAAGGAGCAACATGCTTTTCATTGATCAACGACCAGACACTGGCCTTCCCAGGCGCAACATAATCCCATCAACCAGGCCACCCTAGCAGCTATAAACCAAGGGAGGGGTGCTCTCCCAGGTTCCCATTCAACCAGAGATGTCCGTTTAATATAGCCGTTTCATATGAGTATTGCCCAAAGAGGTGCCGTTATATTCCTCTTTTCTATATCAGCGAGAACTCTGATGAGGCCGACAGGCTCAACCCAGCAGGGAAGCACCGTCTTGTCATGTAGTGCAGAGCAGGGAGGAGCAAATCCACCCCTCATGGTTCATTAAACCAGGTGGGTGCCTCCCCTGGCAACAACTAGAACCAATCAATCAGGGATCCCCAGCAGGGGCTGCTGTAGCATAAGGTAGCTTACAGTCAAATCCTGTGAGTTACAGCTTGCCTTTATTCCCTAATCCGGCCGGGGGTCATGGGAATAACGCCGCAGATCGGCGGGTCGACATTGTTTATGGTCGGAACTACGACGGTATCTGATCGTCTTCGAACCTCCGACTTTCGTTCTTGATTAATGAAAACATTCTTGGCAAATGCTTTCGCTCTCGTCCGTCTTGCACCGGTCCAAGAATTTCACCTCTAGCAGCGCAATACGAATGCCCCCGGCCGTCCCTCTCAATCATGGCCCCGGGTTCCAGAAACCCACAAAATAGAACCGGAGTCCTGATTCCATTATTCCTGGCTGCGGTATTCAGCGGGGACAGGCGGCCTGCTTTGAACACTCTAATTTTTTCAAAGTAAACGCTTCGGGCCCCGAGGAACAGATACCCAGTTAAGGGCATCCGGGGGGCGCCGCGAGGCAGGGGTCCGGGACAGGCAGTGGCTCGTCGGCCCGCTCCCGAGATCCAACTACGATCTTTTTAACTGCAGCAACTTTAGTATACGCTATTGGAGCTGGAATTACCGCAGCTGCTGGCACCAGACTTGCCCTCCAATGAAAAAATAAATAAATTGTTACCATGTATGTGTGTGTTCTGAGTACGAAACTACCTTTTTTGGGTTGAAATAGCATTGTTTCGAAAGTAAAATTTAATTTAGCAGGAGAACCGAGTTTATTATTGTTGTTATTTGTGTGCAATTAAAGCAATTACATCTTTTTTTTTAATTCTTTAAATTATGTAACATATAATGAACATATTTCAGTAAGACACCCCTGACTACAAGTGATTTGACACTTAAGAAAGGATCAGTTTTGCTGAAGATTGCCAAAGAAGTAAAAAAAAAAAAAACACAACAGAGAGTGAGGTCAGCATGCAGCTATGGGTACGCACGGGAGAGTGGAACGTCATTTGACAGTGTAGTGAGGATAGGCCTGCTTAAAATGGAGGAAATGTAAAAAAAAAAAACACAGAGTGAGGTCAGAATGTACCCACAAGTACACACAGGAGAATGAAATGATAAAACAGTGATTTTCTTTTCCAAATATCTACATGACACATGAGAGAGAAATGTCTGAGTGGGAGTGATTTGAGACTCCGGCTTTAAATAGACGTGCAAAACCTTGCTGTTGCTCAAAAATTGACTGAAAGACATTCATTTTAACAGTAGATTCAGAAGTTGAAAACTGGAAATGTGCTCCCTGTCGTTCACCAGTTCGCAAAGGAAACAAGGCCAATTCGACGACCTCCCTTTCATGACAGAGGAACACAATGCCATCAAATCATCAGTACACCAGTAAAGTGCTGAGCTTTATTCTGAAGCCTAACACATGTCAATAGCTCAGAGTATGACTGAATTAAAGACGTTTTGTCAGGGGTCAAAAGGTCACAGGGGCTCCAAATTCGACACTGTGGCAGTCCAGGGGCCCCTTGGCCGGGACACCGGGGTCGGAGGTGAGCCCCGAGGACTCGCTGTTTAATTTGTTGGTAAGAAGACTAAGAAATTGTGCATTGTCCCTTTAGAAATTAAAAATAAAACAAAGAAGTTAGGTTTATCATACAGCTTTGCAGCTCTTAAGTGTTCAAAGAGAGAGAAAAAAAAACATGAAGAGAGTATACTGACATTACACAGAGAGAGAGAAAGATGAGCAGCGCAGGATGAGTGAAAAAAAAAAACGCCCTCGGCATTAAATAGACTGAAAAATCGCGTTTCTGCACATCCAGGGACCAAAATTTGGGCAGGCCATTCTGGATCTGGCTGGGAAAACAAAAAAAATGGGGCCGCGAGCATATGCGTCCAACCCTGGTTCTGAACGGGTGATCCAGAGAACCGCTGTACCTGTGCATTTCGGTAGTACACGCATGCGCAGTATCAGCTGCTCTGTGCTCATCACTTCTCTCAGCAACAACACATGTCTCAGTTCAGTGAACTTTTTGAGTTACTGGAATAAAATGTACTCCTGGATATTGGTTTATTTCGACTTCGGAGGGACTGTCAGACATGTCTGAAAATGAGTAACTTTAGTAACTTGTGTTTCAGCGCTGACGCAAGACACGCGAACTGTTTCGAACGATTCAGTCCGATTTAGTGTACTGGTTTGACCGTAGAACTGTCTCCTTAACCTCACAAAAGAATTAGTTATAAATCTGTTTTTATAGGGTGAATTTCACTAACTATATGTTATTTGAGGTACACAGGAAATGTTTATTACCAATCTTAAACCATCTGTGACATGCAGACAACAATAAACAAACACTTCCCATTCATTAAATTTTTCTTTTATCTTTTGGAACCCTCTTATGGACACACAAACATCTTACAGGCTTTTTTTTACTCAATAACCAGTTACATATAAATGAAAGTCTTATCTGTGTTTTGAATGATGATAATCACGAAGGTGACGATGCCCAAGATAATCACGTTGAAAGTTCCTTGACCAATGTCTCAAACTCAACGTCCAGGAAACCTCAGATCCAAGAATACAAATTCCACATTTTCCCAGTGTCCACCTTATAGTTGATCCAAAATCACATAGGTGGTATAATACAGCTTCATGATCCACAGCCGTGTGAGTATAATCCAATTTCAGGATCAACAGAAGTAAGACATATGGCTTTCTAAACTCACTTCATGTAGTTTCAAACAAACCCAGTCAGGCAGAAGCGACCGCAGGACAAACCCCCCAGAATGTGAAGTCCTTTTCTGATTAAGCATCAAACTCTTAGGCTGCGTTCGGAATCGCATACTTCCCTACTATATAGTAGGCGAAAGAGTAGGCGAGCGAAAAAGTACGTTCGAATCCTCAGTATTCATAAAAGAGTAGGCGAGAATTACCTGGTTGACGTACTAATTATCGCTGAGATGTGGACGATAGTGCGTTCGAATATGCCTACTTTCCTACTATATAGTAGGCGAAAACAGTACGTGAAAGAAGCAGTACGTTCGAAACATCAGTATTCCTAAAAGAGTAGTCGAGAAGTTCCCGGATGATCTCCTGCTTTCGCCCAGATTTTTGAGTGCTTGTCCGATTGTACTCATCTATCCCAGGAGGCAACGCGAGAGGATACGTCAATATCAACATCGCGGAGATCAGCGGGGGTTTTCAAATGTGAGTAAACACGGTTCCTTGTGTTTAAATCGTATGTGTTAAACTAATTTAGAGTAAACGTTTTAACTGTTGAAGGTGTAAAGGAGTTAGACAGTATAGTATTGTTGTGATTTTGCTGTAAACACATGTTTTATTATGTACAGCTAGTTAACAGGGGAGCTCCAGTAAGTAACGTTACACGTAAAGTTACGTTTCTAAAGTGGATTTACATAACCATACACCTTAAACACGCTGATTTAAAATGTCTATTTACATCAGGAAGGAAAATATTGTATAAGTATTGCAGATGAGCACATCCCAACATGAAAAATACATCTGAGTGTAACGTTGTGTGTACTATTATGTAGGATAATATTGAGGAACATTTAAGTTGGATTAAAAGTGAGTTAACACATCAACCTCAGTATGTAAATGCAGTGTTGAGCTCGTAATGTGAATCTTGTCTGTATGTTACAGGGACAGGTGGAGAGAGGCTCATGATGCTGAATGCTATCATCAAAGGCTTTGAGAGAGTATAGTACAGAAATGGATAACAAAATCTATTCAATATTAAGTTGTAGTTTTGGATGATTGTAATTTCAAACCGAGAAATTACAACACTTTTCTGAGTCTTGATTTCTGTGCGTTTGCTGCAGAGCTTTTGTGGAGGAGCAGGACCTGCAAGGAAAGATGATGGCAGCATTTGTTGAGGGAAAAAAAGGTTTTAGGGATTTTACTCAAACATAAAGTAAGGTAATTTTTAATACATAAATCAAATGACATTGTGCTGTTAAAATGATTGCTTTTGTGTAATGTTTTTGTATTTTTGTAGGATCTGAAATGTCTGCAGACTGGTGTGAGCACTGAGGATGAGGAGCCCAGAGCTGAATCCTGGAAGTGGTGCCATAGATGAGTCCCTCCATCACTCCACCTGGCCTTATGAGTCCCTCCATCGCTCCATCTGCCCTTATTGCCTCAGATTGTGAAGCGCAGCAACAAGCTCCGGCACGAAGGCACAGTCCCCTCTGGTGAATTCAGCAGAATAAAGCCGCAGAATGGGAACCGCTGTGTTGAGACGGCAGTAGGATGTGGTGTTCAGCGGCTGTAAATACATGCTTGTAGTTTGAATAAAGCTTTGTTTTATTGTTGACTTGTATATGCATTTGTTTATTGTGATGGTTACTTTTATTTGTTCTTTTACTCATTTATTCATGTTTCTTATTGTTATCAGTATATAAAATATAATTATTTAGTTAATGTATGCATTAATTCATCGATTGACTGACAATTGAGATGTTTCACTGCATTTAGCAATATAAATGTATTCATGCATAACTGTCATATGACAAAACAAATTACATTTTGCTTGTTTTAATAAATTATATTTTTAGTATATAAAAAGGTTATATAATTAAGTATTGGTCAGCATTTAATATTATTATTTGTTTTTAAGTTTTGGGGTGGGCTAACAATGCAATTCATTCTGAAGTAATATTCATTTTTAAGCAGTGATACTTACATTTTTCGAGTATAAAATCAACAGTTTTCTCCAAAGGAGAGGTCTTCTGCCGCCCGTCTCCTTTGTGCAGACATTGCAAACGGAGGGGAAAACTGTTCCAGGTTGTGCTGTTGAGTTACTGATGTTATGAAGTGTTAGTGCACCTGTCGCTCATATCATTTAAACTTGGAAACTTATTAAATTCTAGATCATGGAGAGATACCATAGTTGTATAACAATAATAATGACAAAACAGAAAACAAAGTTCATTGGTTTGTGTACATCATAATAAGATATTTATACACTGGAAAAAAAGAACAAAATAAATATCTTTAAAAAATTCATCATAATAGGCTACATTAATTTTTTATGTTTAAGTCTGAGGGATGAAACGAGGTAAATTAATCAAGAAAAAGAGGAAACTTAAGGGAGAAACTTTTTGGGTATAAAATAAAGAAATTAACATTCAAGAGATGACGATTTTTGGGTTTCTTAATAAAAAAATATATCGTCAAGGATAAAACTGTGGGTCACATTAGTAGGGTTTAAAATATAACAACTTAAATCAACGTTTTCACAAAATAAATGGGCAGCTGTTTCTTCAACAATACCACAACAAAATGAGCACGTTTCATTAATATCAAGATATTTATAGATAGATGAATTAAACGTGTCGTTCATATATTTTAAGGTGTTGCGCTTGTGATAACGCGTCGTAGTAGGTCACATGATAACGTCAACATGGCAGATGTCCGGTTCGCATTCATACTCAACGAGATTTGGTTATAAAGTAGCTACTCTTTCAGCGCTCGTTGAGTAAGTACTTATTGAAATTAAGTACCTACTCATTGAGTATGCGATTCCGAACGCAGACTTAGTTTCCCAAATCAGGACTATTGATCGTTTGTATTCATATGCTTATTCCTCCTTACCAATCTGCTTCCTCTTCTTCTTCTTCTTCTTTTTTTTGGGCGGTTTGGCAAACCAACTTAATGGTGCATTTACTGCCACCGACTGGCTGGAGTGTGAATCAAGAGAATATTGGAACTTAAAAAAAAAATCATAATTTAATCCCTTTTGCTAAGTCTGTATCTCTCAGAAACTTAATAACAAAGTGATAATTGTTGCTGGATGTTTTCCCTAATAAACCTTGCATTGTGAATTTATTCTGATTAACCATTCTAAGAGATTGAAAAAGCTGGTTTCTTTCTTCACTGTACTTTGTGCACTGAAATAAAATATGCTCCACAATTTCGGCATTTCCCTGTTGGATGTTTCCCTATTAATTTCAATGAAGAATTAAGCCCTGTGTGTCCTATTCTTAACCGTGTTATTATACTTTCCTCTCTTCTACTCCTACACTCTATTCTTCCTATACCCACTTCTGGTTGTATATTTAGGGGCCAAGCACCGAAGGTGCGAGGCACCTATTGTATTCTGTTCCGGTTCTTATTAGGGGCCAAGCACCGAAGGTGCGGAGGCACCTATTGTATCTGTTCCGGTTCTTATTAGGGGCCAAGCACCGAAGGTGCGGAGGCACCTATTGTATCTGTTTCGGTTCTTATTATTAGGGGCCAAGCACCGAAGGTGCGAGGCACCTATCTGTATCTGTTCCGTTTCTTATTAGGGGCCAAGCACCGAAGGTGCGGAGGCACCTATTGTATCTGTTCCGGTTCTTATTATTAGGGGCCAAGCACCGAAGGTGCGGAGGCACCTATTGTATCTGTTCGGTTCTTATTTATTAGGGGCCAAGCACCGAAGGTGCGAGGCACCTATTGTATCTGTTCCGTTTTCTTATTATTAGGGGCCAAGCACCGAAGGTGCGGAGGCACCTATTGTATCTGTTCCGGTTCTTTATTCAGGGGCCAAGCACCGAAGGTGCAAGGCACCTATTGTATTGTATTGTACCTATTTTTTCATATAAATGTTTATAACTCTGATGCAAATTGAGATATTTTCACCAAAATTGACACACATATGTATGGGCTCACTCTGAGGACACACAAAAAAAATTGTGGGACTGAGCCTCTTGGTGGCGCTATAATATAACAAAACGTGAAATTCCCATTGACTTCTATACAGTTTTGTGAAATAAAATGCTATACTAAACAAATGCTTTGGTCTAAAATTACGAAACTCAGTTTGTGCCATAAGCAGCATGCCCTGAAGGTATTCAAAAGATTTTGAGACAGCGCCACCTGTTGGTCAAAAGTTATAATTAATTTCCTAAAATGCTAATAACTTTTGAATAAATTTGCCTGTTGCAATGAAACTGATCTTAATAGATTCCTTGGGTTATGCCGAAAACATAGATATCAGGTTTGCCATAATCAGCCAAACTTCCTGTCCACCATCTTCAGTTCTTTGAAAAACCTTCTTTTTCGAACTCCTCCTAGACAGTTTGTCCGATTTTCACGAAAATTGAATCGTATCATCTCCAGACTGTGCCGACTAAAAGTTATGGATTGCGTGATGATAGACAAAACCGTTTTCGTATACCACAGCATCAAAGTTGAGGCATGCTGCCAAAATGACTATTTGGGCTTTATCTCTGCAATGCCTTCACATTTTGACACCAAACTTTGTATGTGTCATTGTCATCTCACTCTGATCACAACGTATCAATTTCATAACTGCGCCACCTATTTGTCGAAAGTGATAAAATATTAAATCATCTGAAAAGCTAATGTTTATGTTATTTTGTTTTAGTCATTTGCCCAAAGTTCTCTTAAAGTGCCATTAATTGCACCTTGCTGCAGTAGGTCTGCCACTCTTTGCCATTTTGCCATATGTTGCGGCTTCTTGCGCTTGGCCCCGGTAATGGCTGCTTGCAGCTATATTTAGGGGCCAAGCACCGAAGGTGCGAGGCACCTATTGTATCTGTTCCGTTTCTTATTATTAGGGGCCAAGCACCGAAGGTGCGAGGCACCTATTGTATCTGTTCCGTTTCTTCTTCTTCTTCTTCTTCTTCTTCTTCTTCTTCTTCTTCTTCTTCTTCTTCTTCCGTTTCCGCCATGGGCGTCTATGGCAGCCCATAGACCGGTTTGCGGGAAAGTTGTTTTGGTTTGACATTCTGATAGAGGACAGTCCCAACATTAAATACATCAATTTTGGTGTCTCTAACTCATTCCCTCTAGCGCCACCACCTGTCCAAAATTTCACTTTTATTATGCTAATAACTTTTGAACCGTAAGGCCTATCAACAAAATTCTTTTTTCCTCTGATTTCTGAGCTCATGCCGATTCGATCGCACCCTATGACGTCATTTTCCGTTATGCAAATTTTCCCGCCATTTTGAATTTTCCAAAAAACCTACTTTTGCGAACTCGTCCTAGGCGGTTTGTCCGATTTGCACCAAAATCGCACCAGATCATCTCCAGGCAGTGCTGACAAAAAATTATGGAATTCAAGTTGATTCGTCGAAATCGTTTTCGATAAACGCACAAACAAATTTTAAGTAGCGCTTGCGAAAACAGACGTAAGGCTGTATCTCTGCAACGCTTAATCGTATTCAGACCAAACTTGGTACATGTCATCACAAGCATGACCTGAGGCTACATGCTGCGTTTTGGCGCAGCGCCACCTACTGGTCCGGAGATATGAAAAATGGCTATTTTTGCTCATAACTTCTGAACGGTTTGTCCAAAAATCATAAATTTGGTCTTGTTAGATTCAGGGCGTCATGCCGAGTCGACTGATATCCAATTTTCCCAGATCGGCCATTTTGGCTGTCGGCCATTTTGAATTACGTGCTAAAATGCTGTATTTTTTAAATGCATGAACGAATTGTTACGAAACTCGGTATGGGTCATCAGTACGATGCCCTGAAGGAGCCTGAGAAGTTTCGAAACAGCGCCACCTAGTGGTGAATTTTTTTTTCAAACGCTTATAACTTTGGGTGTGGTACACTTATTTTCACAGGAGTCATCTTTTTGAGTTCCTGAATCGTTGCCGAGTCCAACGATACCAAACATGTTGGGTTTCGTCTTACGGTTGGTGTAGCGTAGCGATTTAGCGCGAAAAAAACATGTGGCGATATCTTCGAAACCGCTGTTCCGATTCGAGACGAAACCACCACCAGAAAAACGGAAACATAGGTCAATAGACTGTGTGCTAATGCCAAAATGCGAAAATATTGATAGTAAGGGGTAGTAATATTCAAACAAAGTCGTGTGTCGGTCATTTTTTTGTGTTTTTTCATATAAATGTTTATAACTCTGATGCAAATTGAGATATTTTCACTAAAATTGACACACATATGTATGGGCTCACTCTGAGGACACACAAAAAAAATTGTGGGACTGAGCCTCTTGGTGGCGCTATAATAGAACAAAACGTGAAATTCCCATTGACTTCAATACAGTTTTGTGAAATAAAATGCTATACTAAACAAATGCTTTGGTCTAACATTACAAAACTCAGTTTGTGCCATAAGCAGCATGCCCTGAAGGTATTCAAAAGATTTTGAGACAGCGCCACCTGTTGGTCAAAAGTTATAATTAATTTCCGAAAATACTTAATAACTTTTGAATAAATTTGCCTATTGCAATGAAACTGATCTTAACCCCCTGGGGTCTGAGGTCTGTTTGGGGCCCTTGAGAAGTTTTGACATGCCCTGACATTTTTGCTTATTTCAGCTACTTACAACATACCATTGGCCAACATATAATTATGCTATATTCAGCACAAACACTGCTACAATAATACATGAGCAAAATGGATGTACATGTTTGCATTTTATAGAAAAAAAATATTATGCGTGGTAAGTTAGTTTTAGGAAAAAAATTGTCACTGCAATAAGGCCATTTAACAAATACTGAACAGCTGTTCACAAGACTTTTGACTTACCATTCTTGTAGGCTAGAATTTTTACTACAAAATGATGTGAAAATCATTCTGACCACACTTTCACAAACCACAATATAACAATTTAAATATTGCAAGTCAGTTTTTGTGTCAGCACTGCTGTATGCGTGGGAGTGTTAATGGCCATGAATATTAAATGAGATTTACACCAGGGGAGACAAAAGACACTCCCCCAGCAGCTAATGGCCCATCAAGCTGCTCTGACGCAGCCTGAACTAAGAATGAGAGGTGATTAAAAGGTTATGTTTTCTGTTTTATTGTAATTCCTCCATGTGGAGGAACTAAATATTGTGCCTCACAAGACCAGAGTGCTACATAAATAAACATAGTACAGGTGAAAAGTTTGGACACATTCCTATTTTTAATATTTAAAAAATAATAATAATAATAAAAAATTAAGAGTAACACAGTCACACATCTTTATGCCACTCTTGAAAACAGTTCCTTTTCAACTGAAGACATAAGTGAACATCACATGCCTGGCATTTCCATGGTGTTAATTGCGTTTTACCACGCACTGCTTTGTCCGTTCACATGTCCGTGTCCGTTCACCAAGTGTGGCAACATTCCTTTCATCTGATGTCAGCTCAGCTCCTGGAACTGGTACATGGTCACTACCCTGCCAACACAGTCATGTGGGGCCCACATTGGTTTGACCTGGGCTGTCTAACTGGGACCCAGCCAGTTTTGTCCAAGGTTTCCATGGTGGCCCCAGATGGGTTTGCCCAGATGAAATGAACACTGCTCAGTGTGCACACTACAGGCTGTTAAATGTAACACTGAATCAGTGTTGGAGTTAATGAGATAATTAATTGAATAATGGTTGAGCATTATCGGAGAACACCTGCTGTTAATAAGCAGAATCACTGAAGAAAAGAGAAACACAAGAACTACTTCCAGCCTCAGCCTTAGATGAAATCAACTGAAGATAAATACACAAAATCTCTCAAGATCTGATTAAACAACTCCACAAACAGCATTACCATCTTCACTTATTACTAACCAGATTTACTTTATTTCTGGTAGACATCTACAGAAGATCTTATAGAAAATTAACTGAGGTTAATAGTATAGTTTGATGTCACCATTATAGTGATCAGCGTTTGCTTTAGTTGGGCTCTTTACTTTTTAACATTAGCTTCTTTCTGCTAAACTGATTGATGAGTAGAATATAATCATGTTGTGGCTTAATTCACTAATATTGTGTGTGAGTTTTAAACCGGTGATATGTTATTCAATTTGTTTTATTGTTGTGATTCAACAGCAAGAGAACCAGCACATTTTTACCAATAGTTTTTTAAAACACCATTTACACATTTTGTATAGGGCTGGGCGATATATCGCACGATATTGTTATGTGCATCTCTTCAGTAAAGCCGGTTCCTTGATTAGTAGTAAATCACCTTCACCTGCTTTCAGATGGAAGATATGACACAGATATGAGTGTTAAATTAACACTCAAGAGTGTTAAAGTTAATGAGATAATTAAGTGAATAATTGAGTGATGATTGAGCATTATCGAAGACACCTAAAGCAGAATTACTGAAGGAGAAACCCGGAATTTCAGGTCACCGTTATGGAGATGAGTGTTTGCTTTAGCTGGGCTCTGGACCCTTACACTATTAAATTCATATTTTGTTTGGCTGTTGTATCTGAGTCACACCTGCCAGATGAACAAAGAAAAGAGTGATCTAGTTGTGTTGGTTACATTATATCATTCATCATTTGAACTAAATGCTGAGATTTATGCTGTTGGTTACACTATAATTGTGATTCTGCAAAATTAATTCACAAAATAAAATAAAATATAAAGGATTTTTTAAAAGTTATAAAAAAATAATCCTAAGGAAAACAATAGAGCCCTTTCAGGGCTTGGGCCCTAAAAACCCTTTCCCTTAGGCACACACAGACCTCGAGATTCAGTCAATGCATCTCAATTATGGTGTCAAGGAATTAGGAAAAGTAAATTACATGGACAATTCAGATCATAATTTATTCATACCGCAATGCATGATGGGAGGCATTAATGAGTTGTGATTGGTGGCAACAAGGATTAATTTTGTCACCACGATTGAGATACACAGACTGATTATTGATGTCTGTGTTTCTAAATGAATGCATTTGAAAGTGATTTTATCAGAAATTTTTTTCAACTGTTTTGAACTACAAGAAATACACAAATATCATATGCCATAGAACTACTAAATGGTTGCTAAGAAGTAAAACCAGATCATCTGAATGCGTTTTTATTTTTCAGATCACAGCATGATTATGTCAAAACATAACGAACACTATCAGATCACAGTTTTCTTTGTTCATTTGACTGTTATAAATCAATAACAACAGTCAAAAGAAGTTTGAACTGTATAAGTGTCAAGAGCCCAACTAAAGCAAACACTGATCTCCATAACGGTGGCTTACAATTTTAGATTTTGTCCTTCAGTGATTCTGCTTGTGATCATCAGGTGTCTTCAATGATGCTCAATCATCACTCAATTAATCACTTAATTATCTCAATAACTTTAACACTCATATCGGCCATCTGAAAGCAGGTGAAGGTGATTTACTACTAATCAAGGAACCGGCTTTACTGAAGAGATGCACATAACAATGTCATGCGATATATCGCCCAGCCCTATACAAAATGTGTAAATGGTGTTAAAAATAATTTGAGTTTCTTATCAAAATGTGCTGGTTCTCTTGCTGTTGAATCAAAACAACAACAAAAAATGAATAACATATCACCAGTTTAAAACTCACACACAATATTAGTGAGTTAAGCCACTACATGATTATATTCTACTCATCAATCAGTTTACAACGTCTGATTGTATCTTTTTTTGTTGTTCTCAACATAACAATCTGATACAACTGAGCAGAGAGAAGCTAATGTTAAAATTAAAGAGGCCAACTAAAGCAAACACTGATCACTATAATGGTGACATCAAACTATACTATTAACCTCAGTTAATTTTCTATAAGATCTTCTGTAGATGTCTACCAGAAATAAAGTAAATCTGGTTAGTAATAAGTGAAGATGGTAATGCTGTTTGTGGAGTTGTTTAATCAGATCTTGAGAGATTTTGTGTATTTATCTTCAGTTGATTTCATCTAAAGCTATGGCTGGAAGTAGTTCTTGTGTTTCTCTTTTCTTCAGTGCTTCTGCTTATTAACAGCAGGTGTTCTCCGATAATGCTCAATCATTATTTAATTAATTATCTCATTAACTCCAACACTGATTCAGTGTTACATTTAACAGCCTGTAGTGTGCACACTGAGCAGTGTTCATTTCATCTGGGCAAACCTATCTGGGGCCACCATGGAAACCTTGGACAAAACTGGCTGGGTCCCAGTTAGACAGCCCAGGTCAAACCAATGTGGGCCCCACATGACTGTGTTGGCAGGGACAGAACATCACTGGAACAGAACAATCCATCCACACAGAGCAAACTTGAGCTAATATCAACTTCTGCTTATGATTAGTTTTGACATTGGCAGTGCTGTAACTACCTAAAGAGTAAAGAGTTCACTGGGCACAGTTACATCGAGTGCATGGGACCATGGCACAGGCAGCAAAGCATT
Source organism: Hybognathus amarus (assembly GCA_030378365.1). Lineage (NCBI taxonomy): Eukaryota > Metazoa > Chordata > Actinopteri > Cypriniformes > Leuciscidae > Hybognathus > Hybognathus amarus. The sequence goes on along the minus strand of JAQIUQ010002673.1, from coordinate 31,585 downwards.
ATCCGGTTTTCCACTTTATGCCGACTCATTTCTTTCTCGAAAACCTGGAGGACACAGCCCACTCAGAGCTTGTATTTTGGTACCATAGATAAGTCTGCCCAACCCATTCTTTCAGTAGGCGGCTGGCTTGCCCTGCCACCTTGGTGATGGCTCGCTGGAACCCTAGGGGTACATATTCCTTGAGCGGGGCGGAAGGCCTCGTGCTTGCTAAGGCAGCACATATACTAAAATTGGATCGATACAGAGAAGATTAGCATGGCCCCTGCGAAAAGCAGCTTCCCAAGCGTTTTTCTCTGTTTGAGCGCATGCGCATTCAGCGACTTCGCGCATGCCCAGTCGCACAAACGCGATACAACGAGACCATCAAAACGTAGTATCGAATCCCGCCTGAAGCACAAATATCAAACATTAATTTTTACATATATTACACACTATTATATTCATATCATGCCTATTTCATATATATTATACATATCTACTCACTATTATATTCATATCATGCCTATTTCATGTGTATACATTAAGGTAACATGACGTGTATTATTTGTTTAACTTTTTTTCTGCATAGATATTAAAATCTGTTGTGTTAAACATTATATTTGTGTTAAACATTATATTGTATTTATATTGTTTCACCTTTTTGTGCATAGATATTAAAATATTGTTGTGTTAAACATTATATTTGTGTTAAACATTATATTGTATTTATATTGTTTCACCTTTTTGTGTATAGATATTAAAATATTGTTGTGTTAAACATTATATTTGTGTTAAACATTATATTGTATTTATATTGTTTTACCTTTTTCTGCATAGATATGAAAATATTGTTGTAATTTGTTAGGTTAAACATTATATTATTTATATTTCATTTCAATGTATAAATAAAAGTTACATGCCGTGTATTATTTGTTTCACCTTTTTCTTCAGTAAAAATAACTATTTGTTTGATATTGAAAGAAAAATTATCAATTAAATATCAGTTGTTGATGATGATGATGATGATGATGATGATTGTATAGACACCAAACAGCAGCAGTAGACTACAGTGTGAAATAGATTATTTATTTCAGACTACAATACAATAAAACTGTGGTATTGATGCAAAACAGTAACAGTGGTATTGATGCAGAACAATGGTATTGATGCAAAACAGTAACAGTGGTATTGATGCAGAACAATGGTATTGATGCAGAACAGTGGTATTGATGCAAAACAGTAACAGTGGTATTGATGCAGAACAGTGGTATTGATGCAGAACAATGGTATTGATGCAGAACAGTGGTATTGATGCAAAACAGTAACAGTGGTATTGATGCAGAACAGTGGTACACAGCAAAATCCCCAGTGTACATATGTACACTCTCTGTGTTAAATTAACACTCTCGTGTACATATAGGTCAAACTCCAGGGTGTTAAAAATGAACACTGAAGCAGTGTTGAAGTTAATGAGATAATGAAGTGATTAATTGAGTGATGATTGGCCATTAGTGGTGACACCTGATGTTAATAAGAAGAATCAATGAAGGAAAGAGAAACAACAAGAACAGAAAAAAGACAAACTCAAGATTGTACTTATTATTACCAGTGTATTTCTGTGATACATCTACACACATTCTTATTTGTATTGAACAGAAGTTTAGATGGTAATGTTTTATGGAATGTTTCTTTTCATGTCACCATTATGGTGATCTGTGTTTACTTTAGCTGGGCTCTTGACCCTTTACTAGTGATGGGCAATCTGGCTCTTTTTCGTGAGCCGGCTCATTTGACTCACAAACGGCTCTTTAAAAAAAATAATGTTTTGACTATGATAGGTGTGAAAACGATTCTAATTAAATTATGAAATCATCATAATTACAATTCTCAATGAAATCATACTCACAATGTCTCACAATTTCTTTAAAAATGCATTGATTTGTTAAGAAAAAGAATACTATTAAACATTTGCATTTAAATTACAACTTTTTAATGTATAGAAACAACATTCAAAACAAATACAATCTGAACAACATAATATAACCCATATTAAAGAAAAAAAATAACTTAAAAGGATTAAACTGGGTCTCTCGTTTTCTCTCTTCTTTATTGGCATGTTAAAACTAACCAGCATGAACTATCTCACTAGTTATGTTTTGTATAACTAGCATGAACACACTAACACAAATGCTGATATATTTTTTTTATGAGAGATTTGCATTCAGAAATGCAAGCTGCCTTACTTTCGAGGGGCTGATGCGGTTTCTTCTCTCAGAAATAATTTGTCCTGTTTTCGAGAAGACCCTCTCAGAGGGAACGGATGTGGCCACTATGCAGAGTCTCCCTATCATGACTTTAGTAAGCCGTGGGTAGATAGAGGCCTTGTTCTTCCACCAGCTCAGAGGATCTGCAGATCTTTGGAGTAGGGGCTCCTCTAAATAGGATCGGACCTCCATTATGGCATCTGCTGAGGGATTCCTTCGTGCTGCATTTCCAGTTACTCTCTCATCAAACAGCATCCAAACAGCAGACGTTTGTGGCACTACTGCTGGTGGCGCTTCGGCTCCTTCTGCTCCCTCTGCTTCCTGTTGCCCTGGTGTCTGAGCCAGCTGACTGCTGGGGCTGTCCCTTCCTGCTGCTGAGGTGATTCTTTGAAGAGCCTCATCAATCGCTCTGGCATCACTGAAGGCTAACTTCTTAAACCTGGGGTCAAGTGCAGCTGTTTCTGATAGAACGTGATTATATTCCATTCTATGGAACTTTCTGTCCATTGATGAACATCAGGGTATCCATAAACTCTATCACTTGCCCTGTGGTTACATTTGCTTCTCTCTGGCGGTTGGCTGTGATTCGCTGCAGACCCTTACATAGGAGTATCATTTTTGAAGCTGTCACATAGCTAAAAAGAGAGAACAGATTTTTATATATTATATTATATTATATTATATTATATTATATATATATATATATATATATATATATATATATATATATATATATATATATATATATGAAGAGTTCAGATGCAAAAGCCTCTAAATGCCATTTAAAATTTTCTTCTAAAATGACCATTTTTATCAAGCTTGTATATTTAAGTTCAGTAATTTCACTTAACCCTTTAGGCGCCAGAGGTTTTTTCCAAAAACTTTAGATTTTGACATCTTAATTTCAAAAGACAATATCTTAAAAGTGAAACAAGATAGATACTTTTTGTAAATTAAGAGAAATATTAAGCATGACCCAAAGTTTATGTAGGGATTAAATTTCCCCATCTAATTTGCATATTATGACGTCATATAGTGGCAGAAATCTTGGATTATAGAATTTTCATGAAAAGTCACATGTTTAAATGATAAAATGCAGCACTTCTTCCCCCAAAATGTCCATCACCTTCTGTATGCTATATGGCACAATACTGAATGCTCAGGTATATAGTAAATAATAACCAAACTGTGCAAATCATTACTAATAAATGGTAGAACAAACCATATGCATGTAGTGTTTGGCCTTTTGCTGTGGAGATTTTCCATTTCCTACGTGCAGTAGGCACTCTGATTCCATGTATGGGGCTTATATTATTTATATGACACACAAACACAAGTAGACAAGAGCTGTTTAGTTCAAGAGATGACTCGTTAGGGCAAAAGCGCAGCTCATAAGTGATGATAGGAGCAGCGCGATCACGGCCAAGTGTTACCTCGCGCGCGCGCACGTCAAGTATGCATACTATTGCGACTCCCCACCCTGCCTTCTGTACTATGAATACTTCGACCTCGTCTAACATACCCAGTGATAATAAACAAAGTCTCCACCACAATACTATCGCCGCGATCGCGGAGAGACTGATGAAATGGCTCACTCTCACACTATCTCCGCTTTTGATCACACTGATTCAGTGTGCTGTAACTCGAACATTTTGTATAGAAACATGACGTTTTTTTGAGTCAGGGATGAAGTATGACATGTCTGCCATCCAGTGGAGGGGATGTCGAACGAAATTTGACACCCAATTTGACAAAATCGGCCGTTTTATTCAGTGACGCATCTTGTCGAGTAAACTCGACCGTGGCGCCTAGAGGGTTAAATGACAATTAATATGTAATCTTCATTGCCATTTAAGTGAAATTACTGAACTTTAATATACAAGCTTGATAAAAATGATCATTTTAGAAGAAAATTTCATATGGCACTTAGAGGCTTTTGCATCTAAACTCTTCATATATATATATATAGATATATAGATATATATATAGATATATATATATATATAGATATATATATATATATAATACAGGATAAATTGTAGAAATAACTGCTTACTGTACCTCTCTCCGCTGATCTCCACAGTAACTTGCTCAAATGGCTCCAGGACTCTGCACAACTCCTCCACCACCTCCCATTCCTCTTGGGTCAGAAGATCAACAGGTGCACTGACAATGGCTAGGGTAGAGATAATGGCATCCTTTGACTCAAGAAACCGTTTCAACATATAAAATGTTGAATTCCACCTTGTAGGGCAGTCTTGCTTAGGCCTTAGCTCAGGCATTCCTATCTGGCGTTGTGTAGATTTGAGTTTTTCAGCACCTACTGTGCTCCTGTGGAAGAATTCCACAGCTGCTTTCACTTTGTCCACAGTGGGCTTTGTCACCTTCAGCGCATCTCTCACAATCAGGTTGATTGTGTGGGCAAGACATGGATGATGGGTCCACTTTAATAGTTTCACAGCTTTGGTAATGTTAGCTGCATTGTCAGTAACACAACAGACCACTTTTCCATCTATATCCCATTCTTTTGCTACTCTCAACAGTTCCTCTGCCAAGTTCTCTGAGGTGTGTCTGTCGCTGAACTCAAAGCAGTCTAGAAGACAGCTGAGACATTGAAAAATCCTCAATAAAGTGACATGTCACTGACATGTAATTAGTAGCTATCCTTGACGTCCAGCAGTCAGTGGTAAGGCAAACTGCAGTAGCTTTTTTGACTCTTTCCTGCACTGAAGCCCATGTCCCTGCCAACATAGTCATGTGGGGCCCACATTGGTTTGACCTGGGCTGTCTAACTGGACCCAGCCAGTTTTGTCCAAGGTTTCCATGGTGGCCCCAGATGGGTTTGCCCAGATGAAATGAACACTGCTCAGTGTGCACACTACAGGCTGTTAAATGTAACACTGAATCAGTGTTGGAGTTAATGAGATAATTAATTAAATAATGATTGAGCATTATCGGAGAACACCTGCTGTTAATAAGCAGAAGCACTGAAGAAAAGAGAAACACAAGAACTACTTCCAGCCATAGCTTTAGATGAAATCAACTGAAGATAAATACACAAAATCTCTCAAGATCTGATTAAACAACTCCACAAACAGCATTACCATCTTCACTTATTACTAACCAGATTTACTTTATTTCTGGTAGACATCTACAGAAGATCTTATAGAAAATTAACTGAGGTTAATAGTATAGTTTGATGTCACCATTATAGTGATCAGTGTTTGCTTTAGTTGGGCTCTTTAATTTTAACATTAGCTTCTCTCTGCTCAGTTGTATCAGATTGTTATGTTGAGAACAACAAAAAAAGATACAATCAGATGTTGTAAACTGATTGATGAGTAGAATATAATCATGTAGTGGCTTAACTCACTAATATTGTGTGTGAGTTTTAAACTGGTGATATGTTATTCATTTTTTGTTGTTGTTTTGATTCAACAGCAAGAGAACCAGCACATTTTTATAAGAAACTCAAATTATTTTTAACACCATTTACACATTTTGTATAGGGCTGGGCGATATATCGCATGACATTGTTATGTGCATCTCTTCAGTAAAGCCGGTTCCTTGATTAGTAGTAAATCACCTTCACCTGCTTTCAGATGGCCGATATGAGTGTTAAAGTTATTGAGATAATTAAGTGATTAATTGAGTGATGATTGAGCATCATTGAAGACACCTGATGATCACAAGCAGAATCACTGAAGGACAAAATCTAAAATTGTAAGCCACCGTTATGGAGATCAGTGTTTGCTTTAGTTGGGCTCTTGACACTTATACAGTTCAAACTTCTTTTGACTGTTGTTATTGATTTATAACAGTCAAATGAACAAAGAAAACTGTGATCTGATAGTGTTCGTTATGTTTTGACATAATCATGCTGTGATCTGAAAAATAAAAACGCATTCAGATGATCTGGTTTTACTTCTTAGCAACCATTTAGTAGTTCTATGGCATATGATATTTGTGTATTTCTTGTAGTTCAAAACAGTTGAAAAAAATTTCTGATAAAATCACTTTCAAATGCATTCATTTAGAAACACAGACATCAATAATCAATCTGTGTATCTCAATCGTGGTGACAAAATTAATCCTTGTTGCCACCAATCACAACTCATTAATGCCTCCCATCATGCATTGCGGTATGAATAAATTATGATCTGAATTGTCCATGTAATTTACTTTTCCTAATTCCTTGACACCATAATTGAGATGCATTGACTGAATCTCGAAGTCTGTGTGTGCCTAAGGGAAAGGGTTGTTAGGGCCCAAGCCCTGAAAGGGCTCTATTGTTTTCCTTAGGATTATTTTTTTATAACTTTTAAAAAATCCTTTATATTTTATTTTATTTTGTGAATTAATTTTGCAGAATCACAATTATAGTGTAACCAACAGCATAAATCTCAGCATTTAGTTCAAATGATGAATGATATAATGTAACCAACACAACTAGATCACTCTTTTCTTTGTTCATCTGGCAGGTGTGACTCAGATACAACAGCCAAACAAAATATGTATTTAATAGTGTAAGGGTCCAGAGCCCAGCTAAAGCAAACACTCATCTCCATAACGGTGACCTGAAATTCCGGGTTTCTCCTTCAGTAATTCTGCTTTAGGTGTCTTCGATAATGCTCAATCATCACTCAATTATTCACTTAATTATCTCATTAACTTTAACACTCTTGAGTGTTAATTTAACACTCATATCTGTGTCATATCTTCCATCTGAAAGCAGGTGAAGGTGATTTACTACTAATCAAGGAACCGGCTTTACTGAAGAGATGCACATAACAATATCGATGCGATATATCGCCCAGCCCTATACAAAATGTGTAAATGGTGTTTTAAAAAACTATTGGTAAAAATGTGCTGGTTCTCTTGCTGTTGAATCACAACAATAAAACAAATTGAATAACATATCACCGGTTTAAAACTCACACACAATATTAGTGAATTAAGCCACAACATGATTATATTCTACTCATCAATCAGTTTAGCAGAAAGAAGCTAATGTTAAAAAGTAAAGAGCCCAACTAAAGCAAACGCTGATCACTATAATGGTGACATCAAACTATACTATTATTTTCAATAAATAATCAACATCTTAACCTCAGTTAATTTTCTATAAGATCTTCTGTAGATGTCTACCAGAAATAAAGTAAATCTGGGTAGTAATAAGTGAAGATGGTAATGCTGTTTGTGGAGTTGTTTAATCAGATCTTGAGAGATTTTGTGTATTTATCTTCAGTTGATTTCATCTCAGGCTGAGGCTGGAAGTAGTTCTTGTGTTTCTCTTTTCTTCAGTGATTCTGCTTATTAACAGCAGGTGTTCTCCGATAATGCTCAACCATTATTCAATTAATTATCTCATTAACTCCAACACTGATTCAGTGTTACATTTAACAGCCTGTAGTGTGCACACTGAGCAGTGTTCATTTCATCTGGGCAAACCCATCTGGGGCCACCATGGAAACCTTGGACAAAACTGGCTGGGTCCCAGTTAGACAGCCCAGGTCAAACCAATGTGGGCCCCACATGACTGTGTTGGCAGGGTGTGCTTTCATACAGTTTCATAAGATTTTGAAATTACTTTCCTGCTTGGAATTGTGTACATTGGATTTAGACTACTGGTATAATTTCTAAAACCTCTGTCCTCCACGATCGAAAATGGCTGGAAATCGGTGGCAAACATTTTAGTCAATGCAATATCAATTTGGCCTTGTTTTGCTACAGACATTGACTTTTGCATAAACTGATCCATTTTAGAAGATTGCGTTGCTGTGGGTCGCGGCCTACTTGACTGAGCGGATACATCTCCACGTGAGGTGCTGGCTCCAGTCGCTCCATCACCATCACTAACGGGACCGCTGAGTTTCGTGAACCTCCGCTATCTTCACAGTTGGGTGCACAGTTCGCATATGCCGATGTAGGTTGTGCGTAGAACCGGCCTTGTGTGAGATTTTGTTTTGACAAATTCTACACTGTGCTTTAACATTGTCTACCTCATTAAAATGATTCCAAATGCTGCTGTGCTTCCGACTCATTTTCTTGCTTTAGTTTTGTTTTCACAGGCTGTTTTTCCTCTACTCTCCTCCGAGTTTGACAGTGTGTGTCTGTGTGTGTGATGGCCCCTCCCTCATGCCGTATAATTGGTTGACACCTCGTGTATGATTGACAGGAACAGAATGTGAGGCTGATCAGACAGACGAAATGAATGTGTCCTATAGACGCTTTCAGCAGTGACAACATAAACACACGGTACTGCGCATGTGCATAAAACTGGCCCAAACTTAACTTCCGGCAAACTTGCGCAGACAATCCATAACAAGTAAATAACCATAGTAGCTGGTATTTCTTGACAGTCAAAGAAAATAAATGTTACCTGGCCAAACTGAAATGTGACACTACCAGACCCGTTGAACAAAAATAGGAGACAAGATGTTTTTCTACCGACGTGTCTGATTTACCGCAGTGTTAAAAAACTGTGGCGAGCGGAGCGCGGCGACGAGGCTTTATTAGGTGAACATATCTCTCCTTATTAGCTTCTTACATGCTTGCTAACCTTTTTTTAAGGCGGGTCTCCACATGACAGGATGTTGGATGGATACTGTGCAGCGTTATGATACATTCTGCTCCGCTGTTAATGTGTTTGTGTGAGAGAGAGAGAGAGAGCTTGCGATATGCGCTACACGCAACTCTGCAGTCAAATACAACTTTTCCTTAAATTGTAAAAAACACGGAAATCAATATGTGGCGGTCAGCGCTGATAATGAGTTGGGCTGCCACTAATAAATGCATGGGAAACACTGTACCGGATACTCGGATAAACCTAGCTATTTTAATATAGTATCTAATACAGTCAATGCCGTATTATCCAATAAACAGTATAAACTAACAGAACGGAAGTTAACTTTGGGCCAGCTCATCACCATGGCAACGCGTTCTGATGAAAGCGTCATATATAATATTTTTTTTGTTCTTTTAATTAGTCAATTATTTAAAATAAAACAAATTCATTCATTATTTCATTATTAAATAATGATTTAATTTCTATTGGCTATATTTTTTAAAATAGAGTCGGCTCTTCAGATATGCGAGCCGGCTCCCGAAGTTCACCTATAAGAGCCGGCTCTTAGATCCAGCTCGTTCGCGAACGACCCATCACTACCCTTTACGTCTTAACATTAGTTTTTCTCTGGCTGCTCTAACTCTGTGTGTATAAAGCACATTTGTTACTGAAAAGAGAAATCATGACATGGGCTGTGTTTCCCCTAAGATAAATTTGATTGTACAGACCTCTGGTTGCAATTGTTCTATGATCAGGTTAGGCTTAAAATGCTTTTGGGAAACAGCTCAGGTCATGATGGTTATGTTTAAATGGTGAGTTAAATAATATAGTGTCTTGATTCACTCAACCAGCATTATAAACTGAGTATACAAAGGCTCTATTCATTTACATTACAGTAGCTAATTCCAGCAGTGCTTTACTAATCTAAAGGTTTTAAAATCCCACACAGATATCAAGATTCTACACGTGAATCTCCAGAATGGTGGCAATCATACAATAGATTCATGTTGCAGTGCATGATGGGAGCCACCAATCAAAATGCATCCATGGCTCCAACAATGCATTGCAGTATGAATAAATTATGCAGCTGAATTGTCCTGTAATCTTCATTGTTTTTCCTGTTTGGTTTTATTTTGCTGTTGGTTTGTAATGACTGTAATAGCTTGTTTTGTGATGTTAAGGGTTGATCTGTGTATCACTAGTTTGTCAATGGTCACCGTTGTTGTGATTCATATGCTGATTCTTGATGTGTGTGTGTCTAAACACAAGAGCTCAAGTGAATTTTTAAAATTGTTCATTTTGCTGTTGGATCTCAAGCTGTAGGAACTCAGGGCTACAGTCACCAGTGCTGAAACACAACATCACTCATATTGTCAAAGATTTAGACTCTGATCATCTCAACATATTGTTAACAGGTTTTCTCAGGCAATAACAACTGTGCTTTACAAACACAATGTAGGAACAGCCAGAGAAAACAAACAAGAAAAAAAAAACTGAAAAAGGGTCAGGAGACCAACTACAGCCAACACTTGACCACCATAATGGTGGCTTGAAATTAAAAATACCATAAAACATTGCTGTCTAATCTTCTGTTGTAGTTAATTTTCTATAAGATCTTCTGTAGATGTCTACCAGAAATAAAGTAAATCTGGTTAGTAATAAGTGAAGATGGTAATGCTGTTTGTGGAGTTGTTTAATCAGATCTTGAGAGATTTTGTGTATTTATCTTCAGTTGATTTCATCTAAAGCTGAGGCTGGAAGTAGTTCTTGTGTTTCTCTTTTCTTCAGTGCTTCTGCTTATTAACAGCAGGTGTTCTCCGATAATGCTCAATCATTATTCAATTAATTATCTCATTAACTCCAACACTGATTCAGTGTTACATTTAACAGCCTGTAGTGTGCACACTGAGCTGTGTTCATTTCATCTGGGCAAACCCATCTGGGGCCACCATGGAAACCTTGGACAAAACTGGCTGGGTCCCATGTTAGACAGCCCAGGTCAAACCAATGTGGGCCCGCACATGACTGTGTTGGCAGGGTATTGATTTCCATTTTCTGGTGCAGTTTTCGTGACACACCACAGCGCTCTGTGATCAAGGAGAACGGATGCTGAGACATTCCTGAGAAATTAAAATAAAATAAACTGTTAGCATTATCCAAAGTAAACTGATGGAAAAATAATGGGTATGGATAAAAAAAGAAGTTTTTTGTAGTTTCACTCAAGAATAGGAACTTTTACATTATGATGCTGTAAACACAAATAGGCTACATTTCATCTGTAAAATATTACATCTATAAACTTACTCAGTATGATTCTCGATCGCACTGAGATGGTGAAGGAGAACATGATGCAGACACATTCCTGAATGAAAAATAAAAAAACTGTTAGCATACATTAACCAAAGTAAACTGATGGACAATTAATGGGTATGGATGCACAATGTATGTCTGTTGATGGTCCATGGGACGGAGAAATATCTATTGATGGGCCATATACATGAAATACTCAATGAACGGATAGTTCGTGAATGACACATCACTACATTTCAAACATTTACACCTGTATTCACAAGGCCATGATAGTGTCATAGGCTAACCGAACATTAGCCTATATATCTGTTGCTGGGCCATATGGGACGGAGAAATATTGATGGGCCGACGCGTCGCGTCACCGCGAGTAGGCTATCTGTTGATGGCCCGATTGCACGCATTTAGTGTGGATGGACCATTTGCGAACGCATTTCAAACATTTACACATGTAGCTATTCACAAACATCTGTGCATAAGGCAGGCCTAAGTTATTTACGCATGATATAGTGTCTAGGGTAACCAAAGCTGAACATTTAATTATATAAATAGGCCTAGATATATTATATTTAGACCTAATTACCGGAGCCTGAAATATATTTCTCTCAAACACATTAACATAAGCAGTTATTAGCAAACTAAATACATTACATATACATGAACATTTATATATAAAAAATGTGTTGTATTTAGACAGTAGGCTAGAGATCACATATTTTACCGGAGGCTGAAACATATTTCACGTAATCAGTACGCTATATAACCTAAACATGTAGTTGTTAACAAAATACATAACGCATAGTATTTGATAATATAATAGCCTAATATACAAATTTGTTTAGAGAGTAACAGGCTATATCACATTCAAAACATAGGACACGAGCGTAGGCTGTACTATGCCCGTATGATGTGAGGCAATCTTTTCAAAATATAGTCGGAAAATTCATATGAGCTCTATATGATCAGAAAATGAATTATAACAACTTACTCCGAAATGAAATCCTCGGCGGGGTCAACGCGTTCTTCAAAATGCAGCCGTTCGTCGTCCCCGAGTTGCAGGAATCTTCCTCAGAGGAAAAGGTGAATTCTTCCTCGCTGTCCAGAATCATCTGAAGGACCTCTTCGGCGGAGTAGCGTGCCATCCTCAAAACGCGATGAACTATCAGTGAATCTGATGAAGAAACTTGTGTTTCTATGCCACTGATCGGTGGGCGTATGCTTTGCATAACATTAGATCCCCCATTTTACCATGTGAATAGCGCTGGGGGCGTGGCGGTCTCAGCTAATTAAAGATAATGAACTGAGAACGAAAAAACTGTGCCTCTCCTTGGTTTCAAACGGATTACATAAACTGGAAATATTTATTTTTTTAATAAATTACTTCATTTAAAAGAAGAGAACACAAGCTTTAAAAAGACATATGTCTCGTGTCTCTGTGACAAGTATTGAGTGACTAACAGTGTATTTTTCGGACGCGTTTTAGAATGGACTTCACTGAAAGAGAGAACGCAGAACGCGCATCATGTTTATTATTGTTTATTTGGCGAAAAACACAACACTTTGTTTTTATTGTGAGATTCCACAAAAAAATACACACTTCACAGGATCGAATGATGTATAACACTTATATGTAAGATCAAAATCAACAGAGTAATTTGAGTCTTTTTTGCACTGATAAGGAAAAAATATGCTTATATCGGCCAGCGATACGGTTAGACCCAGAGGGTTAAATACCCACAGCAAATAAGAGACCGTAAATAAATAAATTATTCTTCAAACATTTCCTTCTATTATCCACTTAATCTTTAATGTTGCACCATTGTTTAATAAGACAAACACTTGTCACGGTTGGTAAATCCTATGTCTACTTGTCAACAGCCGAATGGTTGATAAAGATCTATATTTAACTTTGTAGCTGACTACGCCACCTAGAGTAACAACTTAGACCCCAGGAACTCAATATAAAAACAGGTTCTTTATCGGAGCAGGGAACAGTGGAAAACACTCCAAAGGCAGAAGTAGCAAAAGACTATTTTATTACAATAAAATTGGTTGCAAAACGATTACTCAATAAAAATAAAAAAAAGAAGTAAGTCCTAAGTTCCGAGCTTAGGCTTCAGAGGACCGTGTCACCAGGTGATCGCCTTGTGTGGGGGCGGAACTAGGGTTTCCGAGGGTTGTTTCCCATAAGGAGGAAGCATGAAAGGACGAACAAAAACAAAGCCGGATTTGACACGTGATGTCTTGATCACTGACTAAGGACAGGTGTGCAAGGGGAAAGTGTGGGGTCTAGCGATTGGCTTACAAGGTGCGATAATGTGTTTTAAGAGTGTGGCTGACGGTCTTGAAAACAGGGAAGGAGAGAGAGGAACGTGGGGTGAGACGTATCGGCGGGGAGTTCCGGATTCCCGAACGAGAGAGTGTTGGCTGGAGAAACGGGGACGAAGCGATAGAGTTGTGTGAGGAAGAGAGGACTACAAACACGGGGGAGTTTGGAGACCGGGTTGCCTGTGGCGGTGGGTCACTGGTGCTGCAGCGGCAAGGGAGAGATCAGCTGGGCTGTGAGAAGCTAAGTACCCATTCTTACATATAGCTATCTTGCTAGTGTTGAACCAACGATCCCCCAGCCTCACTGTATTATTCTGCTGACTTCCATACTGGATGTGCATACAGCTGTCTTGCTAGTGTTGAACCAACGATCTCCCAGCCTCACTGTATTATTCTGCTGACTTCCATACTGGATGTGCATACAGCTATCTTGCTAGTGTTGAACCAACGATCTCCCAGCCTCACTGTATCATTCTGCTGACTTCCATACTGGATGTGCATATAGCTATCTTGCTAGTGTTGAACCAACGATCTCCCAGCCTCACTGTATCATTCTGCTGACTTCCATACTGGATGTGCATATAGCTATCTTGCTAGTGTTGAACCAACGATCCCCCAGCCTCACTGTATTATTCTGCTGACTTCCATACTGGATGTGCATACAGCTGTCTTGCTAGTGTTGTAGCCAACGATCTCCCAGCCTCACTGTATTATTCTGCTGACTTCCATACTGGATGTGCATACAGCTGACTCGCTAGTGTTGTAACCAACGATCTCCCAGCCTCACTGTATTATTCTGCTGACTTCCATACTGGATGTGCATATAGCTATCTTGCTAGTGTTGAACCAACGATCTCCCAGCCTCACTGTATTTTTCTGCTGACTTCCATACTGGATGTGCATATAGCTATCTTGCTAGTGTTAAACCAACGATCCCCCAGCCTCACTGTATTATTCTGCTGACTTCCATACTGGATGTGCATATAGCTATCTTGCTAGTGTTGAACCAACGATCGCCCAGCCTCACTGTATCATTCTGCTGACTTCCATACTGGATGTGCATATAGCTATCTTGCTAGTGTTGAACCAACGATCCCCCAGCCTCACTGTATTATTCTGCTGACTTCCATACTGGATGTGCATACAGCTATCTTGCTAGTGTTGAACCAACGATCTCCCAGCCTCACTGTATCATTCTGCTGACTTCCATACTGGATGTGCATATAGCTATCTTGCTCAGCGTTGAACCAACGATCTCCCAGCCTCACTGTACTATTCTGCTGACTTCCATACTGGATGTGCATATAGCTATCTTGCTAGCGTTGAACCAGACGATCTCCCAGCCTCACTGTACTATTCTGCTGACTTCCATACTGGATGTGCATATAGCTATCTTGCTCAGCGTTGAACCAACGATCTCCCAGCCTCACTGTATTATTCTGCTGACTTCCATACTGGATGTGCATACAGCTGTCTCGCTAGTGTTGTAACCAGCGACCTCCCAGCCTCACTGTAGTATTCTGCTGACTTCCATACTGGATGTGCATACAGCTGTCTCGCTAGTGTTGTAACCAACGATCTCCCAGCCTCACTGTATTATTCTGCTGACTTCCATACTGGATGTGCATATAGCTGTCTTGCCAGTGTTGTAACCAACGATCTCCCAGCCTCGCTGTATTATTCTGCTGACTTCCATACTGGATGTGCATATAGCTGTCTTGCTAGTGTTGTAACCAACGATCCCCCAGCCTCACTGTATCGTTCTGCTGACTCCCATACTGGATGTGTATACTTTTGCCTTGCTAGTGTTGTAGCCAACGATTCACCAGCCTTACTGGGCCATTCTGCTGACTTCCATACTGGATGTGCATATTGCTGCTTTGCTAGTGGTATAACCAACGACCCACTATCCTCCTGTTAATATTCTACGCTGTCCTGCCAGCGACAGTCGGCACTTTAGCTAAAGACCTCAGTCCCCCACTCGCAACGTGCCAACTTAACCTCCTTCGTCCAGTCTGTCTTCCTGACCGTTACATGACAGAATAGTCCATCCCGGCGCCGCCTGTCTGCCGTTGTCCTGAGTCGATCGCCTGCTGATTAGTGGTGTGGAGATTGTAGTGAGATTTCACTCTGAACCTTGGTGTGTGTGGTGGTGTTTTCCTGCTTCAAAGAGTATCCTCTACGTTTGTGGTGGATTTTCCCCCAGGCTGTATTGACAGGGCGGTGGCGGACTGAGTGGCCAGCTGCGGGCCAGGAAGTAAACCAGTGGCATTGTATTGGCGGTTATCTGCTGAGGAAGGAGCTATCTTGGCTGAGTGGCAGTGTCTTAAGTGAGGGAGCGTGGGGGAACGCTGGGCTAACCCCAGGCCTATAGACACGTTGTGGAGGGAGGCCATTGTCTGCTTCCAGGGACGTGCCGTAAGGGAAGACTGTTGCCCTGCTTCAAGAGACATTTTAACCATTGAAACTCTAAATAAATTCTTAATTTTAACCTCAGTTGACAAGCCTCTGAACTTTATTGGTGGGTGTGTTTTGCTCCTCGGGGTGGTAGGAAAACAAGCTCTTAAACAGCACCGCTGACACTTGGCATAGTCGGCAGGGTTAGCTACCCCGAGTGGAGCAGTCACTCCTCCAGCATGGCGGATGAGGAGGCACGCCGACCAGCAGCGATGCCTGTCTTCATGGGTGCTCCGTGGGCACCTGAGGTTTGGGGGCCGAGGCTCCGAGTTGACATTTGGAGAGTCGATGTCGCAGACTAAGTACCTTGCGGGCCTACAAGGACTGAGTGAACAACAACAAGTTCAATTCACACTGGGATCCCTAGAGGGAGAAGCAAAGAGGGAGGTGTTAGCAGTCCCGGTAGCGGAGCGTGACACAGCTGGAAAGATTTTTGATCTTCTCCAAGGGTTGTATGGCGATAATACACCAGTGGCTGCCTTGAGGGCGCAATTCTTTAATTGCAGACAGGTGCCTAAACAGTCACTCCGTTCCTTTTCGCTACAGGTCCGTGAGCTGTATACCCGACTGAGGAGCCGTGATGGTTCAGGTTTGGCCGAGGATGACCACTTGGCACGCGATCAGTTTATTATGGGGTTGCGAGACGGTCCCATTCGTCAGACCCTGAAGAGTACAGTTACGGCGGGATCCAACCTTGACTTTTGAAGCCGTGCGGAAGGAGGCTTTGGCGCTGGAGATGGACCAGCTAGAGACTGATGGACCAGTTGCCGATTGCATGACTGTGAGTTCCACGGCTCTAAAACCAGTTCCAGTAGATGAGTGGAAGAGAGAGTTACGAGAAGAGATCATGAAAGACGTAAAGGAGCAGATGAGTGAGCTGACAAGAACCCTCCTGGCGGAATTTCGGGACACGCGTCATCTTGGTCCTCCTTTGCCTCGAGAGAGGTCCCACTCAGATGGAGCCTGGAGGGGTAGGCCGCAGCCAGACCGACCTGCTAATTCCAGGTTTCAGTGGGATAAACAGGGCCAACCCATTTGTAATCGCTGTGGACTTGCTGGGCATATTAGTCGCAACTGCACCTCTCGACGTGCCTCTCAAGCGGATTTTTAGATCGCCCGACCACTGTGGGCAAGTGGCCGGGAAGCCATCGGACAATTCCTTGTTTGATCCAAAGAGTGCCCTAGTTGGGCAGTGCCCTACAGTTGAGATCCGAGTAAACAACCAAACGGTGCGGTGTTTGGTTGATACGGGATCACAAGTTACCCTGTTCTCTGAAAGCCTTTGCAAGGAACTGTTTGACCAACCACAGGTACAAGGGGGTGAGATCCCTTGGCTGACCTTACGGGGGGTGAATGGCCTTGACATACCGTACGTGGGCTACTTAGTTTACTGACCTACAAATACGAGGTACCCAGGTGCCGGAAAGAGGAATCGTCATAGTCAAGGACCACTGTTTGGGAGCTCATCGAGCATTGTTAGGTATGAATGTTCTCACAGTATGTTGGAGGAACCTGTTCCCAGCCAGCTGCCCCGCAGGGGCCCGCCAGGTAAAACGCCAGAAGACAAGGACTGGGAACCGGTCTTAGCTGACTGTCATCGGATCTCGACTGCTAAGGCCCACAACGAATGTGTTGACACCGCCCGGGCAGCATGCCGTTATGCTATCACCATTCCTGGTAGCAGTGAGGCATTGATTTGGGCCAAACTATCAGCCCGGGCATATGGAAGGGACGGCTGGGTGGTCGTGGAACCACATGGTGGGAGTCAAAACGTTGAGGTAGCCCGCACCCTGGCCATAACGCAACGGGCCGTGTCCCAGTGCGGGTGCGAAATGTACAGCCATACCCGGTGACTATCCATCGGCATCAAGGGCTTGCCCAAGTTACCTCTGTAAGAGCCGAACAGGTGAGGGAAGGTAGAGACATCCACTGCACCCTAGTGAGTCCCAGTGTGGTTGAGGTTGGGGTCTTACAGACCGAACTAAGAGTGGAGGGGCGAGCGGTTGCCGTACCTGAACATCTGTGCTGTGAATCCTTGCAGGGGGAAGCTCTGGAGGTGGACCAGAAAGTGAGGTTGCAGCAGTTGTTGACCAAGTGGCAGCATATCTTCTCTGCTCATGAAGAGGACTGCGGGTGTACGAGTGTTGTCAAACACCAGATCCCCACTGGTGACGCAGCCCCGGTCCGTGAACGTTATCGAACTGTACCCCCTACGCTATATCAAGAGATTCGCACCTTGCTGCAGGGTATGCTGGAGGGGGCATTATCCGGGAGAGTTGTAGTCCGTGGTCGGCTCCCATTGTTTTGGTGCAGAAAAAGACGGGGCATGGAGGTTCTGCGTAGACTACAGAAAGCTAAACAGTGTGACTAGGAAGGATGCTTTCCCTCTCCCTAGGATAGAGGATTCTCTTACCTGCTTGACCCGGGCAGCATGGTACTCCACCTTGGATCTTGCCAGTGGCTACTGGCAGGTGCAAGTGGAAGATGGCGATCGGGAGAAGACGGCATTTACAACCCCTTTTGGCCTCTTTGAATGGGATAGAATGCCTTTTGGGTTGTGTAATGCCCCGGCCACCTTCCAGAGGCTCATGCAGCGGTGTTTGGGGGGTCAACTGAGCTGAGTCCACTCTTGTGTACTTGGATGATGTTATCGTCTTCTCTGCAGATTTTACCACCCACCTGACCCATTTAGAAGAGGTTTTCCGTGCTATGGACAGTATGGCCTGAAGCTGCGGCCAGAAGTGCCAACTTTTCGGAAAGAGGTCAAGTATCTTGGTCACTGCGTGAGCACTAAGAAAAGCACTGGGGATGCATACAGCTATCTTGCTAGTGTCTGAACCAACGATCTCCCAGCCTCACTGTATCATTCTGCTGACTTCCATACTGGATGTGCATATAGCTATCTTGCTAGTGTTGAACCAACGATCCCCCAGCCTCACTGTATTATTCTGCTGACTTCCATACTGGATGTGCATACAGCTGTCTTGCTAGTGTTGTAGCCAACGATCTCCCAGCCTCACTGTATTATTCTGCTGACTTCCATACTGGATGTGCATACAGCTGACTCGCTAGTGTTGTAACCAACGATCTCCCAGCCTCACTGTATTATTCTGCTGACTTCCATACTGGATGTGCATATAGCTATCTTGCTAGTGTTGAACCAACGATCTCCCAGCCTCACTGTATTTTTCTGCTGACTTCCATACTGGATGTGCATATAGCTATCTTGCTAGTGTTAAACCAATGATCCCCCAGCCTCACTGTATTATTCTGCTGACTTCCATACTGGATGTGCATATAGCTATCTTGCTAGTGTTGAACCAACGATCTCCCAGCCTCACTGTATCATTCTGCTGACTTCCATACTGGATGTGCATATAGCTATCTTGCTAGTGTTGAACCAACGATCCCCCAGCCTCACTGTATTATTCTGCTGACTTCCATACTGGATGTGCATACAGCTATCTTGCTAGTGTTGAACCAACGATCTCCCAGCCTCACTGTATCATTCTGCTGACTTCCATACTGGATGTGCATATAGCTATCTTGCTAGTGTTGAACCAACGATCTCCCAGCCTCACTGTATTATTCTGCTGACTTCCATACTGGATGTGCATACAGCTGTCTTGCTAGTGTTGTAACCAGCGATCTCCCAGCCTCACTGTAGTCATTCTGCTGACTTCCATACTGGATGTGCATACAGCTGTCTTGCTAGTGTTGTAACCAACGATCTCCCAGCCTCACTGTATTATTCTGCTGACTTCCATACTGGATGTGCATACAGCTGTCTTGCTAGTGTTGTAACCAACGATCTCCCAGCCTCACTGTATTATTCTGCTGACTTCCATACTGGATGTGCATATAGCTGTCTTGCCAGTGTTGTAACCAACGATCCCCCAGCCTCACTGTATCGTTCTGCTGACTCCCCATACTGGATGTGTATACTTTTGCCTTGCTAGTGTTGTAGCCAACGATTCACCAGCCTTACTGGGCCATTCTGCTGACTTCCATACTGGATGTGCATATTGCTGCTTTGCTAGTGGTATAACCAACGACCCACTATCCTCCTGTTAATATTCTACGCTGTCCTGCCAGCGAACAGTCGGCACTTTAGCTAAAGACCTCAGTCCCCCACTCGCAACGTGCCAACTTAACCTCCTTCGTCCAGTCTGTCTTCCTGACCGTTACATGACAGAATAGTCCATCCCGGCGCCGCCTGTCTGCCGTTGTCCTGAGTCGATCGCCTGCTGATTAGTGGTGTGGAGATTGTAGTGAGATTTCACTTGAACCTTGGTGTGTGTGGTGGTGTTTTCCTGCTTCAAAGAGTATCCTACGTTTGTGGTGGATTTTCCCCAGGCTGTATTGACAGGGCGGTGGCGGACTGAGTGGCCAGCTGCGGGCCAGGAAGTAAACCAGTGGCATTGTATTGGCGGTTATCTGCTGAGGAAGGAGCTATCTTGGCTGAGTGGCAGTGTCTTAAGTGGGGGAGCGTGGGGGAACGCTGGGCTAACCCCAGGCCTATAGACACGTTGTGGAGGGAGGCCATTGTCTGCTTCCAGGGACGTGCCGTAAGGGAAGACTGTTGCCCTGCTTCAAGAGACATTTTAACCATTGAAACTCTAAATAAATTCTTCATTTTAACCTCAGTTGACAAGCCTCTGAACTTTATTGGTGGGTGTGTTTTGCTCCTCGGGGTGGTAGGAAAACAAGCTCTTAAACAGCACCGCGACAGACCGTCCAAGTTCAACTTAGTCGCAGTTAGGCATCCGTATTACAGCTGACGTCCGTTCACGCTCTCACACTAGGCAGTATTAGTTGATGCTGGAACACAAAGAAAGGAAAAAACTGCCAGCATACGATGTCCCACTCACATCACTTGCATCTGCACATTTTTCCGTTTATTAAGTCAAATAAAACCTCCTAAAATATCGGCCGATTCAAAAGTCACTCAGGTAAAATAATACACAGCAGGTTCGTTCTTGTCCGTGGCAAAGCAATAACTGGAATTGATAAGCGCACCGCAGGCTAGAAATTAAAGGTAACGTTTACTCACAGCATGACTGGACAGCAACCCTGCTATCCAGTCCAATGTGTTCACGGCAGAAGAACCACAGCAGTTATCTCCACTAGTCCCCTCTGCACTCACGGTAGTCTCTCACAGCCGGTCCTCAGCCCGTCTCAACCGCCACTCCTCCGACAGTGCTCCGTGAAACGCCAACTTCGTGGTTACCCGTCTACAGCGTGCAGCAATCTCACATAGCCATAAGCCGTCTCAATTCAAGTGCATGCAACAGTCACTGTCTCTCTCTCTGCTGCAGGCACCACGCAATTCCTTCTCGCTCTCGCTGTGTGGACTTCAATTCCGGATGCACGATGCTGCCACCATCAGTCTCAGTCACAGTTGTTACCTTTTTTTATAGGGAACATATTTACCGCTCCACCCAAAAATCCATCACTTATTAGTTAATTATCAAAGAGAGGTGTGGCTATAAGAATACGGCTTTGCAAAGACACAGCAATCAACACACAAAATATCACAGCAACTCACACAAAAGTAAACACAGCAACCAAATGTGATCATGCATAAATATATAAAATACATGGTTCAACACCTTCATTCCACAACATACTTCTTGTCTCGTGTTTCTATTATTGTTGTGTGTGTGTGTGTGCTGATGAGAGAGGCGTGGCCGCTCATCAGCGCTCATCGGCAATCACCCTTCACCAGCTGCAGTCTATCATTCATGTGTATATTCTCATCAACATCTCATCTCCTTTGTTCGGATCGTTGTTTGTGGTTCCCGGTGTGTGTGTCTGTGTGTCTCCTGTCTCGCTCAGTCGTGTTCTTTCCTGGTTCCGGTTCTTGTTTGCTATTGTTGGAATACTGTTCGTTATTGGATTTCACCACCACCACCACTGTACGCTGCACCTGACCATTGGAGCCCCTGCGCCGCTAACTGTGTGCCTGGACAGAGACTGTTGCTTATTTCATTCATATAAATAAAAGGGTTTTACTGCAATTGCTTCCGTCTGATCAATCATGACAATACTACAATAAGTATCTAAACTTACACAAGGGTATTTGGACAAAATATGAAACATCAGAACAATTTGAAACTTTTATTTTCAAAAACAACAATCAACAATTATTTGGAAGTTTAAAATAAATACTTACAAAAAAAGTATACATATTTATATGTATATAAGATATTTAAATATCAAATCTAACTATTGGCCATCCTTTATAAATGTACCAATCATAAATGAACATCCATTAAACATTAAAATTACAAATACAACTTCACAAATTAACTGCACTAAATTATATTTTACTATGATTAATTATAAAAACTTAAATTAACTTGACATTATAATTATATAAAACTTTCACAAATTCCTACATATTAAACTTTTATACTATATTTGTCCCTAAAATACTACCCGTCTTTAACAAACTTAACCAACTATTTTTATTTTTACAAAACTAATCTCACTCGATGACACATTTTAGTGAATATCAATTTTCCTAAATATTTACCACCATTCCAAACAAACAAAAAATAACTTGCAATATTAACAACTTAATTTCTTTCATTTTTTAGTTGACATTGTGATTTCTTCACAATCTTTCATTTTTTCTTCCCAGTCTTCCCTGGATATTTCACACTTCGGTCACATTTCACGTTTTTGGACCGACTGATACTTCCACCTGTTTTTCCACGGTTCCTTCAACAGACTCTTTACTCTTACAATCAGTCATGTTACCCTTTAGATCCACTTCAGCCTTCTCAGGCCACGTTTACACATAGCCGGGTATTTAGCAAAACTAATATTTTCCCCCTCTCCGTTTTCAAAAATAACATCGTTCACACACCCGCATAATACGCCGTCGAGCGCCATCATAACTATGCCAAACCTATTGGCGGCAATGTAGGGGTTAAGGATAAAGCCATGCAAGCCAATCAGAATCCCAGAATCGACAAGAGAGAACCTAAAACGCCGTTTCTCCCTGTTCACACGACAAAAAATATCCTGCGTTTTCAAAAATCTCCACTTTGCCCGGAGTTTTTAGAAATGATGGTTTTCAGTGATAAAAACTGCGTTTTCGTGTAAATGAGAGGGCAATACGCAGAGAAATATCTGCGGCTTTCCCATCGTGTAAACGGGGCCTCAGTCTCCTTTTCTTTCACACTATCCAACTCTTCACCAGTTTCACTCTTAAAAAACTCTTCAAGCATGAGATCATCTACAAACTCTTGAGGGGTGCTGCAAATTGCAGTCGGGCCTGAATCGGTCGCCTGATCCATCTCGTTAGTAGACAGGCTGCATGGCCGCAAAAATGCTGCTTCAGTAATACGGTTACCTCTGCCCTTTAACTGGATTCTGTCCTCCACATACGGTTTGGTTGATTTCCTCACTGAAATTATCGTTCATATACGTTCATATTTATGAACTATCACAATTAAAACACAAAGACATGACAGCATTACTTGTGGTGACGGTCATTAACAAGTGGAACGGAAGAGAAGCGTTTTCTGGAAGAAAAGAAGTTCATTGCGCGAGGCCTTGTCAAGTCATTCAGCTTAGTAGTGATGGGATTTATGGCTCTTTGAGGGGATCCGGATCTTGGCGATCCGTTCCTTTCAAAGAGCCGTTCAAAAGAATGTCTCTTTTGGCTCTTTTTAAATATTTAGTATAATCACTGGGAGGAATGATGAGGTGAGATTTGTAGTCAAATAATGCAAACTCAAATATCACACATCAATATCTGAGTTTGAATTATTCTGAAATATTGATTATTACCTCATTTGTCATGTGTGGACTATATTCCATAGGGTTGCACAACATCCCTCTGCTTAGAAAGTGACCACTATTTTGGATTTACCTTTAGAACAAAGTGTGTGTATGTGTAAACCTGTTGACTTGTGTTATTCATACAATACCACAAGAACATTTTGATAAAAAAAACAAAAAATATTTAAAGTTGTAAATATATACTGTGTAGATACAATAAAATGAACATATGCAATATAAATAAATACAAGCAGTTCCTTACTTTATGGCTTTTTTTTAAACTGGAGTAACCATGTGATGGCAGCGTGCACAAGTTTTGGCTCTGCTCCTACCCAATGACATAGGCACGTAGGGTTATAAAAGATAACGTAAGAGTAAAAGATGCACGCGCGTGCACAACTATCACCCCTGCGCTGGGTGCGCCCCTTAATTCCCCTTTAACTGAAGAGCTAATTTGTGTGCATCTGTGTAAAACACGCATAGGAAAAAAGAACGGCTCCCCTCCAGCCGCGACTCGGCTCCTATCGTTCATGTTTATGAGCCGTTCAAAAGAATCGGTTCGTTCGCGAACATCACAACTCAACAGCTTAGAGGTGAGTAAGTTATAACATATAATGTCCTCATATTTCTCTTTTTTTATTTTAGATTATTTTATGGTGTAAAAAAGACTTTACGAATATGTAGGGAAATAAGGGAAAATAAGAGGAAACGCTGCTTCTATACTGTAATGTTAGCAGTTTTACCATTCTCTGGTTTACACTGTTTAACGTTATTGTTAACTACGTCAGCAGATTGTGTAGCTTATGTTTGCACTATGCAGCATTATTGTCTTTATCACTTTTAACGCATTTTTTAAAAACTATCTGTATTGTATAAAGTGCTATACATAATGGTGACTACTTAAATTGTTTAAAATTAATATCAGGAATATTAGAAATATCAGGAATATTAGAAATATCAGACACTAACTTAGTGGAAAATACAAGCAAATCTGTTCAGTAGTTTGACATTATGTGCAGAAAAGGATTTTTTTTTTTTTAAGTAGGCTAACTTACTTTTTTTTGTGTGTGATTGCTATTTCCAGGAAAATGTACTGTACAACTAAAAACAGAAGACGATGGCTGCGGTGAAACAAATATGCACTCACAGACTTTTAACAGAAAGATTTCATCAAAAAGATTTTCAATTGTGTTCCCCGTGTCTTGCGGGGTTGGAATGACCATGAGGGTGAGTAATTTAATTTTTTATCTGGAGTGTTCAAACTCATTATTAATGCTGAACAATAAACCATAAATTAACATTAAATAGGATGTAATTCAATTAGATTAAATCTAATATGGATATGTCTAGATATAGAATAACATTTTGCTAAAGAAAACCTCATAAAGGTTCATTATAGATACAGTAAGATACAGTAAACAGCTGTTCACCGGTCATTGTCCACAGCTGTATGCAAAGGCAAGTGGGCTTCTCCTGGGAGAAAGGTGGTTCAAGCGTGTTTTGTCCATTTTTATTTTATTTTTGAAATATTCATTTACGGCCTTTATAACTGCCGATACCGATAGTTTGGAAAATGCCTAATATCGGCCGATAATATCGATCTGGCTCTAAAACACCTGTTCACCGGTCATTGTCCACAGCTGTATGCAAAGGCAAGTGGGCTTCTCCTGGGAGACTGGCGCAAGTGGGCCTCACCTGGGAGACTAAACTAATCACCTAGACTAGTTTAGCGCCGTCTACTGTTTTAGAAGAGGAAGTTGCTCAACTGCATTTGTGAGAAAATCAGAGCCGAGATATCTCACATAAAGCCAAGTGTTAGGGATGCACGATGATATCAGCACAACATCGGTATCAGCCGATAAAAGCTTAATGATCATCTGTATCGGCCGATATTAATATTTCTGCCGATGAGCCTTGCCAACATGTTGTGGATTTACTATGCACACGTGACGACCGTGACCGTAGCATGAGCGCCAGCAACTTAAATTTCCAGCTGTGTGGAGGAAAAGACGTGCTTCAGTATCGAGTTCTCTTTCAGGCTTGAACAAACCATAACATGCACACAAATTATGCCAAAATGTCAGTTTTGTCATGTGTCCTCATTAGAGCAGTTTTAAAGGATTTAAATATTCTTAAATTAACGTGGAGATTTGTGAGAAAATGGGGACACGTGTCGGATTGTATCTCTGTCAGCAGCGGCTGATTTTAAAGTGTCATTAATGTTAATCAAAGAACAAAGGTAAGAGTAAATGACTCACTCAGACCTGGAGCCAGGAGGGTTATTATACCGGTAGCCTAATAATCATCAATGCACTCCTATATTTTAACACATCTCCAGCGAACGGCTTCTTCACGCAATAGAAAAACTCTTGAAAACTCTCTCATAAAGCGCAGTGAAATTCAGCGACATATGGATTTTCCTGATGGATCGTGTTTGTTCCTTTACTTCATTTTATACGTGCAACTCGCATAGCCTACAGTATAAGGTGTGAATGTCTGTCTACATTTGTAAAAATTATATTTATGATGGAATCAAATGTTGTTTGTCTTTTGTATTGCCTTATCTACAACACATGAGGGTAGTAAGGTAACGGTAGTACAGGAGAGAGACTTTATTTGATTTCTCTTCAGTAATCAAAATGTGTGTGTGCGTGTATTTATATATATATATATATATATATATATATATATATATATATATATATTAAATGGGGGAAAATGTGTATAAATATCGGTATCAGCCAAAATGAGTTTGCAAATAGCAGCATATCGAATATCGGACAAAATCCAATAATTTGCATCCCTACCAAGTGTCTCACACTGCATTTTCACTCAAATTGACCTTTTCACTTGCACATTGCTTTGTTTATGAGTAGAGTTTTCCTTTACACAGCAGATTGAGTTTGTTTGCAAATGCTGGATTTGTTTGTTTAATTATGGCACAATATTAATTCCATTGAATAACCCCTATTTCAAAAAACAGTGTCGTGTTCCTGCATTAACTTGCAGATTAATTATAAGCATAATATATGCCTGTGGTGAAGAGTAACTGAAAAGATTGTCTCTGATTCTTTTTGTTTGTTTATTACAGACAACTTCCAAAATCGTGTTTCCACATCTGAGATGAAGGCAGTGAAAAGAACAAAGTGGAAAAACACAACTTATCTGAATAATGTGGGGGAAGATGTATGCATGATTTGCAAATAAACACTTTAAATACATTGTCTAACTCTCAGCCTGTTATTTGAAATAAAATAAAAAAGTAAAATCACATTATTTGTTGCATTGCAGTTTGAGACATTCCCTGTTTTGTACCTTAATTCATTATTGCAGATGTGTGAACTTATTTGGGATATTATGATTGTATTTCAATAGTATTGGACAGCATTTTATTAGTAAGGCCATGTAGGTAGTCTGTGGGAATTTTCCCATTCATTTAAGTTGCCATTGTCTGCGTAGGCACTCCGAGGTTCGCGTGCGCCAAATGGACGACAGATTCTGCTTATTTGGATGGTGAGTGGGACCCTGTCCGAAATCGCATATTAAGTGGCCGGTATTAGCATAAATTAGCATAGGCTCTGTGTGGACGCCTCTAGGGGTGCCAGTGGACTACGTGGGGGTCCACCAAGTGCCTATGGGGTCCCCTGACCGCCTATACTTCACCATAGTCTTCCTCAGGTGCCACGAAGTGCCTATTTCGGCCCCTAACCGCCTACCCCCCACTTCACTGCCACGAAGTGCCTATGGGGTCCACTGACCACCTAGACTTCACCATAGTCTTCCTCAGGTGCCACGAAGTGCCTGTTTTGACCCCTAACCGCCTATCCCCTTCTTCACTGCCACGAAGTGCCTATGGGGTCCACTGACCACCTAGACTTCACCATAGTCTTCCTCAGGTGCCACGAAGTGCCTGTTTTGACCCCTAACCGCCTATCCCCTTCTTCACTGCCACAAAGTGCCTATAGGGTCCACTGACCACCTAAGCTTCACCATAGAAAACATTTACATCCACACACCTACAACTTATTTGACAGGGTCCCTGTAAGCTGTCCGTGGTCATGCCATTTTAAGGCTAGCTATGCATTATTATGAACTGTTAAGTACCCCAACATGTCTGATTTTATTGCCTGTGCACTGTACCGCATGTTTTAAGTGATACACCATTGTCAATAATGAATTATTACCTAATAATGCATTGACCACGAACAGCCTAAAGAGGCCCCGTCAAATAAGCTGCAGGTGGGATGCTGTCCCACCTGCAACTTATTTGAGGTCCCTGAGGTCCCGTCAAATAAGCTGCAGGTGGGATGCTGTCGGTGAATCCCTGTAAATAATTGGAGATTTCACCATATGTGATGAAATCCCCAAATTCCTTACCAGAATTCACCGGCTGAAAATCTCAAAGTCGAAAACGGCATACCACCTACAACTTATTTGACAGGGTCCCTGTAAGCTGTCCGTGGTCATGCCATTTTAAGGCCAGCTATGCATTATTATGAACTGTTAAGTACCCCAACATGTCTGATTTTATTGCCTGTGCACTGTACCGCATGTTTTAAGTGATACACCATTGTCAATAATGAATTATGACCTAATAATGCATTGACCACGAACAGCCTAAAGAGGTCCCGTCAAATAAGCTGCAGGTGGGATGCTGTCCCACCTGCAACTTATTTGAGGTCCCTGAGGTCCCGTCAAATAAGCTGCGGGTGGGATGCTGTCCCACCTGCAACTTATTTGAGGTCCCTGAGGTCCCGTCAAATAAGTTGCAGGTGGGATCCTTTCAATACTTGGAAAAAAAGGACAGACAAGAAGTTAAAATTTCAACCAACAAAAACGACTTTATTTAGATTAAATATACAGAAAAAAGTGAAATGTAAATGAAAATAGTGATGGGTAATAATGAACACTTTAAAAAATCGAACACTTAAATTTTTTTTTTTTTTTTAACAAACACTCTCCAAAAAACACACTTGAACTCACTTGAACACAATTGAACTATTTACAATAAACACACTTGAACAAAAAAATAAAAGAAGGAAAATCTTTTGCAGAACACTCATGAACACTCAAGAAAAAAAAAAAAACCGAACGCGTCGAGCTGAACGTCGAATGTCAAAAAAACATTGATCCAATTTCAAAGTCTATTTGCGCTGCCTGCGCTTCTTTATGGCCTCCTTGACCTTGTTAGAGATCGTCTTCTGGTGGGTCAGGCCGACGAGAGGTCGTGGAGAGCCGGGGAAAAGATGGCCTTTTTTACTTTGAGCGGGGACACGTGCCTCTGGGTCGCCACTTTCAGGGGACTTTAGGGGAGTCAGGAGCACCGTGGCGTTCAATCTCCGCCGCAGGTACTTTTTGGGGGTGGTCTTCTTCTCCTCCTCCTCCTCCTCTCTGGGATCCCACCGCCGCTGCGCCTGACTCGGCCTTTTCCTCCTCTTCTTGGGATCCCACCGCCGCTGCGCCTGACTCGGCCTTTTCCTTCCTCCTCCTCCTTCCCATGCTGCACAAAGTAAAACAAAGATGCGCACACACACAAAAACACGGTTGTGATGTTGCAAAAGGGATGTTATAACTCTGCAGTCAAAGGAAGCCAACTTACCTCACTGGACTCGGGGCTGGACGTCCCAGACTCCTGGTATTCAGGGCTCTTGGTCGCCTCCGGAGTGGTGCTGCCCGATGTCAACTCCTCGTCCGAGGACTCTGGAGCTCTCCTCTTCTTCTTTTTGAGGGGCTCCTTCCCCTTCCCCTTTGCCTGCCGCTTGCCAGAAGCCGGCTGCTTGGACGGGGAGCCCCTCTCTTCCCCTCGAGGGCGGCATCGAACAGCCTCCGGTGCTCCATGGCCTGCTGGGGGGTCAGGTTTGCGACATAAAATTTGTCCGCCGTCCTGGTGTCGTGGCACATGAACTTTGACAACTTGACCCGGTCGTCGTTCGAGTGGGTGAATTTGATCTGGAAGGACAGAGACAGAGAAAAGTTAAAACCCAATGCTGCCACCAGGGAGGACCTCCGAAACGAGTGCCAGAGCGGCGACAAACGCTTAAGTGGCTGGCGATGGACGTGCGCACGTCCGTGAAGGTGGGGCAGCCGGGAAGGTCCATGGACTTCCAGGCCTCCTGGAAGTATGAGTTTAGATTTTTGCACGGATTTGGGGTCGACGTGAAAAAAAGGAACTTGGCAGAGGGCCCACCGGGCAGCTGGTCTTTGACCTGGAGGAATCGATTGACCCAACCGAACTCCTCCTCCGTCAAAATGATTTGCGCGGGGATGGCTGAGTAACACGAGAATTCACGCAGAGAGGGCGAGATTCACGAGGGCGAGATTCACAATGGCGGCACGCGTTCATTGAGAAAGCTGTATCAACTACGAATAACTTAAGTTACTTGCAATAATTTGAATCTCATACCGGACACCACGGGAACATACTTTTTTACCTTTACACTGGATAAACTAACGGACTTAGAAAAATACATCGATAACTACTACAACCACTACAAAATGGACATCACAACTCAACAAACTCAGAAATCATCCAAACGGAAGAAGACATCATCTACCGACACCAGTGATCTACAACAAACTACAGAAATTGAGGTCAGTGTACTCGCATCCATTAACAGCAAACTGGACTTACTGGTCACGTTACACAACGAAATTAAAGAACTCCGATCAAGTCTGGAATTTGCATATACAAACATTGAGAAGCTAGAACAGTCGAATACATCTCTCCAAATGAATGTGGAATCACTCAACAAACAGATGGATACAATCATAAAAGAAAACAAATTAATGAAAGAAACCATTCTGGACATTCAAACAAGAAGCATGCGCGATAACCTGATATTTTCTGGCATCGCCGAAAATTCTCCCGACGATCCCGAAGCAATGATCAGAGACTTCATGCAAACTCAACTCAAACTCCAACCGGACACTGTTAACCAAATAACCTTCCACAGAGGTCATCGTCTTGGAACACATTCAAATAAATCACCTCGACCGATCATCGCTAAACTGGAACATTTCAAACACAAAGAACTCATCAAAAGCAAAGGCAAAGAACTGAAAGGAACCAACTACGGACTGAATGACCAATTTCCACGCGAAATAAACAATCGGCGCAAAATTCTCTACCCCATCATGAAACAACACAGACAAAACAATAAACGTGCAAATATAATTGTGGACAAACTTTACATCGATGGACAGCTCTACCGTGATTCCAAGATTACTCCGTGGCTGTTTTAATTGTTAGTAACTCTGAACATCGAACACTGTCACTAACTGTGACTGTCATATTATATAGCCTACTGATAATGATGACTCACCCTCTCTCTGTTCCTTAAATGTACCCGAATCTTATACCACCGATCTTTATGCTTTTGTTTATTCTGTCTCACTATGTCACACTGTATTTGTTTATAGTCTCTACACGTTTATATGTATGGCCTACAGTTTCCTTATTTTTTTCTGACATTATCATCATCTCTCTCTAGACATAAGCAATCATGCAAACACTTAAAATAGTATCGTGGAATGTGCGTGGCTTCCGGACCCAGGCAAAAAGGACTAAAATAATCAATCATCTGATGAAATTAAGGGCTGATATATCTTTTATACAGGAAACACATTTATCAAAATCAGAACTTGAAAATCTAACATTTAATCAATTTAACAATATATTCTCATCAACATACAATAATAAACAACGTGGAGATCTCAATATTAATTAATAAAAATATACCACTAACTGTTAACACATCGGTTATTGACCCAGAAGGGAGATTTGTCATCATTAATGTATCCATTAATCATATAACATATACACTAGCTAATATTTATAGACCAAACAATGATGACCCATCCTTCTTTCATAATTTTTTTTCACTATTGC
>JAQIUQ010002670.1:0-14798 GCA_030378365.1 Hybognathus amarus | reverse complement strand
TTATATTTGCACTACATTGTTACCCTGCAGGTCCTGTTATGAGTAGATGTTATTTTATGTTTTATTTGCACTACAATGGTACACGGCAGGTCCTGTTATAAGTACCTAGAAGTTATTTTACCTGTTATATTTGCACTACATTGTTACTGTGAAACATATTTATGTTAAGTGATGTTCATGTTCTGTGACACAATTAAAAAAGATTTAGAATTTACGTAGTTTTAACCTATGTATGCAACATATGCAGTTCATACGGTTTGTCATGTTTTATGGTTTCATGACAACACTAGGACACATATTAGTTAAGGCACAGCACACAGACACAATTTTGTCAAGGAAAATCATGTCCTCGTCTTCACATGGGAGCACCATGCTCACAGGTATTGTCTCACTTCAGTATGGTGTACTTGTTGCGTATACATCCAATCACCCTCTCCACGTGGACCCTGAGGTGAGCTATCTGCCTTGTCTCCTCCACATCTTTTGCATCCAACTGGCAGCGTCCTCTTGTGAATGCAGGGATTTTCACTTCTTCACACATTAATCCGACGATGCTGTCCCTGATGTCAAATCCCCGATCCAGCCAGCACCAAGTCTCCGGGTAATAATTTATTAAGAAGGCCACTGTTCTCAGTCACATGGTTGTCACTGACACAACCTCCCCCACCAAGGGCGAAATTGTCAATCACACATTGGGGGGACAGCTGTGGGACTTTTTGTGTTGACGCATGCACACATTTTTTTAATCAAAATAAAATAAAAGTCCGAAAGTTTGTAATTGTATAACACAACAAGGAATTTTATTACATCGGATCGTCAAACCAATGTATACTCACTATATATATTTTTGCATCACAATTAAATTTATGACACTTCTTTTTAAATGTTTAAACGTTTTATATTTTTTCTTCTTCACAGTAACGTTTAGATATTTTGTTATTGGCGTTTTATTCCATTTAAATATCTAAACGTTACTGTGAAGAAGAAAAAATATAAAACGTTTAAATATCAATCTGCACATGTGAGGGACATTGGTTATGCTAATCTTTGCTCGCTCCTTTTAAGTTATCGTGAGTAAAACCGAAAAAAAAATTCATGAAGCACATACAAAAGAATTTTCTTCAATGACTTTATGGGCTGTCAAGTTTCAATCCCTTAGGAAGCCTATGGAGGAGTGATCCACCTCTCAGATTTAATCAAAAATATCTTCATTTGTGCTCCAAAGAACGAAGGTCTTACGGGGTTGGTACAGCATGAATTATACAACAGTAATTAATGACTTAATTTTCATTTTTGGGTGAACTATCCCTTTAAATAATCCACTGGTCTAGAGATTATCCCAATACTAAAAAATATCACATTTTCTAAAAATCTAAAAATCTTTTTCCCTTCATAATTCTCACAAGAATGGCCACCCGATCACACTAAATGCGTCTTTATAGCACGCATGTGTATTGTCGTGTAATATATACGCTAAAGTGAGTTTTTACGTGCATATGATACGCATTGGTTGGTTAGGTTAAGTTTAGGTGTGGGGTGGGTACGTGTGTATTATACGTTTGGCTAGAATTCAGTAGTTTGGGGTGCGGTGTATTATATGCAAATGAACTGCGTATCAATTGCACGCGAAAACTGCGTCTCATATGCACGTAAAAACTCATTTTCGCGTATATATTACACGACAATACACATGCGTGTTATAGAGACGCATTTACGTGAGAACAGGCTGGATCCACATATTCTTTTTCCTCTAAACTTTGCTTTTTTGTTTCAGCAATTAAACATTGTTCTTAGGGGTGGCTTGTTACCACATCTTACCCTATAACGTTACATTCACTCACAATGAATGTCAGTTAAGAGCTTTTAATGTCAGTCTGGTGTCATGTATACCTTAGAACATTAAAGTAATTACGTCTCTGTTAAAAATGCCTAAAATCTCCAGAAACTTAATTTCTTTTTCTTTCCAAAGAAATTACGGATGTCAGCTGCTGCAGTCTTTCTCTTGTTCATTTTTGGCCACTACTGTGAAATATAACAGCAACGCAATTCAAGGGATGAAAATAGTGAAGTAAGAAAAAACAAATGGCAGGACTCTAAAATAACTTGCTAGATAATAACCCAATTCAGGAGAACAGGAATGTGGCCCAAAACGCTAACGTTAGCTGTCAAAACTGGGTTGGTAAATTGGTACAGTACATTTGACAAGCGATCGCTATCCCAGTTTGCTTTAAAGCCAGGCTACATGCTAGCGTGCATGTCGGCTAGCTTGTCAACAGTGTTGTGCCAGTTCAAAAAGAATTAGCTCAAAGTTCAGTTCACACAGATGATAATGAACTAGTTCACGTTCATAGTTCATTTTTTTTAAAATGAACTAAGTTCACATATCTAAAAATGAACTAGTTCACGTTCATTTGTTAAAATCTTTAGGCCACTATCTTACTCAATAGAACCTCTTTACCATCCATTACCAGCTGCAAATCACTGCCACTCCAAAACTAATCAAAATTATTGTACCAATAAACAAGAGACAATTATTATAGCCAGGAGAAAAATAATGTTGAGATAGAGAATATATTTACCCCTTAAATAATGTGTAATCATGATATGTAGAAATTGGAAAATATAAGGTGCAATCAAGGTATACTGTATGTTCAGTGAAACTTTTATTTAGCCAGCATGAACCAAATTACCCAGGACTTTAAAAAGGTATATTCAGGTTCATGGGGAAAAGATCAGTCTACTGACAAAAATCCAGCATATTCTGAACGGCAGTAACTATGTAAACCAGACCAAAGTAGTCATGTACTGTAATGTCAAATTAGCTTGGGCTTACCCTGCTCAATGTGCAATACTCAACCAACACATTTTCACACCTTCAAAAGGAAGTAAACAGTGAGTAAACGATGAAAATGCCATTTACATTCATTTATAATAAAACAATCTTCCTGATTCTTCCTGATTATATTTGTCTAAAGAAAATGAACAGCTACCAGCTGAACAACTTAACTTACTACATACAGGCACTCTGATTCCATGTATGGGGCATTTATTATTCATATGACACACAAACACAAGTAGATAAGACCTGTTTAGTTCAAAAGATCACTGGTTGTGGAAAAGCGCAGATCATAAGTGATGATACGAGCAGCGCGCAGCCAGATCTGCCTCGCACGCGCGTCAAGTATGCACACTATTGCAACTCCCCCTGCCTTCACGTTACCCGTACTATGAATACTTCGACCTCGTCTAACATACCCAGTGATAATAGACAAAGTCTCCACCACAATACTGTCGCGGGGTGGATTCGGCGACTCAAAACGGGGGTTGGAGGTAAAACCTGACTTTTCAAGTGAACGTGAACTGCGCGTCCCTCCCATTCGTACAAGCTGTATACTACAATTGGAAATTCTAGTGAAATCCACCTGGTCGTTATCTAAGGGATTATGTCAGCCAAATACAGGATATTTACCATTCATCGATATGAGCCAAATGTCTGTCAGGTTTCGCGCTCTTCTGTTTTTTTCTAACTCACTGACGGTGCACGAGCTACTAAAGGTATAGACAAGTTTCCCGGCCAGTTCCGCTTTACTTCCTGATTCTGCCAAGAACTTCCGAACACAGGCTGAGTAGTTGTGTAAACATGGCTTTGGAATGGCAACATTCAACTGAAAATATTGTTAAAAATGGTGTTTTGACCATTCCGCATCCAAGTAAGGTAACATCATGGGCATGTCGATATGGTCTGTATTCGCCGGACCTGGACGTTCCTGTAGCCATGCAGCCGCCGTGCTTTGGAAGGTACTTTAGCCCATCTTATGCTTGTATTAAGATGTTTGTATGTATCCTTGTGCTAATCTATAACAGAACACAAAGAGTAATAAAAATAAAAAGTAATCCACTCTAGCCTGCCTGCACTAAAAGCATGCTTTAACCCTTCAAAGTCGACTGACGCTCTGAGAGCGCGCACCCCTGACATATCTATTAATAGCTTCGGAATGGATAAAGGTATTAACTTACTTTTTTTTCTATGGAAAAGCTGACATTCGTCTGCGTAATAATGAGTAGACTGTGTTGACTTCCGCGAATGATAAGATCCACATTGGCGCCTTGTAGATGGTTGATGGTCAACATTCAGCAATCGCCACGAGTTGTTACAACCACGAACAGCACAATATGTCCCGGAGCCGTGTCGGCGTGTAACACCATCAATAGTTTACTTTTTCTGCATGCTAACCAAAGACAGTAAAAGACGCTAACCGGAAGTCGTTGGCAGAGCGAAAGGCTAATGGTGGCCCGCCTATTTCACTCAGGAAACTTGTCTATAGGGAAAACATGACATGGATACAGGAGAAAAAGGCTTGGTTAATGTATAATGTAAGGCATTGCCCGCATAATCATACAGTATGATCAAATATTGGGGGGACAAATTGTCGTTCTTTGAATTTTGGGGGGGGGGGGCGTGTCCCCTGTCCCCATATAATTGCGCCTATGCTCCCCACCCTTTGGAAATGAAAGAGATAGCTCCCTGTGTAATGCCAATAAGATACTTGAGGGTGTTCCTGTGTTTGTAGTGAGAAAATGCCTGTGCTCTAGCTTTCAGATTTGATGCTCTCTCAATGTTAATTTCAAAGCAGTCCACCATAACTGAAACACCGACTGCCAAAAGCCTCAACAAACTGATGTGGCATGCTACCTTGCAAGCAATGTCTCTCAGGCCAGTGCACCAAAGGGCTAAGGTGTGTATACATTGTAGCTATGGTGTCTCTGAACGTGGTGGAAACAGTCTTTCGGTCTATGCAGAAGATGTGTGCAATGTGCTGGATTGGCAGATTCAGCCTCAGGTGCATCAGAGTTAAGAGGAGCATCTGAAAGGCGAAGGTTTTCGGACAGTCTGTGGCAGGCAAGGAAGAAGTTGCTGCAGCACGCCCATCAAAACAACAAAACATGGAAGCCCAGTGTCAGTACTTTACCTTCACGTCATCATCTTTACAGAAATGCTCATCTATCTTCTTTTGAGAGAGCTCTTCGTTCAGTATCCTGTTCTCTTCCAGCAAGCGGTTAATTTCAGCACGCCTGTGGCTACAGAAACTGCATTCCTGCAGTTCTCTGTTATTATCCTCCGGTGCAGGGTCATCTACTTGTGAACTCTGTGCAGCTTCATCTGGAGGCGCAGCATCATCCACCTGTGACCTCTGTGCACCTGGATCCAGTGGTGTTGCAGGTGAAGCGTTTTTCCCATCAGAGCTTGCTGTCTCTACGTCCTCTGGTTAAAACGCTGTGTGTGTGTTGCTTTGACTTCTGTGTAGCCAAGGTGTAATGACGGTACCCAGTCGGGATGACACTCCAGCATTTCATAGACTGGTTTGCCTGAAAAAAAAATACAGAATTTTTTTTCCAATTGCAGTGCCCATCTAAAACTGCCTGATTGATTAGTCGGTGCTTGCAGTTGTCTGGATACCTGCTCATCCAAATAACTTCACACTCAAGTGTAAAGTTGATCAGATGAACGATTACAGATACACAACGTAACAGTTACATATGTTATAGAGATTTGTTCCTTTATAATTAGCTCAATTTAGTGAATAGTAAGATATGGTGTAATTGTGCCAATGGAGAGATGCTGAAACATCGAGGACGGGTATTCCATCCGGTATTCCTGGAGGCTGCAGTTTTAGGACCCCAGTTCTCAGGCCGCAGTTTCAGGACCCTAGTTTTCTATTACAGCGCCACCAACCGAACTGGATCACCAAAAACACTAATTTAACCCCTTTAAAATGAGCAAAGTTACCTTTCTGAAGTTAAAACTCATAGCTTTCAACGGCTGAAAAAATCCTGCAAAAAAACTTGTGATTCACAGAAAAAAATATTTTTAGTGTGGAGTTTACCCACCATTGAAAATTTACCATGATGCTTTGCAGATCTACAGCAACATGCTGTATACAGGTTCTACAATAAGCATTTACTCATTTTACAGTAATAATGCTGTGAAAACTTCACAGCGCTTTACAAGTGCACTTTACGATTTAAAGTTTATAATTTGGGTTATTATTTTTGACCTCTAAATCATTTATTAATCTTATATTAATTTCAACATTTACAAATAGATTTTTAATGTTAGTTAATGCATTCATTATGGGTCGTTAAAAAAGTTCTAAAATAGGCTCAATTTATTTGTGTGAAACAATTTCTTTCTCATTTAGGGTTGGTTGGCATTCTTAACATGAGTCAGCTTGACTCTTCTGGCTGTATTTTGGTGCATCACCAGATGATGGCGCTCTCCACCAGGTGACGCTTGATGTCTGTCCAGCTCAATGAGTAGTATGAAGCTGCAGACTCGGAGACCTGCATCTACAGTTCCCCTGCACAGAGAGTCCCGCATTCTCAGACCCCTCGTTTTTCAGAGACCAGCGCCTCCTATCAAATGTATCTGGATAAACATGTGAAGAACTTAAGCCAAAACTTGAGTAGGTATGTTCAATTTTATTTAGCGAATCGTAGTAGCCTACTCGTTTGATTTATTTTTAATAAAACTAATTTAGCTCATCGATACAACATATGAATAGTCCATTTAATATTTGTAAAGATAGTTTGTAACATGATTTGAGCCGTAATGTATGTTTTCGCTCTCTGCCCTGCTAGCTAACGTTCGCCTTTAACCTTGGACTTTTTGTAGATATGTCATAAATGCTGCACTTATTTTCACTGCCAATTTTGTGCCCCCATATATTTCAAACCCACAAAGTTGTACAAAGTTCAAAAACATCTCAAGGAACACAGAGCAGTGCAACATGAAGGTAACATTTGCAAACATCTTTTTTTCTTTTTCTTTCTTTTTGAAACATCATAAGACATGTGCCATCGGGCCTACTGTTGTAAGCTATTGTTGCCCCTGCCGAACCTAGCAACATATCATTTTATAATTATGCAAAGCGACTTATAAACAAGTTTTTTAATGCAATTGAAGACGAAAAGTAAAGTCACGAACACAGCTTTTTCTTCCTTTTTTCTTTACAGCAAGATGATGTTAAGGTGACCATTAAATAAAGTACAGAATTGTTTGTTATTGGTGTTTTGTCTTTTCTGATTTGTTTTGCTTCGCATTCAATATATATATATATATATATATATATATACACTCACCGGCCACTTTATTAGGTACCCCATGCTAGTAACGGGTTCGAACTACCTTTTGCCTTCAGAACTGCCTCAATTCTTCGTGGCATAGATTCAACAAGGTGCTGGAAGCATTCCTCAGGGAGTTTGGTCCATATTGACATGATGGCATCACACAGTTGCCGCAGATTTGTCGGCTGCACATCCATGATGCGATCTCCCGTTCCACCACATCCCAAAGATGCTCTATTGGATTGAGATCTGGTGACTGTGGAGGCCATTTGAGTACAGCGAACTCATTGTCATGTTCAAGAAACCAGTCTGAGATGATTCCAGCTTTATGACATGGCGCATTATCCTGCTGAAAGTAGCCATCAGAAGTTGGGTACATTGTGGTCATAAAGGGATGGACATGGTCAGCAACAATACTCAGGTAGGCTGTGGCGTTGCAACGATGCTCAATTGGTACCAAGGGGCCCAGAGAGTGCCAAGAAATATTCCCCACACCATGACACCACCACCACCAGCCTGAACCGTTGATACAAGGCAGGATGGATCCATGCTTTCATGTTGTAGACGCCAAATTCTGACCCTACCATCCGAATGTCGCAGCAGAAATCGAGACTCATCAGACCAGGCAACGTTTTTCCAATCTTCTATTGTCCAATTTCGATGAGCTTGTGCAAATTGTAGCCTCAGTTTCCTGTTCTTAGCTGAAAGGAGTGGCACCCGGTGTGGTCTTCTGCTGCTGTAGCCCATCTGCCTCAAAGTTCGACGTACTGTGCGTTCAGAGATGCTCTTCTGCCCACCTTGGTTGTAACGGGTGGTTATTTGAGTCACTGTTGCCCTTCTATCAGCTCGAACCAGTCTGGCCATTCTCCTCTGACCTCTGGCATCAACAAGGCATTTCCGCCACAGAACTGCCGCTCACTGGATGTTTTTTCTTTTTCGGACCATTCTCTGTAAACCCTAGAGATGGTTGTGCAGTGAAAATCCCAGTAGATTAGCAGTTTCTGAAATACTCAGACCAGCCCTTCTGGCACCAACAATCATGCCACGTTCAAAGTCACTCAAATCACCTTTCTTCCCCATACTGATGCTCGGTTTGAACTGCAGGAGATTGTCTTGACCATGTCTACATGCCTAAATGCACTGCAGTTGCCGCCATGTGATTGGCTGCTTAGAAATTAAGTGTTAACGAGCAGTTGGACAGGTGTACCTAATAAAGTGGCTGGTGAGTGTATATATATATATATATATATATATATATATAAATAAAAAAAAAAACAGATTTTGTAATGTTAGCATGGTAATGTTAATTAGACCATTATAGGTTGAACTGAAAGAACAGTTGGAATTTGAATTAAAAATATTAAAAAAAAAACATTGTAGCAATATAATATCACATACTATTTTTCAGAAGGTAGTTCAATCTGTAATTGTATCCCTTCCATCAGTAACAATGAGTTCTTTTGGCACATGCATTAAGCAGCGAACGCAAATATTTATTGGACAATTTATTTGGAGATCGTAAAATTGCATCCTATTGTTTTTAATTGCATTTGGATAAGCGTGCGCTGAAGTCTGTGTGCGGGTGCTATACGATCTTTCGAACAGCAAGAGGCGCTGTGTTCTAAAAACGAGGGGTCTGAGAATGCGGGACTCTCGGTGGGGGACTGTAGATGCAGGCTCCGAGTCTGCAGCTTCATAATATTGAGCTCAATCACAATCACATCCTCATGCATGAGGATAGAATGAAGATGTATTGTTACGACCCAGTGTTCCACTTGCTCACCTGCTGGTGGCAGTAGTTTCTTTGAGAGGCGTGGGGAAATCGCACACACCTGCTACCTGATTATCTCTTTGGTCTTTGTTCATTCATATGGAAGCACATGGGTAGCAATATTCAATTTGAAATGTAATATGCAAAATGACAATGCAATATGAAAAATGGCATTGCATTCTGAATTTTAATTTACATTTTACATTACCATTCTAGCAACGTTTAGTGCAAAATGAAAATGAAATTACATAATTTACACTTGCCATTTCATACACTAGTTTTAATATGCATATTGAAACTTTATTAGTGGCAAAATGAAAATGCATTACAGAAATGAATATGTGTAACATGTTCAAGCAAAAACTGTGACAAAATGATCATTAAATGTTATTGACAAATGCTACACTCACAGTCAAGACACTTGCGATTGCATTTTCATGAAATGTCTCACTATGAGTGTAAAAAACTCAATGTACATATTGAAAATACATTCCGAGCCGATCCCGCCCTTCCTGGCCTGTCAATCACTGCATCGAGACAGGGCTTGGCAACAACAGGTAAACACAACATATTAAGGCTATGTTATGTGTATGTTGCAATGCATAGACAGTGAATTAGAGTTCCTTTATAATTTTGGCATTTTGTACATATATCAGGAATATTGCTAGACATATGATTGAGTTTTTCAGGTGTTATATAAACCCTTGTCAACCATTTATACTGTAATTATTTAAGCTGCGTGTTTATGATTAGTTTTTCGACTTTAAACATGCCATTCATGCTCCATTCAAATTCCTCTGTCTTCTTCAATGTCTTTCCTCCATGCGTTTAATTTGTCTACAGCTCGTCAGCGCCCCCTGGAACGTGGTCCGAACACTTGGTCCATAACTCAAACACGCTTGCGTGTAATAATATGAAACTCGGTACACATGTCGATCTCATCGTTTCATCTATACCTCACACTTTTACTTTTTACCCCAGCCCAATAGGAAGTCAGATATTTGCGGTTTTGTTTAAAACGCACGCAATGGAATTTAATATACTCCTCCTAGAGCATTCATCCACATGAAACGAAACTTGGTCAACCTGAAGTCAAGACATTGAGGATGAAAAATTGCAAGGGGATTTTTGATGTCTCGAACGGTTTGGCCGTGGAGAGGAAACTAATTTATGGCGAGAACGTGAAACAGGAAGTGTCTTATAACTTCAGCATACATTAATTGATATTGATGAAACTTCAGCAGTGTGTTCACTGTAAGAGGCCAATCACATAGATGTGACTATTGTGAGTCAAAGTTATAGCGCCACCAACTGGCAGCAGGAAGTGTGTCACTTTCAAAATGCTTTGAAATCACCCTCTCGACTATTCGGGCACTTTTGGGGCCCTTAATATGCTCAGAAAACTCTTGAAACTTTGCACACGGGTCAGAACCAGCGGCCATCAGAGCTGGGCTGAAGCTGGTACCCGGGCGTGGCAGGGGGGCTCAGTCAGCGCCCCCTGGAATGTGGTCCGAACACTTGGTCCATAACTCAAACACGCTTGCGTGTTAATAATATGAAACTCGGTTCACATGTCGATCTCATCGTTTCATCTATACCTCACACTTTTACTTTTTACCCCAGCCCAACAGGAAGTCAGATATTTGCGGTTTTGTTTAAAACGCACGCAGTGGAATTTAATATACTCCTCCTAGAGCATTCATCAACATGAAACGAAACTCGGTCAGCCTGAAGTCAAGACATTGAGGATGAAAAATTGCGAGGGGATTTTTGATATCTCGAACGGTTTGGCCGTGGAGAGGAAACTAATTTATGGCGAGAAACGTGAAACAGGAAGTGTCTTATAACTTCAGCATACATTAATTGATCTTGATGAAACTTCAGCAGTGTGTTCACTTTAAGAGGCCAATCACATAGATGTGACTATTGTGAGTCAAAGTTATAGCGCCACCAACTGGCAGCAGGAAGTGTGTCACTTTCAAAATGCTTTGAAATCACCCTCTTATTTTATTATATATTTATTATATATTCTCTGATTCTTGATATCTTTGAAACTGTTGCCGTGGCAATGCATTAAACTTTACCATTCTTTTAGGAT
The DNA here is from genome assembly GCA_030378365.1 of Hybognathus amarus. Lineage (NCBI taxonomy): Eukaryota > Metazoa > Chordata > Actinopteri > Cypriniformes > Leuciscidae > Hybognathus > Hybognathus amarus. Next base: position 3,804 of record JAQIUQ010002670.1, on the reverse strand, counting down.
GCTTTTGAGACTCTTAGCATGCTTGAAATTGCATGAAACTCGACAGACACATTACATTTATTAGCCAGTAGACATGTGCAAAGTTTCAGAAACGGGCGTGGTGAGGGCTCAGTAGCGCCACCTTTTGACAAAAGTGGGGTTGTTAGTTTTATCTACAGTTACAAAAATCGGTATGTATATTGTACTCCTCGAAGCCGGACAACTTTCTAATTGACACTCATTAGCTAGGTCCCACAGAAAGTCAGATATTTTTGTTTGAATGTGGTCATGCTCTCTCTGAGCCTACGTCTCTCTCACTGTCTCTGTGTCTGTGTGTGTGTTTGTAGGGGGAGGGGGCTTAACCATTTCACTGCTGTGTGCCTGTATAAAAAAATACATTTCTTAAGCCTGGTATGTTTTAAAAAAGTTTTTATTTTAATTTTGTATAAGTAAAGGCATAATATAACCAGTTTAATTGTAGTGCATTGACAATAGTTTTATATAATTAGTTTATTAATTAAATTAACTTGGTCCATAAACTTGATCTGAAAATTTGGTCCATAAATCAAACACACTTGCATGTAATAATATGAAACTCGGTACACTTATAGATCACATCAGGTCAAACAGCTTCTGTGCTCTAAGTTTTTCGACAGTTCAAATGGAAGTTGGGAATTATGGGTTGTTTGAAAAAATCTCATAGGAGAAATACATCAAATTACAACGCATGTGTTTAACCAAAACTCGATGTGCATGAAGTCAAGACATTGAGGATGCTCAATTCCGGAACGGATTTTTGATATCTCGAACGGTTTGGCCGTGGCGAGGAAATGAATTTTATGACTAAAAAAGGACACATAAAATGTGTTATAACTTTGCTCGTTTTACCTATAGTCACAAAACTTGCCATGTATATTGTTCTTGTCAAGCCGATCAACTTTCAAATTAACAGTAAGAAGCTCAGACCAAAAGAAAGTCAGATATTGTAGTTTGAATGTGTATTTTGTCTCTCTCTTGTCTCTTGTCTGTCTCTGTGAGGGAGGGGAGGAGGGGGGGTGGGTTGCTGGTGTCTGTGTTTATGTGTGTGTGTGTGTGTGTGTGTGTGCGTGGGTGTGTGTGGCTGACTGTAGATTTTTCCTGCAAGTCCTTGTCTTTTTGCATAACAACTTGTATTTTTTAAATGACAAAATATGCATATAACCCTAATCTTTTAAATGTATAGTTTGGTTTAAATAAAAGTAAGATAAATTGGTAAACTACAAATTGGTAATTGAAGCTGAATGAATTTAAATCCTCCCAAAGCTGGGGCTACATTTTTGCACATTCATGCCAGAATAACCCTAAAGGCACCAAGGTGGCGGTGCCACCGGCTTTATATATGTGTGTGTGTGTGTGTGTGTGTGTGTGTGTGTGTGTGTGTGTATCAGGTGGCACGTGCTCACACAAAACTACCACGGTTCGGTTACGTATACACGGTTTTAGGGTCACGGTTTTCGGTTATCTGTACGGTTCTTCTTGTTATTTTTTCTTTTAATCTTTAACCCTCCAGAAATTTCCTTTAGCATATGATATACGGCTTATTAGCTTAATTATCCACAATTTAGAATAGTATACATTTTTTATATGTATTATTATCATTATGTAATAATCATGCACTATGAATTTGACTTGACTTTAGTTTAAGCACATTATTGGGACCATTTCTGAGTAGGTGAGATTTTGCTACAGCAAAAGAGAAGACATTGATGATTACATTCTTTTTGTTTATTTGGCACAACAAAAGGAGAATGTATTGTTATCTCTACATGAACTTGTGCCTTTTTAGCACACAAAGTTTAACTAGCATTTATCAATTATCAAACTGCCAACTTCAGCGTAGCTCTTACAAAGAACAATATTTTAAAAGAAAAGAGAGGAACTCTTAAAGCTCTGTCTTTTAAACAAGTCAAAAAATACTTTAAACATAAATATATAATATAATGCAATAACATAATATAATGAGGCTATCACTAGCAAAGGCTAGTTAATTTTAACCAGCTTAACTCAAAAACAGTATAAACAATGCTTCTATCTATTCCCTGAGAGTATAAACAATACTTTTCTTACAGTATTTAGAATCTTCTATCTATTCCCTGAGAGTATAAACAATACTATTTCTTACAGTAACAAGATACATTTCTTTCACTTGAAATTAAAGTGCAGTATTTGGAAACTAGAGATTAAAGTGCCACTGTATGTATTTAAATATTAAAAACAAAAATGCTGGCTATCAAAATGGCTATAACATGTTGCATAAAAAACACTCCTGTTCACTTAATTTTCATATTCTTCTGCAAGAATATCAGTTTGTCCACATTTTCTGCCAAGAGGCGAGACCTACTTGCAGTGACTATGTCCCCAGCCGTTGAGAAAACACGTTCACTTGGCACAGATGTACCTTGGACAGCGAGGTTGCGTTGGGCTAACTTAGCAATGTGCGGATACTTGTGCTCATTGCACTTCCACCATGCGAGTGGGTCTTCATCCACAGAGATGCAGCCGGTGGCCTTGTATGAGGTGACCTCTTCATGGATGATGTCTGACAAAGGCTTTGTTCTTCTTTCCTCTGTTTTAAACAAATCTGCAAATACCATTGCCATGGCAGATTTTTTCTGGGGAGGAGAGGTCTCTGATGGCCCTGGCTCCGCTCCTGAGGATGAACTGGCTGTTTGGCCTTCACTGCTTTGACCCTGATGAATATATGACAAAATAAACATTTTGGAAATATTAATAACAACAAATAGCTCACATGGTAGCAAAAAGTTATTCTTTACTGGGCAGTGGGGAATAGAAAAATATTACAATATAACAGGCACAAATAGATTAAATAGGCTTGGTTTAGTAAAAAATAAAAATAAAACTGCAGTTATCATTAGGATAAAAAACAAACAAAAAAACAAATATAAAATAAATCAAATTTAATTTAGATTAAAGAGCACACAAAAAATACAATACCTGCTTTTCAATGTCCAAAATGTCCGTGGTTAGATCGTCGTAGATTTTCTGAACACAGGTTTCTTCCAGGTAAGGTAGGGACTTGAATCTTGGATCAAGTGCTGTGGCTCTGTGCAGATAATCCTGAACACCAGGGTCATTGTATCTGCCTTTAAGGTCTTTAGTGATGGCTGCCTTAGCTTCTTTGATGGTGGTACTATCCTCTGCACTTGATGTCATGGATTTCAGTATCATCTTCTGCAGTGGGATAATCATTGAAACTGAGGGTGATGTTTCTGTGCTCATGAGGGTGATTACATTCTTCAGAGGTTTGAGAATATGAATGAGACCCTCTGCCAGTTTTGTCTCACTTTCAGTTAACAAGGCAATGTCGTTGACTTTCTTCTTCATATCCTTGTCCATCACGGCAGAGTAGATGGCAGCCTGTTGCTCCACATAACGTTCTAACATGTCATATGTGGAGTTCCAACGAGTTGTTACGTCGTGAATTAGTTTGTGAACGGGCAATTTCAGCATATCCTGCTTGGTTTTCAGAGCATGGGCAGCTGTTGTGCTTCGGTGAAAGAAGCTAACCACCTTCCTAACCTTCCCCAAGAGTCGGGATACTTGGTTTAGTGAGATTGCACTCTTGGCTGCAAGATTAACTGTGTGTGCGAAGCACCCGATCTGTGGCCCAAGTCCCGCTGCTAAACTGATAGCATTCACTATATTTCTTGCATTATCTGTAGTAACAGGAATTATGCTATTTACCCTCTCCAGTTTCCATTCCGCCACAGCGTCTGTCAACATTTCTGAGAGATGCTCACTGGTATGACTTTCATAAATGGGGCG
>JAQIUQ010002669.1:0-70309 GCA_030378365.1 Hybognathus amarus | reverse complement strand
TCAATAAGTTGGATTCAGTGCGTGTTCATTCCAGCCACTCGATGCAGTGAGGGGAATCTCAAGCCACAATCAGTCACCGAGCTCTTTCCTTGACAAATATGATATAACTGATCACATATGCAGGAATCAGCCCATCAGCCATCCGAACACCTCTCTAAAATGGGCCACAGAACTGTTCATGGACTGAGTGATAGGACTTGACAGATTCCAGATGGTTTCAGCCTACTGCAAGACTCTTGCTGTTACCAGAAACAGAACAAAAGGGATTTTAGAATGTACTGTGGGAAATCACTTTGGTGGCATTTCAAGCGCCAAAGAACAATGCAGATGAAAGCCAATGCAGTCCTCCACAAGCCAGGGCGCTGGGTTGACCATGGGACTGGCAATGAAGATCGGTGAGGAAGTGTGATCTTGGGAAGGCTTAGTGGTGACCGGTAAGTTTTTTTTTTTTTATAGACTCAGTTGTTTTCTTGAATTGATCAGTATTTGTTGAAATCATCTTAGCATTTGTTCTAGCCTTCTGTCATGATATACACACTGAGTGAGAGGGTAAGTTAGTCCAAAAACACTTTATTGGTCACATAGCAGGTGCAGAAACAAACAGAAGAGGAAAATATTGGTAAATGCCAATGATGAAATGATAATAATAAGTCTTTTTCATACAGATTCTGGTTGAACCATTGAACCATTGGAGAACACACCTCAGTATTTTGGTGGAGTATGGAATGCAGATAAGTATAGCTGGAGAGCAGAGAACTAAATAAGACAAGAGTGTGACATCATAAAACTGCTATATGTAGATGATGATGCATTATTCGCATCTCTACCAGAGCAGCTGCATATTCTGCAGCTTGTCTGTTTCTCATGCTCATACGATGTTTTTCCAAAATCTGACTTGTGATGGAAACTGCAATCAAAACCACACCAAGTTGCATTATTTGGCCAGAGGACTGGTCATCCTACTGAGCATGGTTTCTCCCAAGGATTCTTTTACATTTCTGTCACAGATGGAGTTTGGGTTCCTTGCCACTGTAGCCTCTGGCTTGCTTAGTTGGGGACACAGTATTCAGCAATATTACTTATTTAACTGTACTGACTCTATTGGATGAGAACTGAGCAGGACAATGACATCACTGCTTTTCTACAGAGCTGCTTTATAGCTGAATTCAGCTCATTTCATATTAAAAACACAGTTACTAAACTGAACTGAATGAACATCCGAACTGACCTCAAAATTAAATTCTGTCTCTCTCTCTCTCTGTCCTAGCGTGTATCCCATATTTATATAGGGTCCGCTTGCTTGCATGCTTTTCGCCACTTGGCTCGATCCAGGGCATCTTCAGTGGTGATATTTTACTGTGCATATATCCTCCGCCAGACAATCCACCGCTTCCTTCGGCCGGCCATGCGGTCGTCGTACGGGTGGTGATAGATTATAGGCCATTTTCACTGTTGTCTCATCGCCACTTCTGATGGCATGGCCATACCATCGGAGTCTGGGCTTCATGCATCTTTTGGTCTTTGGGCACCACGCCCATGCGCCTTTGGACATCTTCATTCATGACGCGGTCGAATCGCCGTGAGGGCAAGGGACCAACGGAGCATCTTCATCTCCATAACATGGAGGGACTGCTAATGTTTGATGGTGGTTGGGCAACACTCAGAACCGTACAACGTGACCGAGCGTACAGTGGTTTTATAAATCTTGCCCTTGAGTGATGTGGGCACATTAATTAACTAAAATCTGTCTGCATTATTGAATTATTATTTTTCTGTTTATCCCTGTAAAGCTTTGAAGATAGATTTTAGCAACAAACTCCTAGAACCAGGCAGATCAAAACCAAGCCGAATGGAGAGCTGATCTATACAAAGTAAAGGCTCAAGACCATGCCAGCAACCTCCAGCGGCTAAAGGAATGTTAGCTATGCCAGCTAATATATGTTTATATAATCTATTGTGAATTGCATTGTCGCTCACAACAGAAGGGTCAGGTCTGACTGTAATGAAGCGTGCAACACTGGAGAATCCAAGAAACATGATAGTCTTTAAATTTAAATTCGGAAACTCGGAAATACTCTGAAAAATTACTGGAGTAAGCAAAATAACACAACCACTTAAACACGACACATTACAAGGAATAGAGGAAACTAATGGTATAAATAGGAGACTAACTTAACAACAGGTGAACGTAATCCAATCAGAAACCATGAATCTAACCAGCAAACAGAACTCAGGAAAAGCAGCACAAGAAAAAGAAAAAGAAACCAAAACAGAAGTTGCATGTAGGCTGCATGTAAGGACACAGTAAAATAGTGTTACCGAAAATTTCTCATCATTTACTCACCCTCATACCATCCCCAATTCATTTGACTTTCTTTCTTCAGATAAACACAAACAAAAATTTGTAGAAAAAAAGAAAAATCAGTCAGTGAGTCCATATAATCCTATTGAATGCCTGGAAAATATTTTTATGAGTTCCACATACTGTAAGAAAGAAAGTCTACCCCCTTCTGCTCACTGCTGTAATTCAAATACTGTGGGTACCTATATGCACATGTTTTATGAGTGTCAACATATTGGTAACTTTTGGGATGTTGGTATTTCAAAGTTGTGACAGAACTATGTGATAAGGTTATCCTTAAACAGTGTCCCAGAAGTGTCTGTCTGTTGAATGATGATGCAGATCTTAATCTGACTGTTAGCCAGCGTAGGATTCTTCACACTGCTCTAACTGCGGCCAAAAGATAATCTTCTAGATTTGGCATGAGCCTAAAACTGAAGCAGGCAAATAGTGGCTCATAGAAATTAAATACATTGCGCTGTAAGAGCTACAGCGAGAATCTAACAAAGCCAAACCAAAAAAATGTGAGGCCTGGACTGAGTTTGTTACAAAACTATCTCATATAATAACTCAATAGGCCACCCTTACTGATTGCGTCTGAAAGTTATAAAGGAGGAGCAGTGGAAATCCGGCATCTGTGCTGGTGTTGTTAATCCAGCCCCTTATTTATTTATTTATTATATTTTTTCTTCTTTATTTTATGAGCAAACCCTGGTCTTGTATACAGTTATTTGTGGTCACACATGTGGACCATGTTCAACCTTGCAATAAATAAATAATCACAATAAATAAATAAATAAATAAATAAAGAGAGAAAGAAAGTAAGTAAGTCATGGCAGTTTAGAATGACTGAATTTTCCCCAAAGAGTGATGTCTCCTTTTTCTTAGGAGAATCATTTAATTTTCCATCATTTTTTAAACTGTCATAGGTGTGGAGTTTCCTCCATGTACAGTAGAAGTTTTCAGAGTCCAGGAGAGAATTGACTACCCCAGGGACACCAACGGCAACATCACAGCTATGGTGCATCCTCATCTACAGGTATTCTAAATGGACCACCTAGTAAATGCATACAGAGGCATGTTTTTTTATTAAAGGAAAATGCATGCCCTTGAGCGATGTATAAAAGAGTTGCTCTTTATGACAGGGACAGAGAGAGGGGAAACGAGTGAAAGAAAATGTGTCCTATGACTCAGATGTTTGCTGTGCGTGTTTTGACTTCCAGGATTCACTTGTTTTCCACAGTAATGGTCCTGTTCCTTTTTCTTTCTCTTTCTGTGTAGGACTGTGATTGGGAGCCTTTGAACCAGGGTGACCCTATGTTCCTAACTTTTGATGGGAGAACAATCCTTTAATGAGGGTGCCAGCACAGTATACCCCACTTTTATTAATGAGGCGGCCTATTATGAGAAACAGCAGGCATTCATGACCACTTGTAGAGAAATACTGGCTGCCAATGCAATCAGAAAAGCTCTCAAGTAATGTTTTCTCCTAAAAATGCACTGTACTTAATGCAAAAGTGCCTAAAACAACATTTCTTATTTTATAAATACGGTTTTATAACATTTTAAAATTGGACTTGTTACACCGCATAACTATTTAATTAAACAGTAAAAAAGCCACTGACCAGATACAATTTCTAAAATAGATACTTGTATTCATATACAAATTGATAATTAAAAGTATTTTAGTAAATCAATCAAAAGTGGGGAGAAAATCACATTAATAATTGTTTTTCTCCAATGCATGTTGGCCACAATTATTAGCACCCCTAGAACTTCTAGTGAGTAAAATATCTCTGAAGTATAGTCCCATTCATATTTAAAAATTTAGCACACCAGGGTGACTAAAAAATGAAATTGTCCAGCCATGACTTCCTGTTTCACAGGAGTATAAATTTGAGGTGGCACAAATGCCAAATTGCCTTAATCATCCATTACAGTGTGTAAAACCAAATAATTTAGCTCTGATGTGCAGCAAAAGATTGATGAGTGTCACAAAATAGAAAGTAGATATAATGTATTGACAACTCCCATTTTCAACATCAGGGCTATAATTAAAAATTCCAGCAGAGGTGGACATGGGTCAATATTGTGTGTCTTTATGCAGGATAGAGTAAACATAAGACCGGAGAATAGCTGAAGATCACAGCTGGAGAATGGCAGAATTTATTTGAGTTTTGTGGTCAGACAGCCTCAAAAAAGCCCCTACACCATCACAAGTTTTTGGAGTTTTTTAAAGAAAGAAAGAAAATAATCTGCTCTTATTCAGAAACAAACTCAAGTATATTCAGTATATATCCAGACACTACTGGAACTTCAAATGGGACCAGGCTCTGTGGACAGATATATCTAAACAAGCTTTTTTTGGCAGCAAACCATAGGGTTTGGTGAACTCAGGGGACAGTTAAAAATACTGCTGATGTGGACCTATTTTTCTGTCTGACGTCCTGGACATCTTAGTCAGATGTATGTCATCATGTATTCTATCAAATACTATAAAAAATCTAGACCTGATTGCCTCTGCTGGAAATCTTGTAATGGGCTATGACTGGATCTTTCATCAGGACAATGATTCAAAACAAGCAAAAAAATCAACACAAAAATGGGTTCTAATGGAATTTGAAGGATCTGGAGAGATTCTGTGTGGGAAAAATGGTCTCTGATCGTCTGCCAGGTGTTCTTCAACTTCATCAGAGATTATAGGAGAAGACTCAGAGCTGTTAAATTGAGAAGAGAAATTTAAATAACAGAAAAACAGTTATTTCATAACAAGATAAAGTATATATACTCAATTAAATCTGCCCAATTAAATATTTTACAGAGCCCCTAAAGGGACATGCTGGTGGAAAAAATATGAAAATAATATTTTTCAAAGCTATTGCGTACTCTCGCAAAAATAGGCCTATTTGCGTTCTCTTTAACAAAGATATTTATGTTTTCTTGTAAAACTTTTGCGTTCTCTTGCAAAACCTGCACAAACACTTCCTGTTTAATGTCCCGCTGGCAGTGTTTCAGACAGCTCTGTACATTAGCAATGGATCGGTTCATATAGTGTTTTATTTTGAGCATAAAACATACATTCATGTACATATGAACATAAAGTGCATGAACATAAAGTGTTTTATTTTAAAATAAAACACTATGAAACTACAGAGCTGTTGTAACGTCTCGGATCGCGGTCGGATCCATGTGCAGCACTTAATTCAATTTAAAACACAAGCAGACAAACTCAGGCAAACAGGTAAACAAAGGGACACAATCCAATAATCGTGGTCTTAACAGGCGTAGGTCGAGGCAGGCAGCACAGGTTCGTGAACAGGCAAGGGTCAAGAGTCCTGGAAACACCACGAAACAGTCCAGGGAATAACGCTCAGAAACGCACGCTTACAGAGTAACAAGACTTCGCAAGGAACACAGGGAAAACTCAGGCTTAAATAAGGAACTCAATAACCAATAATGAAACACAGCTGAACATAATAAAACATAAATAGTCCATGGGGGAACATAACATGGGAAGAGAGTACCCTCCAGTGGCACTCGAGGGCACTACAGCTGCAGATTATCACAGCTGTCTGAAACACTGCCAGCGGGACATGTCCGAACTCACAACAGGTTTTACGAGAGAACGCAAAAGTTTTGCGAGAGAACAAAGTTTATCGGGGGAAAGCAAAAGTTCTGCAAGAGAGAGCGCAAAAGAGACCCCCCCCCATATTGTTTCCACCGCCATGTCCCTGTAGGGCTCCGTACAAATGTATGAATGCAAATGCAAACAAAGAGCAAATGTGTTTTTTATTTGTAGTGTTAATTATCTATAGAAATAATTTTTATTTTTAAAATGTGTATTTTCTAACACCTTTAACGACTTCCAAATATAGTGTGTTTTGTAATTAAATTGTTTGATGAAATCCACAGTATATAGTGATAAATTGATATTCCTAGATTTTTAAATAATATAGCTACCTCTAGTATATACAGTATGTCTTGCACGATTCAGATCCTCGTGTAGTGAATGTGGAATGCACAAGCTCAGGAAAAGTCTTCACTGCCCTCTAGCCTCTGATCCAACACACTGTTTACACAAATACTGACCTGAAACAGCCTTAAAACAACCACAAAATAACCTCATAATAAAATTAAAATAAAAGCACTGTGCTTTTACATCATGCATCATGGGTAAATCATATCGAAACTGTGTAATTTGTGCTGTCATCCTCCATCCTCATGTCAGTGGTGCAACCCAAGTATTGCCTTAATTAACAGAGTCTAAAAGAAAGAGTTACAATACGAACATGCAGTAGGAATTGGGGTTTTATATTATATAGAAAGTAGACTGGATTGCTGAATATTCTGATATAAAATTATCAGCAAGCATTGGAAGGCTTTGTTTGGCAGAAGTATGATTTCAGAGAAATATGCATTTTGTTTTTACTGTGATATTGTTTTGTGATGTATATGGCCTGTTGAAATTGTTGAAAGGCTCATTGTTGTACGCGTTACATTTTGAAATAATTGATCCCAAATTGAAGAAGAATCTTGATTATTTTTCACACATTTACCAATTATTCCATGCATTTGATCACATACTGTTTTCTGTGATGTCATTAAGGTCCAAGTATGTATTGCTTGATGAAGTTCAAGGTTGTCAAAATGTGGAATATATTGTATTTTAATGTAAGCAGTCACAAATGTATTTGTATTAAATTAAGTATTTTCAGTCTTAATGAGATGGATTGATATGGAGTAAATCATTACAATTTACAACCAGAGATTTCTATTTTGTCTCACACAGATCTTTCCAGAAAGAATAATACAGAAAAACACGTTTTTTATTAAAGCTAGGGTATACGATTTCAAAGATAGTTCATTAATATCCTTGTTTATATGCTGGTTATGGTTATATATCTACATGAATGACATGAAGGTGAACAGAATATTTTTTTAGGGTGAACTATCCCTTTATAGCTGTGGCCAAAAGTAGGCTATTGGCACTTTTGCAGAGACATAAATGTTGTGTTTTGCAATGTTTGCTGTTTTATTTGTGGTCACGTTGTTTCTAGACTATTGAGCAGAATGATCAGATGAATTTTAAATAATTACAAAAGGCTTCATTGGCCAAAAAGATAACTATCACAAAAACAACAACAACAAAAATGTTGTCCCTAGAACAAAATGACCAGGGGCCTGTTTCAGAAAGGAGGTTAAGTGAAAACTCTGAGTATGTTAACCCTGAAATGAGGGAAACTCTGGGTTTTCCGTTTCAGGAAAGGGGGTATATCAAACCTGAGAAAGCAGAGTAAGTCAAGCCCGTTTCTGAAAGAGAGGTGACTTATACTCAGAGTCAGTTACCATGGTAACTTACTCTGTGAACCTAACCTGGTCGGGAGCAGGTTTTCTTCAGTAAACCCAGAGTTTCTTGCGGTCTCCTCCCCTTTTTTAAAGAGGAAGTGCTGTTTAAACACCAACAATAATACTAAATTGTATTTAGCCTACACATTCTTTAAGGAATATATATTGTTTGTCCATGGTTTAATTGACTAAATCTGTTTTGCAGTACTTTGCCAAAAAATAAAAGGATTAAAATGTTTGCTAAACTTTTATTTGATTACCACCGTTTGATAATATATTTCTATTAAATCATAACAAAATGGAATAAAAAACATTTAATAGAACTCAATTATTTTTCAAACATAATTTAATAAGTTATTAATAATAAAAAATAAGATGTTAATCTTATTCATAATCAATTATTGAAGATAGTTGATTAGATATGTTTTATTGAACAAATGTTTAATTTATTTAACTGTCATTTTAACAGAGGATAATAATAACTGTAATTTAATAATGCAGTTTATATATTTAATAATTGTTTAATACTATAAACCATGATATTTTCTGAGATGGTAATCATACTGTGAAACTCTCATCCGTTACAACCCCCCACCCCACCCCCGCTGTTAAACAAGTTACTCAGCCAGTTTAAATTAACTACTTTTTACTTGAGTAGATTTTTAGACTGGTATTTTTACTTTTACTTAAGTAAAAATTTATCAAAGTAATAGTAGCCTACTTTAGGTTGAATAACATTCTTCCAGTTTCACCTCTATATTATAAAAGTAAGTTACTCTAAAATAGTTATGAATTATTAACTGACATCTTCAACGGTTTAGTTAGATTAGCCTAATGTAATAATTACTATCGGTAGAAAGTATTGGTCTATATTACTAATTGCTAAATCCTATATCAACCTCAACCACTTAAACAATACAAGGACGAAGAGACAAGAAACTGCACTTTTAATTCTTTTAAATTAACAATATACAATTGCATGAATTATTCTTGAATTGATCAAAGTGTGTAGAGGGAGAAGGTTACATAAAAAATAACGGAAAGTAGCCGGGAGTACTTCATTCAAAAACTTCCAGCGGTCAGAACTCTGACCAGTGGGGTGACAACAGAGTGGGTCAGTGTGTATGCACTATAGTGCTGGTAAGGATTGCATACAACTTCTGTCTTAAATGGGCGGAACGAACCCTTTAATCCAATCGAGAACCTGGTCAATCCCCAAAAGGTGAGTGGACAAGCAAATTGTGATCAACTCTGTGCACTATTCATCAGCCAGGATTTGGTACAGAAACTGTAGCATGCCAGAGTGAATTGCAGATATTATGAAGGGTCAACATTTTAATGTTGACTCTTTTGATACTGGATGTTTTTGCCAATAAAAGTCTTTACTTATGAAATACTTATCAATGTTTTCCAGTATATCATAGAAACATTTGAAAAAAATATATACAAATACTGAAGCAACAATATTTGCAAAACAAAATTTACGTTACTTTTTTGGCCACGTTTCTACTTTTCTGCTTTTGTTAGGTTGACCACTAGAGGGCAGAAGTTCATCATCATCATCAAATCTAAACAATAAACAAATAAATTATATATATATATATATATATATATATATATATATATATATATATATATATATATATATATATATATATTTTTGTAAAACCTACAATAATAATCTTCGTATATTTACAATTTTGAAAAATCCTTTTTTACAGTGTCCTCATAGTAACCTATATGATCAATGGGATGGGCAAATATATGTGCTAACACAAAACTAAAACCTAAACCAACTTTTTTTAATTAATGATCTGTAAGAATGGGGCTCTTTTTTGGGGATCATTGATTCAAGTAACTTTTTTGACATTTGGGTATAAAGTGTTTTATTTCTACAATATATGGAGCAAAAACATCTTAGTGCTGCCCTCTTCAGGTTGAACGATGGCTACTGCAGTTGAATTTTTTTATTGGATGTTCTTCGTGACGTACGCAGGATTCAGCTCACCACACCCTTGGTACGAGCTACACGACCATCCCCTTGTTACGAGTTACCACACCTCGGCAATCATCTTGTTTCGTTAAAACCACTGCGAGTCAAGAGTTGGAATTACGAGTATTGAAAACGATCAGGATAGAGTATTGTAGCATCTATTTAGCATAGCATTTATATAGTTATTTAGATTATTTTGTGTAGCCTAGTTAGTTAGCTGCATAGTACAGTTAGGATAGCTTCAAGTTAGCGTAGATTTATTTGTTTTTATTTATTTAGTACAGTGATCAGGATGGTAACGGAATAGAGGTGGACATGGGCTTCTCCACACACAGTGCCAAACACTGCTCCTCCTGCATGGACTTCACCACCGCAGCGGCGTCTTGATGTGAGTGATCATGTATAGTTTAATCACAATTTATGGTTAGGCTTAAAGTTAATCCTCTGGGGTCGTCAAGCACACCAGCGCATTTTGCTGAATTTTTTTAACATAGCGGCAAAATATCAATATGCCTACTGAGTGCGCGCTATTGATATCAACTCGACAAAACTCATCAGATGCTGATCGCGATGCGGAGTTAAGAGCGCAGTTTGAGCCAGCGGCTGGAATTGATATGGCCCGGTATCCACAGACAATTCGCCCTCCTCCACTTCAGGTGAAGGTTCGGAGAAGAAAGTCCTCGACTTCAAATGACCGCTCTGTTGCAAAGCTACTTGCGTCACTCCAGTCACTCTCCGTTTTAGAGTCTGACAGCAGCTGTCACTCACTGCGGGCCTCAGGTGCACGCCCCCTGCTCAGCCCCACCCTTGGTTCATCCCCTCTATCTCCACTGGGGTCTGCCCATTTTTCAGTATTTTTCAAATATTGCCAGTGGGTGCAGTCAGGCTCTTACCAGGGGTTTAGTTACCCTTTAAATCAGCAAATACCAAGTGATTTTAACTCAAATGGGTATTGCGATTCATCATGCATGTCACTGTGCCCTTCCTTTTTCACAAATACCATTCATCAGTTTGCTACAAAATGTGGAATGATTTTAATGTGTGAATCACCATGGTTATTGAACCAAGTTATGTATCATGCATTTACAAGTCACTACTGATTGGCAAAATAGGCTTTTAGTAAAGATGACCTTGTGATACTGGGATGGAGTAAAATGGAACTGGAATAAACAAATAAAGCCTTCTAAAGTGTAAAGACTGTGTAGGTCTGATCGAGGGGGAATTTGCATATCATAATTAATAATTCATAATTAATAATTATTCATACAGATTTGGATCAGAACCAAGTCTTACATGTTAATAAATCCCTTGATGAGGGCTTTCTTTTTCTTTTACCTATCTGTATACATCTGTTTTACCTATCAGATACATATCTGTATCTCTGCAATTAACCACAAATTAATTGTAATCAATTGCCCAGACCACGTTTTACACGACAGGTAAAATCAATTAGCTCAATTAATTTATAGAGCAGGGCCTTCTCTGGCCAGAAGAATTCAGCATTCCAACTCCATAAAAAAATACCTTTTAGGTTTCTTCAGTTATGTAAAGCTGTAGCTTGATCTGCATTTCAGGGAATTGGATATGAGCATACAGTGAATCAGTCAGGATGAGTATATTGGTTTAATTAATCAACTATAGCATTCAATAAGGCAACTAAGTAAGCATTTACTATGTTACAATGATACATGTATATACAAACATTAAACACAAACTAAGACGACGCAGGGCGTTAGACGATAAGTGAGTTGGAGAGAGAGAGAGAGGAGTGAGGGTAAGAGAGAGGGAGTTACAGTCACCAAACAGTCAATTAATCTTTCTGAACACCATGAAAACACTTTCTTTATGCTTCTGAGAAGCTCTAAAAGAAGGTAACGTTATACTTGCACAACATGTTTGGTCTGTGTGT
This sequence comes from Hybognathus amarus, assembly GCA_030378365.1. Lineage (NCBI taxonomy): Eukaryota > Metazoa > Chordata > Actinopteri > Cypriniformes > Leuciscidae > Hybognathus > Hybognathus amarus. The sequence continues at coordinate 58,720 of JAQIUQ010002669.1, read as the reverse complement.
GTCGCGGGTTCGTGGCCAGGCCCGTTTGGGCCGCACGTTGAATGCTCTCCTGTATGCGCGCGTTCCGTGGAGCGCGTGAGCGCGTCCCGTCCTGGCGCGTGCATGGTTGGTCGCTTGCGCGTGGCCTCTTTGTTCCGTGGGGAGTCACGTGGCGTTCTTTGGCATTCGGCAGCGAGTGTTTGAAAGGCTTAAAGTCTTTGAGGTGACGTTACCCGTTGGAAATAGTTCGGCAAAGTCCACTTCCTTTCCTGGGAAACGAACTTGGTAGTCCATTTGAGGAGAAGATGAAACTTTTAGACGAAAAGTTATCACATGTTCTCTTGAGAGGATCAGATTGTGAGAGAGGGTGAGGCGGAGCTGGCGCGCTGCCTTTATCCCCTTGGAGACATCCATCCCTTTCCCGTTGGCTTGAGCCAATCAGGGAGATGGATGTTGCAGCGGGAAATTCTTGGTTTATTGCTCTTTGTTTCACAGAGCACGCGCTCCTCGTGGGAGGGGGTGTGTTCAATGGGCTAATATTGAAACAGTTCGATCTTCCTTGGCAGTAAAACATATTAACAATACACTTTACTTTACATCTCTGTGCATATTCGGGTGTTTCGTTCAATAAGCATTCTGGAGACATCAAGGAACATTATGTTACATTAAAGGAACATATATTTCCGTTTACAATGCCTACAGAAGTTATTTCTAATTTCTGTTTTATGCTGCAACCAACAAAGATATTTCACGGTGACATGGGGAAAAACACACATACATAAAAACCATTTGAGAATATAAAGTAAATGTCTTTAAACACCAAAGGAATGCCTTCCTCTTTGTTCAGACATTCTTTCACATTCCAATGTGTTAAAAGTCAGGCCCAAGAAGCCTCCCTCTTGTGTGTGGGGGAGGGGAGGGCTTGTGTGTGTGTGGGTGTGTGTGTGTGTGTGTGGGGGGGGGGTCCGAGTCCTTGGAGGACGGTTGATTCAGTCTGGCAAAATCATTACAAAAGGTTTCTCTCTTCACCAAATGAAAGCTATTGTGCTGACCTTCCATAGAATAATTGTATGAGCTACTAAAACAATCTTAAATTTACAGGAAGACTTTTCTCTTCGGCAGCTATTCAAGCAGGAGTTAAATGCATTGATGCATATCAAATCAAAGATGACCTAATATGACCTGACCTAATTGGGTTTTCAGTTTCTCACTCTGTCCGTTGTGATGCCAGTTTTATAAGCTCAATGGCTTTGGTGTAACTACAATAATTGGTGAATAGGCTAATTGTTAGGAATGCTAACAATTGTACCAGATCAAGATGGTTCAGATGGTTCACACAGATTGAACCTTTTGCATCAGCTGAAGATGTGATGAGACGAGCCCTCAACGTTTCAGAGGTATGTGAATATTTCTAATTTAACAGACCATTCTTCCTCTTTCCTCCCCATAACTGTCTATAGAGGGAATGTGCGTCGCACGTCACCGCCCGGTCAGCGTGCCTGCAGTTCCTCACAGTGAGTGGCAAAAAGACTGAGCGGCTGTATATGTTTTCAGCGTGAATGCAGCAAAAAACAAAACAAAGTCAAGTCAAGTCACATTTATTTATATAGCGCTTTTTACAATACAGATTGTGTCAAAGCAGCTTCACAGTGATAACATGAAAGTAGTACAACACAGATCAATAATATTGTTAACTATTAAATATTAAATAATAAATAACCCCAACTAAGCAAGCCAAAAGCAGGCAAAGCAAGGCAACAGTGGCAAGGAACCAAAACTCCATCAGATTGGATGGAGAAAAAAACCTTGGGAGAACCCAGGCTCAGTCGGGGGCCAGTTCTCCTCTGGCTTACATTCATATTGTTAATATATAAATATGAAATATAAATATTGTTTATATATAATACGGAGCCATAACATATCGCCAGTGTTGAGTCATCTCTTCCCAGGCGTTGAGTCGTCTCTTCACAGGCGTTGGGGCATCTTAAATCCCTGTGGGAGGCTGGATACAAACTGGACCTGACAAACGCCATTTTCTCGGGACAGACGTCCCGAGATAACAGCAGAAAGGCAGATGGGAAATAATTAGCATAGCTGATGTTCAGAATGATTTCCATTATACAGGAGTCGGTGTTAGAAAAACACTATCTCACAAACTCTCCGCAACCCAAAACTCTCCGCAACCCAACCATACGTGCCGAACCGTTTGACTAAGGCTGTCGAGCCCCACTGGCGCGGTAAATACAGGATCAGTGGCAAACGGTTCCGTATGGCATAACAGAGGAATAAAAGGTAAGTATTATGTGAATGCTTGACTGAAGAGATGCGTCTTTAGTCTAGTTTTAAACTGTGGCAGCGAGTCAGAGCCTCTGGACCGTATCGGGCAGGCTATTCCAGAGTTTTGGAGCTAAATGCGAGAACGCCCTCCCTCCTTTAGTGGACTTAGATATCCTAGGAATGACCAGAAGCCTTGAATTTAGTGATCTTAAGGAACGCGTTGGATTGTAGGGCGAAAGAAGGTCTGTTAAGTACATTGGAGCTAAACCGTTTAGGGCTTTATAGGTCATTAGTAGTATTTTGTAGTTGATACGGAACTTAATAGGTAACCAGTGTAGAGATGATAAAATCGGTGTTATATGATCGTATTTTCTTGACCTAGTTAGAACTCTAGCGGCTGCATTTTGGACTAACTGTAGCTTGTTTATTGAGGATGCAGAACAACCAGCTAATAAAGCATTACAGTAATCTAGTCTCGAGGTCATAAATGCATGAACTAACTTTTCTGCATCAGAAACAGATAGCATGTTACGTAGCTTAGCAATGTTTCTAAGGTGGAAAAAGGCTGTTCTTGTAACATATGAAATATGATTTTCGAAAGACAAGTTGCGGTCTAGTATAACACCCAGGTCTTTTACTGTAGTGGATAAAGTAACAGGACATCCATCTATATTAAAGTTGTATTGTAAGAGGTTTTGTGAGTAGTTTTTTGGACCAATAAGTAATACCTCCGTTTTATCTGAATTTAATAGCAGGAAATTACGCGTCATCCAGCATTTTATATCTTTGAGACACTCGGTCAATTTAGATGAGTTAGTGTTTTCGTCTGGTCGTGATGAAATATATAATTGAGTATCATCAGCATACACTCTTAAAACGGATGTGTTAAAAACAACACAACCTGTGTTATATCTTAACACACCTGTGTGTCTAGTTAAGGACAACACATTTTGTGTTACTTTTAACTCAACCAGTGTGTTATTGTTCTTAACACAGAGAGTGTGATTTAACTAAGTTTACACTTTGAATTAGATTAAAATGTAGCAACTGACGAAATATTGTGTGTAAATAAGTTTTAATTTTATAATTTTTTTTTATCATTTTATCATTTTATAAGAGTGCACCAGTGTAAATCGAAAATAACACAACCTGTAAAAAGAGATGTTAAAAATGACACATGTTGTGTAGATTTTAACACATGTAGTGTGTGTGCTTAGGGACAGAGGTGGAAAGAGTAATAAAATATGCTACTCAAGTAAAAGTACTACTACTTCAATAAAATTTTACTTAAGTACAAGTAAAAGTACTGGTCTAAAAATCTACTCAAGTAAAAGTAAAAAGTAGCTCATTTAAAATTTACTCAAAGTAAAAGTTACTGAGTTACTTTTTTAACACCTGGGTGGAGGAATCCCTGTGTGGGGTTGTAATGGTATGAGATTTTCACAGTATGATAACGTCTCAGAAAATACCATGGTTTACAGTATTAATCAATTATTAAATAAATTATTATCATCAGTTAAAATTATTACGAAAACAGGGTTTTTATTTGGTTGAACAAATGCTTTTAATTATAGTAAACTTGAAACCATTTGTTTGTTTTGTTTATTAAAATTTTAACAAAACATGTCTAATAAATCAAATTCGATAATTGATAATGACAACTTATTTTTAGCATTAATTATTTATTAAAATGTTTAAGAATTATATTGTCCTATGAAATGTATTTTATTCAGAAAATTAATGTTTCTTTGATTTAATACAAATATATTATCAAAAACGGTGGTAATCAAATGTAAATTTAAACTTGTGTCCTTTTATTTTTGGGGGAAGCGCTGCAAAAACAGATTTACTAAATTAAACCATGGACAAAAAAAATATTCCTTTAAATAATAAAATGTATTAATATTGTTGTTGTTATTATTATTGTTTTGAGAGGTAGGCTACATTCTTCTGTATGCCTACAATAGTAATATATTTCTGTCATAATTTCTCATAGTGAAACCCAACTTTTATTTTGACGGGTTGTAGTGAAGACCAAAAGTGAAGAAAAGTGTAAAAAAAAAACGTTTTTTCTCAAATAAAATTATGAAAATGCCTATTAGGCGTTCTCTCAGAGCAGCTCTGGAAATATTCATATTCTCAAATTGTTTGCGAGACGCTGAAAACACCATTGCTGTGTCCGAAATGTCCCACTCCTCACTATTTAGTGGACTATATAGTGAGCTCGCCATTTTGTAGTGCTGTCCGAATGTATAGTGATGATTATTATACCCTATATAGTCCTCTCAATGTATCCCAGAATGCATTTTGAAAAGTAGTGTACAACCATGTTTACAACCGATGGTCACTAACAAAGCCCTACACCATCATGCATTGTGCGGATCGTAAAAATAAGTTATAATCATGTGTGGAGTAGTGCATTATAACAAAAACGGCCAGAAATCACTTTTAGTTTTTAAATTTTGGAGAAATAAGCTCAGTATAATGTAATGTATTTATTTTAAAAAATCTATTTAGCCCAGAGCCGACTGGGCACCAGCTGACAGGTAATGTAATCAACGGCGCAGAGAGACGATCGAGTAGTGTCCGAAAGTGGTGTTTCTATTATGCTGGTGAGCTCACTATATAGTGCTCTGCTCTCTACCCCCAACATAGGGGTTAGGGAGTAGTGCTTTTGCTGCGTCCGAAATCTCCACTCAAAGCACTACTCCCTAACCCCTATGTTGGGGTTAGAGGGCAGAGCACTATATAGTGAGCTCACCAGCACAATAGAAACACCACTTTCGGACACTACTCGATCGTCTCTCGGCGCCGTTGATTACATCATCTGTCAGCTGGTGCCGAGCCGGCTCTGGGCTAAATAGATTTTTAAAAATAAATACATTACATTATATTGAGCTTATTTCTCCAAAATTTAAAAACTAAAAGTGAATTCTGGCCGTTTTTGTTATAATGCCCTACTCCACACATGATTAGGCCTATAACTTATTTTTACGATCAGCGCAATGCATGATGGTATGTAGGGCTTAGGCTAGTGACCATCGGTTGTTCACTACTTTTCAAAATGCATTCTGGGATACATTGAGTGGACTATATAGGGTATAATAATCATCACTATACATTCGGACAGCACTACAAAATGGCAAGCTCACTATATAGTCCACTATATAGTGAGTAATGGGAGATTTCGGACGCAGTGGAGATTTCAGACACAGCACATGAATGTCACGCATACTTGAGTATGTACTAAGTTAACTTAGTAGACAAAACGCGGCGCAGCTCAGCAGAACAAATAGGGTTATACATTTACATGCAGTATTTTTGTGCTTAAATATTCACACGATTGGATTTATTGCACAGTTCTACTTTCCATGTATCTATCCATTATTTTGCATGTTTTACGTGATGCGTTAAGTGTATAATTCCACTTTCATGACTGGATTTCGGGATTCCCTCTGCATCACGTAAGTCATTCGAAGTTATAATCGGCACATACCTTTATCTGCAGGAGGGGTAGTGTCCTATATCCTCCTTTTGCAGCCACTTTGCGTCCACATTTTTAGCAAACAAATCCTCGAGGACATAATTCGTTTCATAAGAATTCGAAGCGCGATTCGTTTTCAGCTTCAGCTGGGTCTGTCTATGGGGTCTGCGTCACCTTTCTTGCGCGTTTGTTCTCCCGCCTTTCAACCAATGCAGTAGTTTCCGGAGTGTGATTTTTTTTTTTCTCCCGTGTACTATTATTTTTTACTCAGTAACGGATATGATTTAAAATGTAGCGAAGTACAATACTTCAAACAAAATGTACTTAAGTAAAAGTAAAAGTACAGATTTTAAAAACTACTTAAAAAAGTAGAAGTACACAAAAAAACTACTCAATTACGTAACGCGAGTAAATGTAATTCGTTACTTCCACCTCTGCTTAGGGACAACACATATTGTGTAGATTTTAACATATGTTGTGTAGATTTTAACACGTTTTGTAGATTTTAACACATGTAGTGTGTTTACTTAAGGACAACACATGTTGTGTCAAATTTAACACACAGCCTGTGTCATTTCTTTATACATCTCTGTGTTTCTAAGGATTACACATTTTGTGTTACGTTTAACACAACTAATGTGTTATAGTAACACAACTTGTGTCAGATATGCATCACATGTGACTGTAGTCGGAGTGTATTTGCCAGAGTTACTTCCCGTGTGCTTACAAAAGTGTTTGGATGAACACTGACACGTATTGGTAACTTGTGTTTATGTAGTCCAGTGATGTTTAATAGAGTTTGTTTGAACATTTGGATGTTTTAGACATCATTAATCTACATAGACAAGCTCTTATTAAGAATGAACAGAGGTTTGATGTTTCATTTCAGTTTTATTTGAAGTCACCAGAATCGTGATTAATGGCTCCTTTATTTGGGCTCTCGACCCTTTACTCTTGTTTTAGTGTTTCTCTGGCTGCTGTAACTGTATTTTAATAAAATACATCTGTTATGGTGAGAGAAAATATGATCAGATGGTTCTTGATGATGTCATAATCAGCAAGTTATAATCAAGTTTTTGAGCATATGGATGGTGTGCATTTATTTTATTGATGTATTGTTAGTTCTGAAGGTTTTGTGAAACTACATCCAGCTATCCAAAAGTGCAGAATGAAGAAATATTAAAATTAAAGCTACAGCAGAAACCAGTCAAACACAGATATCAAGAATCAGCGTATGAATCTCAATAATGGTGACAAACAAAAAATGTCATGCCGCAATGCATGCTGGGACTTATGGATGGGCTTTGTACTAGCAACATGAAGCTTTGCCACCATTGTTGAGAGTCATATGCTGATTCTTGATGTCTGTATTTGACTAGTTTCTGCTGCAGCTTTAAAATTTCTCTAAACATATTTTAAAGAATTATAGCATAAGGTAGCATACACCATAATATCCTGTACACACTGAGTATTTGTAATCAAATATAAGTTATCAAATACAAGTTATCTCTTAAACGTTAAATTTATCTTGCTGTTCAAGAAACATCATGTTGAAAAATCATCTGATGATGTTTTTCCTCAAGGTAGTTTCAGCTGTTTCATGTGTGCAATATAAATACACAGAAACAGCAAACAGAGAAACAAATGCTAAAGAGTGAAGGGTCAAGAGCCTAAATAAAGCTGACACTAATCACGATTCTGGTGACTTCAAATCAAACATTCAATGAATCGTCAACACAAAACCTGGTAATTCTCAATAAGTGTTTCTGTAGACGTCTGACAGAAATGAATTGTTTGTTATAATAAATTGGTTATTAATAACAAGTGAAATCAGCATTTGAATAAAACATTGAAACAGAGGCATGATGTGATTGGCTGCCAAAAACACTCATTAATCTGAAGTTTTTAATGAATTAAGATTTTATTTATTTATTTATTTATTGAAATGTATTGTTTCATTTATTTTGGAGTTTGTTATGGGATAGCATATAAAATATTCTACCTATAATTAGGTTCATAAACACAAACTTCACTCCACCCATTGCTATTCTATCCAGTTACATTTTAACACACATTGTGTGTTAAAAACTACACAACTTGTGTCAAATTCCATTAACACATGATGTGTGTTAATTCCAGAAAACATGGAATTAATTTCCACTGCTATAGCAGTGGAAATTAATTCCATGTTTTCTTATAATGTTACCAAGTGGCAGCATATATATTGAGAATAGCAGAGGGCCTAAAACCAATCCTTGCGGTACTCCATGGTCTACTGGCGTTATCTTTGATTTTTCCCCATTTAAACAAACAAAATGAGAACGGTCCGATAAGTACGAATCTGAAACCAGCTTAATGCCTGTCCCTGAACACCAGTGTAGTTTTGTAGTCAATCCAAGAGTATTTTATGATCTATAGTGTCAAACGCAGCACTAAGATCAAGTCAGGACTAGTATTGAGATACAGCCTTGGTCAGAAGCTAAAAGTAAGTCATTTGTAATTGTAACTAGCGCAGTTTCTGTACTATGATGCGGTCTGAATCCTGACTGGAATTTTTCATAGATATAATTTTCTTGCAAAAAGAGCACAATTGAGCGGACACAACTTTTTCTAGTATTTTTGACATAAATGGAAGATTTGAAATGGGTCTGTAATTTGCTAAGTTATTTGTAATCATTAAAGTCTAATTGCGGTTTCTTAATGAGAGGTTTTATTACTGCCAGCTTGAATATTTTTGGAACATGACCTAAAGATAAAGACGAGTTAATAATATTGAGGAGAGGCTCTTCCACTACAGGTAATAGTTCTTTCAGTAGTTTAGTGGGTATTGGATCTAATAAACATGTTGTTGGTTTAGAAGCAATGATAAGTTTATTTAGCTCTTCCTGTCCTATCGCTGTAAAGCGGTGTAGTTGTTCTAGAGGGGCCATAATTGAGGCTGAATCATGAGACACCATAGAGGATTGTACATTTATAATTATGTTGTGGATGCTTTCTATTTTCTCATTGAAGTAATTCATAAAATCATTACTACTAAACTGTAACCGTATATTTTGCTCTGGTGATGTCTGTTTATTTGTTAGTCTAGCCACGGTGTTAAATAAAAACCTTGGATTTTTTTGGTTATCTTCTATTAGTTTGCGGAGATGCTCAGCCCTGGCTGTTTTTAGAGCCTTTTTATAACGTGACATACTGTCTTTCCACGCGATTCTAAAGACCTCTAAATTAGTTTGTTTCCATTTACGCTCTAAGTTGCAGAGTTTCTCTCTTGATAGCATGCATATCACTGTTGTACCAGGGTGCTTTAGTTTTCTCTCTAACCTTTTTTAATCTTATTGGTGCAACAATATCTAAAGTACTAGAGAAAATGGTACTCAAACTGCTAGTCATTTCCTCTAACTCATCTGTTTGTTTGGGTTCATTTAGCAGCTTAGATAGATCAGGTAAGCTATTTGAGAATCTATCTATAGTGGTTGGAAGGATTGTTCTGCCTTTTCTATAACGTGGCGCAACGTGACATATTTCAGCAGTACGTATAATGCAAGTCACCATGTAATGATCAGTGACATCATCGCTTTGCGGTATAATATCTATATTAGTTGGATCGGTACCATATGATATAATTAAATCTAGTGTATGGTTTCAGACGATGAGTGGGGGCGTAAACACAACACATATAGAGTGGGAACGAGCTTTGCGATTGACTGTACAACTAGATTTGACAAAAAAATCGGAGGTATATTTTTACAGACTGCTATAGAAAGAGGAGCAAATGGATTGCTGCAATTCACAGAAACAACTGGACTCCAGTCAGTAAAAAGGTGGATTTGCAGTTTATCATTTTGTGTCAATATGCTGAATTTAGCTGTAAAACCATACCCATATATTTTGTATTGTTATATATATATATATATATATATATATATATATATATATATATATATATATATATATATATATATATATATATATATATATATATATATATATATATATATATATATATATATATATATTAACAACTCATCATCTAAATATGTATCATTGCATATTCTGCATTATTGGATGTTTCTTAATAAACACTGACCAAAAACAAAAACACAATAAGGTTTTAGACCTGTGTGAAGTTGGCCCCCCACCAACGCAAAACATCATCAAAATGTGCTCAATCGTTTGTGCTCCGTTTGTGCTGTAAAAATTTTCGTTTGTGCTGCTTTAGGTTTTTTAGATATTAAAATTATATTTCTAGGTCATTCTGAGGTCACTCAGCCCCACATGATCAAAATTCACCCAAAATAGTCTGGTTCGTTTGTGCTCCATTTGTGCTGGTTTGTGCTGTAAAAAGTTTTGTTTGAGCTGCTTTGGGTTTTTAAATATTAATCATTGAAGGTTAGGTCGATGACGTCACTCAGCCCCCCACATGCTTCAAATTCATCCAAAATAGTCTCGTTCATTTGTGCTCCGTTTGTGCTGTAAAACGTTTCATTTCAGCTGCTTCGGTTTTTTAGATATTAAAATCTTTTTATGTAGGTCATCTGAGGTCACTCAGCCCCCCACATGATCCAAATTACTGAACTTAAATATACAAGCTTGATAAAAATGGTCATTTTAGAAGAAAATTTCAAATGGCATTTAGAGGCTTTTGCATCTGAACTTTTCATATATATATATATATATATATATATATATATATAATATATACAGTATAAAGCTAGCAACAGTTAAAGGAAGACATACTGTCTTTCCACGCGATTCTAAAGACCTCTAAATTAGTTTGTTTCCATTTACGCTCTAAGTTGCAGAGTTCTCTCTTGATAGCATGCATATCACTGTACCAGGGTGCTTTAGTTTTCTCTCTAACCTTTTTTAATCTTATTGGTGCAACAATATCTAAAGTACTAGAGAAAATGGTACTCAAACTGCTAGTCATTTCCTCTAACTCATCTGTTTGTTTGGGTTCATTTAGCAGCTTAGATAGATCAGGTAAGCTATTTGAGAATCTATCTATAGTGGTTGGAAGGATTGTTCTGCCTTTTCTATAACGTGGCGCAACGTGACATATTTCAGCAGTACGTATAATGCAAGTCACCATGTAATGATCAGTGACATCATCGCTTTGCGGTATAATATCTATATTAGTTGGATCGGTACCATATGATATAATTAAATCTAGTGTATGGTTTAGACGATGAGTGGGGGCGTAAACACAACACATATAGAGTGGGAACGAGCTTTGCGATTGACTGTACAACTAGATTTGACAAAAAAATTGGAGGTATATTTTTACAGACTGCTATAGAAAGAGGAGCAAATGGATTGCTGCAATTCACAGAAACAACTGGACTCCAGTCAGTAAAAAGGTGGATTTGCAGTTTATCATTTTGTGTCAATATGCTGAATTTAGCTGTAAAACCATACCCATATATTTTGTATTGTTATATATATATATATATATATATATATATATATATATATATATATATATATATATATATATATATATATATATATATATATATATATATATATATATATATATATAACAACTCATCATCTAAATATGTATCATTGCATATTCTGCATTATTGGATGTTTCTTAATAAACACTGACCAAAAACAAAAACACAATAAGGTTTTAGACCTGTGTGAAGTTGGCCCCCCACCCAACGCAAAACATCATCAAAATGTGCTCAATCGTTTGTGCTCCGTTTGTGCTGTAAAAATTTTCGTTTGTGCTGCTTCGGTTTTTTAGATATTAAAATTATATTTCTAGGTCATTCTGAGGTCACTCAGCCCCCCACATGATCAAAATTCACCCAAAATAGTCTGGTTCGTTTGTGCTCCATTTGTGCTGGTTTGTGCTGTAAAAAGTTTTGTTTGAGCTGCTTTGGGTTTTTAAATATTAATCATTGAAGGTTAGGTCGATGACGTCACTCAGCCCCCCACATGCTTCAAATTCATCCAAAATAGTCTCGTTCATTTGTGCTCCGTTGTGCTGTAAAACGTTTCATTTCAGCTGCTTCGGTTTTTTAGATATTAAAATCTTTTTATGTAGGTCATCTGAGGTCACTCAGCCCCCCACATGATCCAAATTACTGAACTTAAATATACAAGCTTGATAAAAATGGTCATTTTAGAAGAAAATTTCAAATGGCATTTAGAGGCTTTTGCATCTGAACTTTTCATATATATATATATATATATATATATATATATATATATATACAGTATAAAGCTAGCAACAGTTAAAGGAAGACCGAAATGGCAAACCAAATCACAATATTTTGTTACCTATCCTAACTCTTAACGGTCACTGAGGATCATTGGATGTGTGGAATGTAACACAAACTCAAGGTAGCCTAAGTGTTTTTACGTTTTGTTAATAGCCTAACATATCTGGGTTAAATTATGTCCCGTTTTGGAGATGCATTACCACTAATCTACCCATAACATGTTTGACTGGCAGGTATAAAAACTTAAAAGGCTTTTTTCTCAGTTTCTTTGTTTGTGTAGTTACTGCACTTTGCCTTTGTAGGGAACGGGTGTAGACTACTTAGATCTATACAGTACGGGTCAAAAGTTTGGATATTTTTTAAAGGTCTCTTAAGCTCACCAAGGCTGATTTTTGTTGTTGTTATTGATCAAACATACACTGATAATGTAAAATATGATTACACTTTAAAATACCTATTTTCTGTTTTAATTAAATTAAATAGTCATTTATTCCTGTGATGTCAAAGCTGAAATTACTGTCAATACACCCAGTGGTTAAAGTGGGATTTGTCAGGTGGGGGAACCCTCAAATTTTGTGTAACGTTAGGTGCAACAGTGAAAAATGACTCACCGTGGGACAACATATTGAGTATAGCAATACTTTTTGGGTGTCGCTGTGGCACCAAGTAGCCTGTCACTTATTTACTTGATATTTTAATGTTTATATTTTGGTAACACTTTTAAATTGCTTATCACTGGGACAAAAAGTGGGGTTCGGGGCCCCCCCCAAGAAAATTTTGATTTCTCTGACCAAATTATGTGCAATTTAAGACTTTTGAAGGCCAAAAGAAAAGGATAATAAATAGCTTTAAAACCATGTCAGTGGGCATTCGGTTATTTTGTCAATAGCCTACCTGCTCTCTTCTCTTCTCATCTACATCTTTCTTTTTCTCAGTCTCCTTATCCTGCCCTATTTCTTCCCCTCCTAAACTCCTAAACCCCCTGAACTTTGACTAGTCTTTCATTTTTGTCTGTGTCAGTGAAGTAAATATGTTTTATGAATCATTATCTTAAACAAGTTAATTTACTCAAGGCTACCAGGTCAGTATTGCCACCTTCTTTGGAATTTAAAAAGTAATTACACAGTTGGTGGGATTGGCAGACGTTTTATTATTATTGGTGCTCAGTTAAGAAAGGTTTTTATTTTTTATCAATGTTGAATAGCCTACCCATTGCGTGGGTTTTAGATGCTTAATATTTTTGTGGAAACCGTCTTTTTCCTGATTAATTGAATGCGTCCTTGCTAAATAAAAGTAGTATTCTTTCAATCAATCAACTTTCTTTTACTATTCTTTTATTAATATAAAAGAATAGTAAAAGAAAGTTGATTGATTGAAAAGAATACTACTTTTATTTAGCAAGGACGCATTCAATAGGGGATTATCACGCTTCCTGGTTTCATGGGCGGGATTTGTCAACTTTGTGCATGTCCACTTCCGACGCAGTTCAACAATGCCTGAAACGAATGCTATATTTGTCACTGCTCTGTTCCACTTTGTAAATCTAACCAACAACGCCAACCCTACTTAAGTTTTCATGGATTCCCGACTGAATTGAGTATAAGGAAGAAGTGGATTAAAACTTTAAAATAAAACAAGGTAGCACGTTTGTTTGCAGCCGGCATAAGTTTAAGAAATTAAACTTATTTGAATCTTACAATAAACGTTTATCTTTAAAACAGTTAATTTAGGCTTACATGATACTATGTGTGTCATTTTTCATTTTAATTGTGCAACATTATCCGAACGAGGCGATCGCCTGTACATTCAGTCATGAGATCTTAAATAAGAGCTGCATGCTGCTTTGCCAGAAGAATAATCGCAATCTGATTTTTTAAATGTTTTAAATGTTGAATGTTTTTATTGAATGTCTTTGCATGTTAATCAATCTCCCATTTCTGTCAATATAGTCATTGCACGCTATAACCTTAAAACCAGATGATCGATGATATGACTTTGTTTTATGATCAACCCAGTTATTTTTGTATGATCAACTCTGGAAGTATAACTTCGTTAACATTTTTTTATCTAATTACTGGAGATTGCAAAGCGAATGAGTGAAAGCAACTGGGACATTGTTTTATTTGCATCATTTTTACTCTTAATCTGGTGTCGTGCAACATATCTAATTTAAATATTATGCAGGAAACAGAAATCCACTCTGTCTATCCAGATACAGAGGCTACTTAATGTGACCAAATGTAAACTCACCATGTCCTGATTGGCTAATGATCCGATCTGCTTGATCAGATCACGGTGATCGCATGTTAATGCCAAGTGTAAACGCAGCCACTGAAGACTGGAGTAATGATGCTGAACATTCAGCTTTGATCACAGGAATAAATTCCACTTTACAATACAGTCACATAGAAAACAGCAGTGAAATAATTGTAGGCAAATAACTGGAAATAACTGGATCAAATAAATACAGCCTTGGTGAGCAGAAGGGACTATTCAAATTTCAAACTTTTGACTGGTACTCTGTGTGTTATATGTGTAGGCTATATATAGGCCTAATTCATTTAATAACTATTATTATTATGTATGTGGAAACTCATGACAATGAATTTAGTCAAACGAGGTACCAAACACCTTTCTTCTGGACTGTAATCTCTCCCAATCCACCAAATGAGTGAAATGTGCTTTTATGTGAACAGTGAAATGTGGGATGGATGCGGTACTGAGCAGGAAGTTTGTAGGTAACTGGACTGACTTGTCTTTCGATGGGGAATGTTGGGGAATATCGATGGGGAATAATTGTCCTGGTTGTTATTCAGGACCATGGCGATGGTGAGTATCTGCAAATCTTTTTTGTCCAGATTCAGAGCTTGTTGGAGATGATGATGTGCTTGGTTCTGTACTCCTTTGCTATTTTGGAACCATGTGTTGACTGGGGGTACTTCTGATGGCTCTCCAGACCAGGGAACAATGGGGGTTGGTAACCAAGTACACATTGAAATGGTGTTAGGTTCGTGGATGTCTGTCAGAGGGAGTTTTGGGTATACTCTGCCAAGGTCAAGTCAAGTCAAGTAAAATTTATTTATATAGTGCTTCTCACAATACAGATTGTATCAAAGCAGCTTCACAGTGATAACATGAAAGTAGTACAACACAGATCAATAATATTATTAAATGTTAAATAAACCCAACTAAGCAAGCCAAAAGCAGGCAAAGCAAGGCGACAGTGGCAAGGAACCAAAACTCCATCAGACTGGATGGAGAAAAAACCTTGGGAGAACCCAGGCTCAGTCGGGGCCAGTTCTCCTCTGGCTTACATTCATATTGTTTATATATAAATATTAAATATAAATATTGTTTATATGTAACACGGCGCCATAACATATTCGCCAGCGTTGAGTCGTCTCTTCACAGGCGTTGGGGCATCTGAAATCCCCGTGAGAGGCTGGATACAAACTGGACCTGACGAACGCCATTTTTCTCGGGACAAACGTCCCGAGATAACAGCAGAAAGGCAGATGGGAAATAATTAGCATAGCTGATGTTCATAATGATTTCCATTATACGGCAGTTCGCTGTTAGAAAATCACTATCTCGCAAACTCTCCGCAACCCAACCATACGTGCTCCGAACCGTTTGTCTAAAAGGCTGTCGAGCCCCACTGCCGCGGTAATGCAGGGTCAGTGGCAAACGGTTCTGTATGGTATAACAGAGGAATAAAAGGTAAGCATTATGTGAATGCTTGACTAAAGAGATGCGTCTTTAGTCTAGTTTTAAACTGTGTCAGCGAGTCAGAGCCTCGGACCGTATTGGGAAGGCTATTCCAGAGTTTTGGAGCTAAATGTGAGAACGCCCTCCCTCCTTTAGTGGACTTAGATATCCTAGGAATGACCAGAAGCCTTGAATTTAGTGATCTTAAAGAACGCGGTGGATTGTCAGGGCGAAAGAAGGTCCGTTAAGTACATCAGGAGCTAAACCGTTTAGGGCTTTATAGGTCAGTAGTAGTACTTTGTAGTTGATACGGAACTTAATAGGTAACCAGTGTAGAGATGATAAAATCGGTGTAATATGATCGTATTTTCTTGACCTAGTAAGAACTCTAGCGGCTGCATTTTGGACTAACTGTAGCTTGTTTATTGAGGATGCCAGGACAACCGGCTAATAAAGCATTACAGTAATCTAGTCTTCGAGGTCATAAATGCATGAACTAACTTTTCTCATAGAAACAGATAGCATGTTACGTAGCTTAGCAATGTTTCTAAGGTGGAAAAAGGCTGTTCTTGTAACATATGAAATATGATTTTCGAAAAGACAAGTTGCGGTCTAGTGTAACGGGTACATAAAGTGTACTGTTAAATGTATTTATAGTTTATTAGAATTCCCAGCAAAATTGTTTGTTGACGTATACCTGATATTGCTGCCTAGGTGAAGTTGAGTGTCTTCCCTTTAATTGATGTGATGTCAATGTAGTTTCCTGTTCTGTCCCCTCCTCTTCCTCTTTGCATTGGTGATGCAGTGTGAGAGGTGAGGTTATTTTGGGCTCCTGTTAATCATATCTAATCTTAATCTTAATTATTGCTTATATGTCTATATTTTCATTCTAATTCCTGTGTATAATATTATTTCACCTATCTGTGTGGTTATTTTCGTAATTTTGTCCCGATTAAGTGTTGATTTAACATCTGGCCTAAATGTGAAATAAGAGCACATGTGACGAGTGTACATCACATTTGTTTTATAGAGCTCGCGAGAGTGACACTCACTAAGAGGCTGATTACATTTTATTTGTGTATCAGGTATGTCTTCTGTTATACGTTTATGTTTATATGCATTTTATTGTGACTCTTCCTCTTTGCATTGGTGATGCAGTGTGAGAGAGCTCGCGAGAGTGACACTCACTAAGAGGCTGATTACATTTTATTTGTGTATCAGGAATAAAACCTCGTTGAAACTGCCGATTGCTGTCCTGTTCTTCTCACATGAATGATAAACACAACGCAGAAAAGAAACCAGTTACACTTGGTGCCGTGATCATTTCGGATCATCAGATCAGCGCTTCGCCGATCGCCGTGGTTGCGTGACGGCTCGCACGCTTCGCCGATCTTCCTCGCCGATTTTCTTCCTCATCGCCATCGCTCATGGCGGCTCCGCGCTCGCGCATAAGGAGGGCACGTGTGTGAGACGAACAGTGTGTGACATCGCGGGACGAACTGTTGCGTCTTAAAGGGACTGTAAACGGTTGTTGACTTCCTGATAAACTTTTTTTCTTCTTTCTCTGGAGCGCTTTCGTTGGTCGTTGGTGCCTATTAAACGACAGAGACTGTGAAAAGCACTGCAGGATGCTTCAGTTTTCTTCATGCATCGTATCCTTTATCTGCACACCATAATAAATGGCTGTTGATGCATTTTACACAAGAAAAAGTGTTGAATTGATTTTGATGAAGTAAATATCATATGTTCATTGTGAATTTTGAAGGTGAGCAGTTAAGACATTTGATTTAATATATTTCCCTGCATATTTGAACTGTTCAACAGTTGAGGTTTTGCTGTTTGTGCATATCATTTGCTGTTATTTTTACTTTTTTTTGTTGTTGTTTCATTTCACTAATTGAAACATGTTTGAGGATCCTAGCAAAGACGATTTCAGTCCTGTGAAACATTCTAATGTCACTTTTCCACTGGGAAGAGGCTCGGTGGGCCTGAAATTTATCGAAATGAATCTGAATTTACACGTTGTTATGGGAGAGGGAGAGCATTAGCTAATTTGGGACTTGACCGTGTGCACACTGCTGATTCAGCGATTCGGTTTTTCTGTAGGTCCAGCAGCTAGCTCCACCCCAATCATACGCCCTGATATTGAACGTGTTGTTACTCCTTGAGTCGTTCAGGGGGTATCATTTCAGATCTGGCTCAGAAAATAGGAGAGAGTATTTCAGCCAGCCTTAACCTTGCGCACCAGCCCAGCCCAGTACAGTCTAATCCACCCTGTCATTCTCAGCACTCAAGTGATGGCATTGATAAATCTAGCCTTAAAGTGATCGTACAACAAGATGCACCACCACCACCATTCTTCAGGGGAGATAAAGTGATTCATTTACTGTGCACGCGTGGGAAGATATGATGTACAGTTATTTGAACAGAATGAAATGCCGAACGCAAATTGATGTCTCTGATCTCATCCTGAGCAGATTGGCTGGCAAAGCGAGAGATGTGGTTAAAGTGTCCCTGCGAAGCCGCCCTGAACTGAGTGCCAGTGAGTTCCCAAGTGCAGTGTTTGACATACTGAAACGCAACTTCAGTGAGTTGTCTTACTCTAACATGCCCATGGCTGACTTCTATAACACCGTCCCTAGAGCAGATGAAAGTCCCATGGATTACTGGATACGGCTTAATCAAGTCCATAGATGTTGCTGATGAGTGCTTGCGCAGAACACAATAAGAGTGTTGAGGATCCCGCTGCTGAAGCAGTCATGATGTTTATTTCTCATTGCCCGCACCCGAGTCTTTGCTATGTCTTTTCAGTTTAAGCCAGCAGAGAAGTGGAGTGCTGCTGAGGTCCAGGAGCGCTTGGATAGTCATCAGAGGGATCTAAAGAGAGTCTCCTCAAGAAAGCAGCACACAATGTCCTTGTCAGCAAGCAACCAGTGCACTGTTACGGCAGGGCCCCAATAATGTGCCTAGTTCTTTTCCTCAGCCTGTTTCCATGCCCAGTTCTCCTCAGCAGCCAGTTTCTATGCCAGCCCAGTCACTGACTCCGGTGAGTCCTCTTAATCCCTATGCTGTTCCCTTCTCTCCAGATACCAGCCTTCACCACCTTGTTGGCATGATGGATCGAGTCCTGTCTTTATGCACTGCCTCTTTAACTTCACCCAGTCAGGTTCACCCAGCCAAAACTCCAGATTTCACAACCAACTTGAGCACTGCATGTAGGGTCTGTAGATCCAAGGAACACACAACGTATGAACATTGTAGACGCCAAAGGCTGTGTCGTCTCTGTTTCAGTCCTGGCCACTTTAAGAGTGACTGTCCTAAAGCAGCATGCCTTACATCTCCCTCAGATACTGCTCAGTTAAACTGAAGAGCCCATGCGATGAGAGGGGTAGCATGGGCAATTTAAGTAAAACCTCCCTCACAGAAGATGTTTAAAATGTTTTTGCAAACAGGTGCAAGCTATTTCCAGAAGACAAAACCGTGTTATATGTGGGGTTTCAGAGAGTTGATAGGGGCAAGTGAGTTGTTTTATGCTCCTGTGACAGTCTGTGACCATTGCACATTAAAGGGGTTGCTGGACTCTGGTAGTATGGCCTGCACGCTTAGTGAAGAGGGTGAGTCCAAGCTGCAAGCTGACGGTCTTCTTCCGCATCCTCAAATTGTTGCGGGTAATGTGGTCCTCGTTGGCTGTGGTGGCCTTGCGATTCAGCCGAAGTGTTCATACGACTTGGAGATCAAAGTCTATGGATTCAAGTTTGTTGTTCCTACTCTTGTGGTGCCTGGACAAAGAGATGAGTTCATAATTGGAAGTAATGTGATCAAATGTGTTGTGCAGAAGATGAAATCGCATGACAAGTACTGGGAGCTTGTTTCCTGCAATAACAGTAATCCTGAGTGTGAGCAATTCCTTGAGCTTCTGAGCTGCATCTCCCGATGGTCTGGGCCTCAACAGCCTGATAAACTTGGGACTGTAAAACTCTGTCAGGCAATCACTCTGCTTCCCAAATGTGAGTATCTTGTTTGGGGAAAATTGCCAGCAAATGTACCTGTTTCCCAGGAAGTACTGTAATTGTTGAGCCAACCACGGCACGTTCAGCTCCTGAAAAACATCCTTGTCGGACGTGTAGTAACACCGATGTGGTGCCAGTGAATCGATGGGTGCCAATGAAGATAGTGAACCCAAACCCAATATCCGTGTCACTTCGCCGTAACACTAAAGTGGCTGATGTTTCTTCCTGTCTAGCCGTGGAGGATTTTACTGTCATGCAGGGTCTGAGCAGAACTCAATGTGATGTTCCTGATTCGAATCCACACATTACTGACTCACCTGTTAGTCCAGCACAGTCGTTGAAGGATCTTGGTCTTCAGCGAAATTGACATTGATGGATGTGAAGTCTCTGGGATGTGTAAGAGGAAATTGACGGGATCTTCTTGTATCCTACCATGATGTTTTCTCAAAGGATAAGCTGGATTGTGGAGAGACAAAGGATTTTGTGCACAGGATCCATCTTTATGATGAGCGTCCATTCCGTCTGCCCTATCGCCGCATCCCACCGGCCCACTATCAAAAATTGAGAGAAGTGTTGTCAGAAATGGAGGAGAAAAGCATAATCAGCAAGTCTGTCAGTGAATATGCGTCACCCTTGGTGATGGTCTGGAAAAAAGATGGTAATCTGAGGGTTTGCACTGATTTTCGCTGGCTCAACGCTAAAACCATAAAAGACGTGCCCACCCTCTACCCCATCAAGCTGACTGTCTCGCAGCCTTGGGTGGTAATGCTCTTTTCAGCACCATGGACTTAACTTCAGGATTTTACAACATCCCACTCCATGAGTCTTGATCGACGATCACTGCCTTCACAACGCCAATGGGCTTGTATGAGTATAACCGTCTTCCTCAAGGTCTTTGCAATAGTCCTGCTTCTTTCATGCGTATGATGCTCAGCATTTTTGGAGACCTTAACTTTTCCACTCTGCTCTGTTATCTGGATGACTTGTTGGTCTTTGCACCTTCTGAAGAGGAGGCATTGAAGCGTTTAGAGATGGTGTTTTCTCAATTGAGAACCAGCAATTTGAAGCTAGCACCTAAAAAGTGTCACTTTCTGAGAAAATCTGTAAAGTTCCTGGGCCATGTGATAGATGCTACTGGTGTTTCAGTTGATGAGGAGAAAGTTAAAGTCATCTCTGCTTTCAGAAGGAGGACTTGATGAAGGAAAACAAAATCACTCCTTCACAAAAAAGATCAGATCGTTTCTTGGTATGGTCCTGTACTACCAATCCTTCATTCCAAGTTGCTCACGCATTGCCAGACCCTTGTTCAACTTAACAGCTGGCCAGAAACGCTCAGTGAAGGCTGCTGGGTGGCCACAAGAGAGCAGGCACTTTTCGGGAGTTGACGCCCAGGACTGGACCCCTGACTGTGATGTGGCATTTGATGAGCTACAAAGGGCCCTTGTTGACAGTGTGGTGCTGGCTCATCCTGATTTTGAGCGTCCTTTTCTTCTCTGTACTGACGCCTCGTTGGACGGCATAGGAGCAGTACTGTCTCAGATCCCTGCTGGTGAGGACAAGGCAAGACCAATAGCGTTCGCAAGCAAGGCTTTGAGCCGCAGCCAGTCAAATTATCCTGCACACAGGCTGGAATTCTTGGCTCTGAAGTGGGCAGTGTGTGATAAGTTTAGCCACTGGCTTAGGGGCCATGAGTTTACTGTGTGGACGGATAATAATCCGCTGACGTACATTATGACCAAGCCAAAGTTGGACGCATGTGAGCAGCGCTGGGTCTCGAAACTTGCTCCATTTTCGTTTGAGATCAAATACGTTCCTGGGAAACTCAGACGTGGTGGCGGATGCGGCTCAGTAGGGATCCATTTGTCACGCCTGTGAGTCAGCGGCTCTTGTCCGAGCCTTATTCTGAGCTGTTGCGACAAGTACGCAATGTGGAGGATGGAAACGTGCAAGAGGTGTTCCGTCTTACCTGCCAACCGCAAACTTTAGGGACCGAATCATTTGATGCTGGGCTGAATACATCAATGTCCACTGATGACGTGTCTTCCATCTTGTCCTCCTGTGATGAATGGGAAATGGGAACTGAATGTAGAGCAACATCGTTTGCAGAACATCTGAACTCTTTAATCAGTGGAGATGAGGAAGTGTTTCATTCTCTTTCACAGATAGACTTGCAAGATCACCAGCACAAAGACCCTGTCATTGCTCGAGTGTCTTATTATGTTGGCAGGAAGCACAGACCATCAAGACGTAAGCGTGCCAATGATAGTCAGAGTGTGCTGAGAATTATGAAGCAGTGGGACAAACTTTCTTTGCTTAATGGAATCCTTTACAGAGCTATTAAAGACCCGCTCACCAAGCAAAAGAAGTTCCAGTTAGTTTTACCTGACTCCTTGAAACCTGAAGCACTTACCGGTGTTCACGACTTAGCCGGTCATCAAGGGCAGTCTTGCACTTTGTCTTTGACCCGTCAGAGGTTTTTCTGGCTTGACATGGAGCGTGATGTGCGGGATTACGTGAAAAAATGTCCCAGGTGTGTCCTCAGTAAAACTCCAGAGCCTGCAGCGAGAGCCACTTTGGAGAGTATTAAGACCACAGCCCCACTGGAGCTCGTTTGCATTGACTTCTGGTCTGCTGAAGATCGGAACAACAAATCTGTGGATGTTTTAGTGGTCACGGATCACTTCACAAAGCTGGCACTTGCATTCCCGTGTCAAGACCAGACAGCGAAGAGAGTGGCTAAGAAACTATGGGACAACTTTTTCTGCATCTATGGATTTCCCCACCGCATCCATTCTGATCAGGGGGCTACCTTTGAGAGTGAGTTGATTGCTGAGCTGCTTGAACTGGCTGGAGTTGACAAGTCAAGAACCACCCCTTACCACCCAATGGGGAATGGTGGTACCGAACGTTTTAACAGGACGTTAGGAAATATGCTGAGGTCTCTCCCACCTAGGTCTAAGCAGAGGTGGCCACAGTTAATACAGACCATGACATTTGTGTATAACTGCACAGCACATGAAACAACAGGTTTCGCCCCCTTTTACCTGATGTTCGGTAGGGTACCGAGACTGCCAGTAGACCTCATGTTCCGTAGTGTCCTGCAGGATAAGACAATCTGTAACTATGACAAGTATGTCAAATCTCTTGTCAGCGACCTCCAGTCTGCCATGGCGTTAGCACAGAAGAATGCTGTTGTGGAACAAAAACACCAGTCCAGCCAGTACAACAAAAGAGCCAAGGGGTTACCTCTAGCCGTTGGTGACCAAGTGCTTGTGGCTAACAAGGGTTGTAGAGGGAAACGTAAACTTGCTGACAAATGGGAGCCAGTCATGTACACTGTTGTTGCCTCAAAGCCATCCATGCATGTCTATAAGATCTATAAGGTCTATAAGAGAATAGTGCATCGGAATCTTCTTCTTCAAGTGAACTTCCTCCCGCTGCTTGAACCAGAAACGGATAGTTCTGATCATGAGGTTGCTGAAACACTTGCCTGTAGTGTACCTTCACAGATATCTGACGCAGTACACTGTGATGGTCTAACCGAGCAGACAGGCAGTGGCGAGTCCGTATGTGGTGCCGAAATTGAGTCTGATGGACACGCAGATGATGGGCTGAATGAGGCTGAGGAACTCTCACATGCAGACTCTATGTCGAACCTCTCCAATGTTGCTACTTGTGGTGATGTCCGCACTTCTTCATGGGTGCATTCTCAGTTCTCCAATCAAGAGGAGTCACATGCACAAGTTGCTGTGTCGGTGACTGATGATAATACTGTGGCTGTGGCTGGTGCTATCCCCTCTCCCAAATTCCTGTCTCTGCCAGTGAACCTTTTTGGCAAGATCCTGTAACTGATTTAAATGCAGATGTTCGTTACACTACCAGGCTTGGTAGAGTAATTAAGCCTGTTCGTAGGCTGATTGAGTCGATGGTTCAATTAGAAACCTTACTTGGTATGGAGTCTTTATCTCCTGTTATTCATGTTTAGATCAGTTTTTATTTTTTTCTTCACGCTGTCTCTTAAAATGCTGAAGTCAAGTGTTGTATTCTAATGTCTATTGACTCTGTTTACAGTACCTGGTCTGAGATTTTCAAAGTGTAATGGGCACTTTGGTAATGCCTACAATATGTGTTGAAGTTTGGCCAACTTTCTTCATATATGTATCCCTTTCGTTTGGGTAGCTTTCTATGCTGTGTTTCCACTGTTTTTTTTTCAAGTGTGGACCATGCAATTCTCAGTGACCAGTATTTTTATTATACTCTAGTGAATTTTGTGTAAATTCTGAGGGATAAGTGTAACGGGTACATAAAGTGTACTTTTAAATGTATTTATAGTTTATTAGAATTCCCACAAAATTGTTTGTTGACGTATACCTGATATTGCTGCCTAGGTGAAGTTGAGTGTCTTTCCCTTTAATTGATGTGATGTCAATGTAGTTTCCTGTTCTGTCCCCTCCTCTTCCTCTTTGCATTGGTGATGCAGTGTGAGAGGTGAGGTTATTTTGGGCTCCTGTTAATCATATCTAATCTTAATCTTAATTATTGCTTATATGTCTATATTTTCATTCTAATTCCTGTGTATAATATTATCTATCTGTGTGGTTATTTTCGTAATTTTGTCCTGATTAAGTGTTGATTTAACATCTGGCCTAAATGTGAAATAAGAGCAAATGTGACGAGTGTACATCACATTTGTTTTATAGAGCTCGCGAGAGTGACACTCACTAAGAGGCTGATTACATTTTATTTGTGTATCAGGTATGTCTTCTGTTATACGTTTATGTTTATATTCATTTTATTGTGACTCTTCCTCTTTGCATTGGTGATGCAGTGTGAGAGAGCTCGCGAGAGTGACACTCACTAAGAGGCTGATTACATTTTATTTGTGTATCAGGAATAAAACCTCGTTTGAAACTGCCGATTGCTGTCCTGTTCTTCTCACATGAATGATAAACACAACGCAGAAAAGAAACCAGTTACACACTAGTGTAACTGGTTTCTTTTCTGCGTTGTGTTTATCATTAAAAGACCTGGGTCAGTAAAAGACCTGGGTGTTATACTAATAACACCCAGGTCTTTTACTGTAGTGGATAAAGTAACAGGACATCCATCTTATATTAAAGTGGTGTAACCCTGTGAAATAATTTGCAAGGTTTATTATTTTATTTATTTTTTATATATGTTGTATACATATATAGTTCATGGGCATGTTATAAATGTATATGGTTGTGGATAAGTTATGTTTATTAAGTTTATATTCATTATTTGTATTATTTTAGTATTTGGTCATTTCTTTTGTTTATCCAAAGTGAAGGGGGGCGAGATGACGGAAGGGCAAAGTTGAACGAGAAGAATTGGGAAAGCACAGAGGGAGAAGAGCGTGCGATCATCTGGTGTGATATTGCTGATATTGTAACTAATGCTATAATGTGATGCAATAGTTAATGTAGTGAGTGTGTTGTCAAAACAAGAACAGAAACTTATACTACAGAGACGGGTAAGAAGTATTTTGCCACTAAATATTTCTGGTTGTGTTTATTCCAGCCTCCATTTTCTAATACAGCAAATGGACTTGTTAGAGAGACTGAACAGTGTCTATCTTGCTCGGATGGATTGTGTGTTTTAGTTAGTTTTTTATTTCTGTATTATTTGTAACGTTAATGGCGGACCATACATACGCAGAGCCACAGGAGAAGACCTCGTCGCAAAAAAAGGCCAGACTTGAAAGAAAAAGGATACGTGACCGGAGATTGCAAAAAACCAGAGTAAATGTCGGGATAAGTTAGCGTTTTCAAGGTGGAAAGAGCTAATGCAGCAGAAAGATTTCAAAAGAGACGCTGAAGTTGCCTGCTTTCTCCTCGACATGTAAGTTAATGTTACAGTCTTACTTAATTTTTTGTCATTGCTTGGTTGTGTATTTATTATATAGACAGTATAACATTTATAGTTAAAGTTAAACAAACTCTTTGATTAATAGCAGCTGAGTAACGTTACTTTACTCAATAGCTGCCATTGTGAAGGTGCTAAAATCAAGGTTTGTAAGTTTACACTTTATAACCTATAAATTCATTAAGAATATAGAGATAATGATTGTTTTTGCATTGTTTGCACACCTAAGGCTATTTCAAGATTTTAGTTTTCTGACATTTTATGTTATTTATCATTTATACTGTGACCGCATCGAATAATGCAGACGCATACAGTAATTTTGTATGTAGCCTATGGCTATAGTTTCATTTGTGAACATTGGAGAGGGTCAATCCTACTTTGATCGTCTCTTGTAGCTGCCGGGTATCTTTGTCGTCGTTGTGTTGACACTCGCACTCCTCGTCGTCCATCTCCTCGCCTAGATCCCACTGATCCACTGCCTCTCGGTCCTCTTCCTCTTCCTCTCCCTACTTTTGAATCATCCGATAATGATATCTAACAATCACGTAAGTCAGAAAATATAACGAATAAAGTCGGCATTACTACTAATTAACAGTTCATGTTTTTCAGTGTCAGCAACTAATACTGTAACATTCATTTGTTTGTTGTGTCACGTTGCTGTTTTTTTATTTTTTAATTACAAACCTGTTCATCCGGAGAGAAACTCGATAAAGTGTTACTACAAGACATCCTGTCATAGCATTTTTGGTACATAACGGCAACCGTAGATGCAGTACGCACTTGAAAAAGCGAGGCGCTGGAGAGCAAAATTCGTTTGAATGCAAAACACTTTTTAACCACTAGATGGGGGTAGATCCCACACAGTGTCCCTTTAAGGAAATCGCCGCGATTGTGGGGTTGACGGACATCTAACGTCGTGAGGTGAAACACGCTCTTATGATTGGATACTTTAAGGTATTTTTGTTTGTTTGCTCAGTGTTGAGTGAAGCGGTCTTTTATTTATTTTTTGACCACAACGTACCCCAGCTTCAAACAGGCCTGCAACCTGAAAATGAAAGACTTACAGATTGAATAAGGTTAAGAGTGAGCTCACATATTGCCGGCTTAGTATTTGTTTGAAGAGTCTTTTGAGTTTGAGAGAGTTGTGGGACTCAAATTTAAAAGTATACCAAAAAAGAGGGTAACAAATAATTATTTACAAAATGTGAATATGTGAAATGTGTGTTTGATTTTGTTTTCTTTATTCATCTGTGTGAATTGGTGACATTTCTGTTTCAAAAATTTTTATTTTATTTTACAACCTGAAAAAATCATAAAACTTGACCCTATTTTTATTTTTATCTAGTAAATTGCTATTTACAGTATACTTGAGTGTTTTTTGAGTGTTCATATCAGGGGCGGGGCCACAGGGGCCACGGCCCCTGCTGAAATCTGATTGGCACCTGATTGGCCCCCGTTCCATCAATCGTCAACGAAGAGCAACCGTAGAATTTTCACAATGATCACAGATGCAATTCCACCCCGAAACAATTGGCGGCACTGCGCAGTAATGTGCCGATGTAACTTGGAGAAGAAGTGCTTAATACGCGGACGTAGCGAACTCTTTGACACTACTCTGTCACGCCCTTGCTGCGAGCTCACCACGCCCTTGGCAGCCCCTGGTATAAAAGCATCTGGTTCCATCAAAACTACTCTAGCGAGTCAGGAGTTGGATTTATGAGTATTGAAAACGATCAGGATAGCATCATGAGAACCTGAACTTGAAAGATGGACTAATCATTTCTCTTTCCGGTGCTGACAGCATAGACTATACGGGACTGACAGGAAGAACGAAAGACTCGTGACCCGGCCGAACTTGAGACTCGAGAGATGAACTAATCTTTATTCTTTCCAGTACTGCTGTGCTATATCGCACGGCCGCTTCCTTTCGGCGCCCATGTTATGGTGTCGTTCACACCAGACGCGGAGCGCCGTGGCGAGGCGCAGCCGGCCAGCGCCGATGAAGCGCCAGTTTCGGCGTCTAGTCTATTTTTTCCACGAGCCGCGAGTGATCCGCGTCAATTCCGGAAGGAAGTTACACCAAGACACACATCTGGTAAATGTAATCAAGATTTTCGTAAGTAGCCTACTAGATGTTTTGGAATATTTAACATGACATTTTAATTATATAATGATGAAATGAACGAAATGATTCGATAAAAGATTCGTTCATTTTGCTGAACAGACTCAAAGATCCAAGTCAGTAAAATGATCCGAACTTCCCACCACTACAGAGAGTACCCCTGCTGCAGGAGCTTTCCGTTTAACCTGAAGAGGGCAGCACTCAGACGTTTTTACACCATATATTTGAAAATTAAAAGACTTTATTGCCAACTGTCAAAAAATGTACTCGAATCAATGAACAGCATTTATGAAGCTCCATTCTTACAGATCATTAACTAAAAAAAGTTGGTTAAGTGTTTAGTTACTCTTTAAGCCAGGTTTCAGTAAGGCACAGAACATCAAAATTATTATCTGCAGGGACGTGCACAGGGGGGTTGCTCAGGTTGCCCGGGCAACTGCCCATATGCCCTCTCGACTCAGGTTGCCCTTCCGAGGGAAAAAAAAATCGTACAATGGATGCAGAATTTCACGGAGGCCTAGATAAAAAAATAAAAAAAAATCGCAAAGACTCAATTACTTCCATACCATTCGGGCACCGAAAGTGAAAGTCAGTGAGGGAAGGGCAAACTGTAAACATGCACGCGACCATAGACTGCACGCGACCGGTGCATAAGGCCCCGCAAATTACCGCCTCCATCTCGTGTCGCGTTCCATTAATGTGTATACAACATCCATGACAAAATGAAGCGAAACTATCCTTCTGGTCACGAAAAGAGAAAGAAGAAAAAACCATGAGAGTGAATTGCGGGAACAACAATCAGGTAAACTTGTGTTCTCTCCTCTCTAAGTGACAGCAAAGTTTGATGTTTTTCGGTCTTGCTAACCTAGCTGGGCAGGCAGTGCATCTCTTTGTGCCTGACAAATGTGAGAGTTACAAGATTTATTACGTTTGTTTTTGATAAATATGACAATGTGCAACGGTGTTTGTTTACTGCAGCTCGGAAAACATAACCGCGTCGCGTGTGTTGTGGTGCGTTCATATGCGCGTGCACGAAATGAAACTCGCATTTTTCAAGCAGAAATATGTGGAGACCAGACATACTGTACAATACATGCACGTGAATGATGGCAGTCCCAATCAAAGTACACATTATAAAGACACTGATTATCTAGTCTCAGTGTAGTTAAAAACTCCAAACAACTGCTCTAATTATGCAAGATAGAAAGCAATGTATTGCCAATTTGACATTGACTATTGATTTATATGCTATATTGAATTTTAAATGTTGATTAACTGGGCATACTGGTCAATATGGATGCACATCCCTCAGTAAATAACCATAAATCAAGAATTGCTTCAATATGCATAATAATAATAAAAAAATCATACTGATGCCAAAAATAATCACTGCTGTAGGGAGAACCAAAGTTAATCCCAAAAGCCAAAGCTCAGGGTTATACTTTATTATTTTCTTCTTATTTATGTTTACGTTAATATTCACTTGTTATCTTAACATTCTATAAAAAATACTCTATTCAATAAATATTGTTTGTTTGAACCTCATTCTGTTATATATTGTTGTACTTATTCTTTGACTGTTGTGTTTAAAGGAGGGAGGATTGTATTGGGAGCGCTGAAGTGTCAGGTGTGACTGTGTGGCAATGGCAAATGGTTTACATAGCTCATGGCATCTCAGATCAGGTAAGAAGGGCCCCTTAGCAGAATGTTGCTTTGGGCCCACGGGGAGGTCAGGATCGGCACTGGGTTTAGCAGTAGATTCTGTTCCCTACTGTAATTAATGTTCCCTTTTCGCAATCATAGTCATGCGTAGTTGCCTGTAGCCTACCATCAGAACTGAAAAGGGGGGTGCCCTTTTTTCAGGTCAGAGCAACTGCCCCTCAAAATTCCTGTGCACGTCCCTGATTATCTGTGACCATTTCATTTACAATAACCACTATATGTGTGAGCGATCTAATGTTTAGAAGACCTTGCTTTAAAAATTGTTTTTGTTCATTCATATTTTGATTTCTGGTTCAACCCCCTGGGGACCAAAAACTGCGCCCCTTGCGTTTTGATTGGGTTTTTTTCTTCACACAGCTGCACCATAGACTTAAAATACTCCATCATTAATGGTCATATAAATAAAATCAATACATGACTATAAACTATAGATGGTCTCTTTTTTTGTGTGCACTCTTATTAATATCAAAACCTTGTGTTTTTGTAGACAAATAAATAAATTTAAACAGGGTGCGCTTTCAGCTCACTCTGTCTCTGCAAAAATCTTTCTGAAACGCGTCCGAAAAAAAGAGCTGTAACTCATTAAATACTTGTCACAGAAGACACGAAATATCTCTCTTTATGAAGCTGAGATTCTCTTCTTTTAAATGAAATCTCTTCTTAAATCTTTCATTTATAAGTCTTTTATATAAAAAGCAACTATTCTCAGTTGATGTAATCTCTATGAAAAGAGAGAATGTCAGTATTTTCCCTTTCACCTCATTACAGCGAATGAGGTGCTAATGTGACCCCGCCCACTGAGAGCGCGTGCTATTCAAACACTAATGTTGAGACAAGCCATGAAAACGCCCACATTGATAAAAAAACACAGTTTATTACGGATCTGAACCTCGTCCTGAACCTTTTAACCTCACTTGCTGTGCAGTGAGGAGATCCTGAGGAAAAACTTACCGGTAACACTTTATTTTACGACCCGCAAACAACTGGGTAAGTACACAGAAATTACGGTGTACTTTTCTGTAATTATAGTGTACTTCCGTTTAAGTATAAGGGAACAATATGTTAAGTTTGGGGTAATAAAGGGGTAACAAGCAGATATACAACCGGCTAATAACTTCGTAAGTACACTGAAATTATGATGTACGTTTCTGTAATTATAGTGTACTTCCGTGTAGGTATAAGGGAACAATATGATAAGTTTGGTGTAATAAGGGGGTAACAAGCAGATATACAAGCAAATTATTTAATTAGTTAAAAAATATCAGGTACCTATTATTTTAATATATTCCAGGCGAAAATTGTACATCTGTTGTTTATAAAATGTATCACATAAATTTATTGGCTTTTCTTACAAGATTAATAAATTGTTACTTTGTTGTTTGAGTATACTGTAGAAAAGACAATGTTTAATTAAGATGAAAAAGCATTTTGAATTTTTTTTTTACAATAAAAGTCAGAAATTAAATGGGATCCTTTTGTATATTGTATATTTTATATATATTGTATATATACGTTGTATATTCACTGCACTTACCCTGTAACTACGCAGAACAAGGGGGTAACAAGCACCACTTTAATTTACAGCCCGCAATGGTTACACTTACCCTGTAACTACACAGAACAAGGAGGTAACAAGCACCACTTTAATTTACAGCCCGCAGGAGTTACACTTAGCCTGTAACTACACAGAACAAGGAGGTAACAAACGCTACTTACTATGTAGCAATACGAAACAACATTATTTGCACTGTAATTACAGAGAACGGTACTGTTATCAAGAAAACAAAACAACAACAACAAAAAGTTTTAATTACACAGTATATTTGCCCTGGCATTTATGTGTCATTGCAATTCAATGGGATAAGGTAAGTACTAATTACCACATGGTACAGTTTAAATTAAAATCATAACAGAAAATAATTATTTTGATTTAACATTAAGTAATCTCGTAAGAAAAGCCAATAAATTTAATGTTTAATTTTCAACCCACAGATGTCAAAATTACCCTGTAACATTGCACAAGAACATATTTAGCCAGAAATGTAATACATTTTGTAAACAACATACGTACAATTTTTGCCAGGAATATATTAAAAGTATCTACCTGTTATTTTTTAACTAATTAAATAATTTGCTTGTATATCTGCTTGTTACCCCCTTATTACCCCAAACTTAACATATTGTTCCCTTACACCTACACGGAAGTACACTATAATTACAGAAACGTATACCGTAATTTCAGTGTACTTACAAAGTTATTTGCAGGTTGTATATCTGCTTGTTACCCCTTTATTACCCCAAACTTAACATATTGTTCCCTTATACTTACACGGAAGTACACTATAATTACAGAAACGTACACTGTAATTTCTGTGTACTTACCCAGTTGTTTGCGGGTCGTAAAATAAAAGTGTTACCGCTTACCTCAGATACAGTTTCATTTCTGAGAAGCACGGTTTCAGCTGATGCAGTAAGTCATTTATTATAAGTGATTTGTTTTAATTGCGTTAGTGTCTGTATCTGTAAACTGCACAAGTACCGAAATATCAAATGCGTGTCTGATAGGAAGGAATAGACAAATCTCACAGACGCGCGTGCTGTGCGTTAATTCACTTTCGCTTTCATTGGAACAAGAATCTCATGTGACATCCACCTTACAAAAAATGACGCAGTTTTTTAGAAGTAATACTGCATGTAGAAAATGCAGTTTTTTGGACATCTAAAAACTGCATTATTGCAGTATATTTGGCGTACAACTGCAGTAGAACTGCAACATAACTGCGGTAATGCTGCAATATAACTGCGGTAGTATAACAATAATACTGCAATATAACTGTGGTAGTACTGCAATATAACTTCAGTAGTACTGCAATAATACTGCAATATAACTGCAGTAGTACTACAATAAAACTGCAGAAGTACTGCAATATAACTGCGGTAGTACTGCAATATAAGTGCGGTAGTACTGCAATATAACTGCGGTAGTACTGTAATAATACTGCAATATAACTGCAGTAGTACTACAATAAAACTGCAGTAGTACTGCAATATAACTGCAGTAGTACTGCAACAGTAACTGCGGTAGTACTGCAATATAACTGCGGTAGACCGCAATAATACTGCAATATAACTGCAGTAGTACTGTAATATAACTGCAGTAGTACTACAATAATACTGCGGTAGTACTGCAATATAACTGCGGTAGTCCTGCAATAATACTGCAATATTACTGTGCTGCAATAATACTGCAATATAACTGCGGTAGTACTGCAATATAGCAATACTAATAAAATGCTGTAACAATACCATTGAAATACAACCAGAATATCCCAAATAAGTTCACACATCTGCAATAATGAATTAAGGTACAAAACAGGGAATGTCTCAAACTGCAATGCAACAAATAATGTGATTTACTTTTTATTTTATTTCAAATAACAGGCTGAGAGTTAGACAATGTATTTAAAGTGTTTATTACAAATCAAGCATACATCTTCCCCACATTATTCAGATAAATTTTGTTTTTTGAAGAGCTTATTCTCATTCCACTTCGTTCTTTTCACTGCCTTCATCTCCTTCTCTAGATGTGGAAACACGATTTTGGAAGTAGTCTGTAATAAACAAACAAAAAGAATCAGAGACAATCTTTTCAGTTACTCTTCACCACAGGCATATATTATGCTTAAAATGAATCTGAAAGTTACTGCAGGAACACGCCACTGTTTTTTGAAATAGGGGTTATTCAACGGAATTAATATTGTGCCATACTTAAACAAACAAATCCATTTGCAAACAAACTTAATCTGCTTTGTAAAGGAAAACTCGACTCATAAACAAAGCAAGCAATGTGCAAGTGAAAAGGTCCATTTGAGCGAAAATGCAGTGTGATACACTTGGTAGGGATGCAAATTATTGGATTTTGGCCAATATTTGATATGCTGATATTTGCAAACTCATTTTGGCTGATACCGATATTTAAACACATTTCCCCCCATATAATAATATATATACATATACATAAAAAATACACGCACACACACACACATTTTGATTACTGAGGAAGCAAATCAATAAAGTCTCTCTCCTGTACCGTTACCTTACTACCCTCATAGATAAGGCAATACAAAAGACAAACAACATTTGAATCTATCATAAATATAATTTTTACAAATCAAGAGTTCAGATGCAAAACCCTCTAAGTGCCATTTAAAATTTTCTTCTAAAATGACCATTTTTATCAAGCTTGTATATTTAAGTTCAGTAATTTCACTTAAAGTGTATATGTCAGGTTAAATTTGTAAGTATGATTAACACAAAATAGTTAGGGGAAAAACACGTTTGTCAAGTTGATGTATTGTTTTGTATGTTTTTCGATACCTAAAGGCAGAATATAAGATGAAAAAGGAGTGGGGGTTCAATCTTCAACTGGCTGGCAGGAGCCGCCACTGGCAGGTCACGTGGCTGACTGGCAGCTGCCAGTGCCTGACACTCTCGCTACAAGAAAATAAATTGTTTTTTAATTATGAATCTAATGTCATGCATTTATTCTTGTATATGATTGGTGTTTTGGGTACTGTTATCCCGATTAAACCAGTCAAATGGCCGTGATCAGACTGGCAGCTTGCAGATGCTTGCTGGGCGCTCATGGAGTCAGCCCCGGCTGATAGTGCGAGTCTAACGCTGTCGCCTGACACTCTCGTTACAAGGAAATAAATTGTTTTCTTATTATGAATATAATGTCATGCCTTTATTATTGTGTATGATTGGTGTTTTGGGTACTGTTATCCCGATTAAACCAGTCAAATAGCCGTGATCATACTGGCAGCTTAGCAGACGCTTATCCAGTCAGCCACGGCTGAGACTGCGAGTCTAACGCATCGCCTGACACTCTCGCTATAAGGAAATAAATTGTTTTCTTATTATGAATATAATGCCATGCCTTTATTCTTGTGTATGATTGGTGTTTTGGGGACAGTTGTCCCGATTAAACTAGTCAAATGTGCCGTGATCCGACTGGCAGCTTACAGACGCTTGCTGGATGCTCATGGAGTCAGCCCTGGCTGATACTGTACGCGTCGCCTGACACTCTCGCTACAAGGAAATAAATAGTTTTCTTATTATGAATATAATGTCATGCATTTATTCTTGTATATGATTGAAGTTTTGGGAACTGTTATCCCGATTAATTTCATTGCAGCGAGAGTGTCAGGCAACACGTTATATTCGCTGATCAGCAGTGGCTGACTGGATGAGCGTCCAGCAAGCGTCTGTAAGCTGCCAGTCGGATCACGGCACATTTGACTAGTTTAATCGGGACAACTGTCCCCAAAACACCAATCATACACACGAATAAAGGCATGGCATTATATTACATAATAAGAAAACAATTTATTTCCTTATAGCGAGAGTGTCAGGCGACGCGTTAGACTCGCAGTCTCAGCCGTGGCTGACTGGATAAGTGTCTGTAAGCTGCCAGTATGATCACGGCCATTTGACTGGTTAAATCAGGATAACAGTACCCAAAACACCAATCATACACACTAATAAAGGCATGACATTATATTCATAATAAGAAAACAATTTATTTCCTTGTAACGAGAGTGTCAGGCGACGCGTTAGACTCGCACTATCAGCCGGGGCTGACTCCATGAGCGCCCAGCAAGCATCTGCAAGCTGCCAGTCTGATCACGGCCATTTGACTGGTTCTAATCGGGATAACAGTACCCAAAACACCAATCATATACAAGAATAAATGCATGACATTAGATTCATAATTAAAAAAACAATTTATTTTCTTGTAGCGAGAGTGTCAGGCACTGGCAGCTGCCAGTCAGCCACGTGACCTGCCAGCGGCTGCTCCTGCCAGCCAGTTGAAGACTGAACACCCACTCCAAAATTGTAAGGCTGCGGGCCATCGTAGGTTTGAAGGGATTCTGGATCTCCTCAGACTCAAAACTCTCCATACTTGAATAGAACTTTTTTGTCACGTCTCACTCTTCTGACGTCACAGCCAGCTCCACTGTGTTTTCAAAATATGATCTTGACCGAAATGGCTATAAAGCTTAATGTAGGGCAATTACAGTAATAATTTTAATGATAATTACATTTTCACTCAGACATCTAAACCTTATTTAATATATCTAAAAAAATGTAACCTGACACACACTTTAAATGGCAATGAAGATTACCTATTAATTGTCATTTAAGTGAAATTACTGAACTTAAATATACAAGCTTGATAAAAATGGTCATTTTAGAAGAAAATTTCAAATGGCATTTAGAGGCTTTTGCATCTGAACTCTTCAAATGTAGACAGACATTCACACCTTATACTGTAGGCTATGCGAGTCGCACGTATAAAATGAAGTTAAGGAACAAACACGATCCATCAGGAAAAGCCATATGTCGCTGAATTTCACTGCGCTTTATGAGAGAGTTTTCAAGAGTTTTTCTTTTGCGTAAAGAAGCCGTTTGCCGGAGATGTGTTAAAATATAGGAGTGCATTGATGATTATTAGGCTACAGGTATAATAACCTTCCTGGCTCCAGGTCTGAGTGAGTCATTTACTCTTACCTTTGTTCTTTGATTAACATTAAAGACACTTTAAGATCAGCCGCTGCTGACAGAGATGCAATCCGACACGTGTCCCCATTTTCTCACAAATCTCCACCCTAATTTAAGATTATTTAAATCCTTTAAAACTGCTCTAATGAGGACACTCGACAAAACTGACATTTTGGCATAATTTGTGTGCGTGTTATGGTTTGTTCAAGCCTGAAAGAGACGATACTGAAGCATGTCTTTTCCTCCACACAGCTGGAAATTTAAGTTGCTGGCACTCATGCTACGTTCACGGTTGTCATGTACGCATAGTAAATCCACCACATATTGGCAAGGTTCATCGGCAGAGATATTAATATCGGCCGATACCGATGATCATTAAGCTGTATCGTGCCGATGTCGTGCTGATATCATCGTGCATCCATAACACTTGGCTTTATATGAGATATCTCGCCTCAATTTTCTCACAAATGCAGTTGAGCAACTTCCTCTTCTAAAACAGTAGACGCTAAACTAGGCTGATTAATTTAGTCTCCCAGTTGAGGCCCACTTGCCTTTCTCCCAGGAGAAGCCCACTTGCCTTTGCGTACAGCTGTGGACAATGACCAGTGAACAGGTGTTTACTGTATCTTACTGTATCTATAATGAACCTTTTTGAGGTTTTCTTTAGCAAAATGTTATTCTATATCTAGACATATCCATATTAGATTTAATCTAATTAAATTACATCCTATTTATGTTATTTTTTTGTTTATTGTTCAGCATTAATAATGAGTTAGGGTTAGATAAAAAGTTAAATTACTCACCCTCATGTCATTCCAACCCCGCAAGACACGGGAAAACACGGGGAATTGAAGATCTTTTTGATGAAATCTTTCTGTCACTCCATTGACAGTCTACACAATTCGCTAGGTGCACGTGGCCGCCATTTTGGATTTCTGATCAGCGCCACTGTGCGGGCGAGCACTTCCGGTTTCGCTTTACGCCGGTGCAGGGAGCCGGAGAAAGGCGAAAATGATCTCTTATAGTTGTTTATAGAATCAACTATATCATTTAAAATACTACTGGGATATATATTACAGTATATATCCCAGTAGTAAACGAGCAAATGGCAATTAAATGCACGAGCAAATGGCAATTAAATGCATGGATGCAAAGTCAGATTAATGAATTAAATACAACTGTTCACAATAAGAAGATTGTCTTGGTCTCATGCTGCATCCACAATGAGAATTATGCCTACGATTTTATTTGTTTGCATACAATAGCCTGAACATTCACACGTTTGCCTTGTCTTAATCTCCATAAATAGGCCTACTATTTTCTCAATTCTGCGCATATAACACTTCTTAAAGGCTACATCAGTTGCTCGATCAATATTATCAACACATATGTTACATACATGCTTTCTTTGCATCAATTATCTTTATAGATAAAAACGACGGCGGAAAAAATCGTAATAGGCCTAATGTGAGTAGGCTAATTTATATTTTTAACTGTAGCGTTAGTTAACAAACAATTTAATATAGCTAGGCATAGCTAATTGTGTATATTTTACAGTGGGCTAAATACTGTATGTGCTGCTTATAAAACAGACAGAATGATTTATGAAATATTTCTGATTAAAATGCCCTTTACTCATCTCACTTGCACAAATAAATGCAGTAATAAAGCATATAAACGCACAGGTGAAATACACTGACAAGTTAGCAATAATAATGTTAAATAAAGCAATGCGTGGTGCACAATGAGTGTTTTTAAAATTCAAGGGAAGCAACTTGCCTTTCAGAGGGGGTGACTGATCAGCACTTCACTGTTGTGTGTCGTTATGAACCGTTTCATCACGTTAAAACAAAGAAGTCAGCTTTCATGCATTCCCCGTTGACTAAGGTGACCAGTCCCGAAATTTGAAGCTTTGTCCCGCGCCCCGCAAGTCATAAGCAGTCCCGCATTTTAATTTCTGCATCATTTTATTTCATCGTCTTTTAAATTACAACTCTACAATATTTTTTTATATAATAAAACACTGAACATACGCAGCCGTTATTATTGGTTCTAGTCAGAGCGGGTAAACTGCGAAAAAAATAAAATGCAACAGAAAAATGGATCTATCCGGAGCTCCCGAGAAGAAAAAGTGTCGTTCGGCTAAGGAATGGGAGAAAAAATATACATGGTAAAACAGTTACAGTTGACCCTAAAAAAGGAGATGTAGAGACACATAATGAATAAGAAACCCTACTCGGCTATCAGACAAAAATTATATAAATTCAAGATGAATCCGGAAAGAACGCATTTAATCTAGTCTTTCCTAGTGGAATCTATGCGCTTATTTGGAAATGTGCTTTTTAGCGATTGGATTAGCCTACCTATTATTTTCACTTATAGCCTAATTATTTATATTGAATAGATCCTGTTAAAATTAGTTTTATATTATTAGTGACGTTCACAGCGCCGGTCAGCGCCGTCATTAACATTTTTATAAAGCCTATTAGCAATTTAAAGCATCACTGCAAAAATACATCTAATATAAAATCACTATTCACCTAGTAAAAATAGCAAGTTCTCTCCCTCATGTCCCGCAAAATCAGGTCTGCTGATATAATCAAATAAAATCGTTGCTGTAACTCTATATTTACAGAAGGCATAATCATTGTGTATGCAGAATGAGACCAAGACAATCTTCTGTTCGTGAACAGTTGTATTTAATTCATTAATCTGACTTTGCATCCATGCATTTAATTGCCATTTGCTCGTGTGACTGTAATATATATCCCAGTAGTATTTTAAATGATATAGTTGATTCTATAAACAACTATAAGAGATCATTTTCGCCTTTCTCCGGCTCCCTGCACCAGCGTAAAGCGAAACCGGAAGTGCTCGCCCGCACAGGCGCTGATCAGAAATCCAAAATGGCGGCCACGTGCACCTAGCGAATTTGCCAATAACATGCATTTCTGGAAAAAAGCAGAGAGACACAATTTTTAAAGTCTGTGAGTGCACATTTGTTTCACTGCAGCCATCGCCTTCTGTTTTTAGTTGTTACCAGTACATTTTCCTGGAAATAGCAATCACACAAAAAGTAAGTTAGCCTACTTAAAAAAAAAAATCCTTTTCTGCACATAATGTCAAACTACTGAACATATTTGCTTGTATTTTTCAGTAAGTTAGTGTCTGATATTTCTAATATTCCTGATAATAAATGTAAACAATTTAAGTAAAGTCAACATTATGTATAGTACTGTGATGAGTGAGGAAATGAGGGATTAATGCGCACGCCCCTTAATCGGAATGAATGGAAGTGTGCAATTAAATAAATGTGTACAGCTGATATGGGAGGAGTTGAGGTCTATTTAAGGGATGGTTTTGAGCATTGCGTGAGGAGGTCCGGGGGAGCTCATACTTGTGGGGAAACTGCTAGACGGCCGCTCGGGAATAATTAGTATCTCCGGCGGTGAAGATAGATAGCGAGGTGGGGGGTGATTGTGCTAGATAGATAGGCGTATGTTACCGGATAAGGGAGCTCCTGACCGAGGTGACACGTCAAGTGCCGCACCTGCCAAACTGTCGCATCCTCCTTCTGGATCGTGGGCTGATCTGATGGCTGACTGTTAAAGTGCGCCCGTTAAAGTGTCCTATCTCTATCGGACGTGGACTGATCTGATTGCTGAGTGTGCATCGGCTAAAGTGTCCTATCACCCCTATCGGACGTGGACAGACCTGAGTTCGGGCCAATAGGCCAGTCTACAACATAAACCAGGGGGTAATGTGTTTTAACCATGGTCTTGCATTCTAATAATTAATAAAGAGTTGTATAAGAAATTGCCATCTGTGTGTGCTGGTCTCTGCCTTCTCTGAAGTTCGTGCAGTTGTTACACTGGTGGCAGCGGTGGGATTTAAATCCCTGAACGATAATACAACGGCCGAACGATGGAGGTGGGCAGAGATGGGCACCGGGATGCGTCTGCAGCGTCTGAACGCTGCTCCATCTAGCTCCGCAACTGGGTACTGCACCTTCGCTTTTGACCACAGCTGCATCATCAAATGTGCCTATGGCGCGCCCGGTATTTATGCCGGAGACTTCTACCGGCACGGGCCGGGAATGGTCTGATTGGAAGGAGCAGTTTGAGATGGCAGCTGTGGTTAATAACTGGAATGATGCAATGAAACTGAAATTTATGGCACTTTTATTATCGGGGCGCGCTCGAGATATTTATAGCGGTCTCTCGTTAGAAGCCAAGCGCAGCTATGTTTTATTGAAGGACGCTTTAGGTAAATGTTTCGAACCCTGTGAAACTGCCAAATGGAATCGGGTTAGCTCCTCGTCCCGCAAGCGCTTGCCAAACGAAACTTTGCGTGAGTTTGGTAATGCGCTGCGGAGGTTGGCGACTAAGGCGTATTCCTCAGTAGGTGTAGATACACAGGATTTGCTGGCCAGAGATCATTTTATTGCACATGTGGGAAATGGAGAGACTCGTATCCAACTACGTAGTATTAAACCTATCACTCTAGAAGAAGCAATTAATATTGCAAGTGAATTCGAACTTATTCAGGGGTTAGAACAATGTACGATTACTCCTGATGCTCGAGTGCGTGGTTTGCATATTTCTACAGCAGAAAGTAAAGTTGATGCACTGACTGAGGTGGTGGATGCGCTTCGCAATGAAGTTCAGACGTTACACAAAAATCGGTGCAGCAACTTTGTGAGGCAGTTCCCACATTATTAAGAAGTCACGTTGCTGAACCGTCAACTATGAGTGGGGTTGGGAAAAGGCAGGTGCAACCATTAGGAGGCGGGTGCTGGGAATGTGGGTGTAATCGTCATATTAGGAGAGATTGCCCTTATGTGCAGGGAAACGGGAGGGGGCAGGCACAATAGGCCGAATGCCTGCCCCACTGCAAGATAATTTTTTTCAGTTGGCCTCATCAGTCCAGGGCAATTCTGGGATATACCTTGCTGCTAAATTAGGTGGGTGTAATGTCAAATTTTTAATTGATACAGGCGCTCAAGTTTCAGTAATCCCAAAACAGAGGTGGTTGACCATTACGAATGGCGGGGCTCACCTTGAACGTCATGAGGGCGTGGTTCGAGTGGCCAATGGGGGGAGGATGTCGATTTTGGGGCGCTGGCAAACGGTATGTCAATTTGATTCCCTGAATCGAAGTTTCTTGTGGCAGATTTGGAGCCCCAGGAAATTCTGCTTGGCTCTGACTTTTTACTAAAATATGGCGCTATTATTAACCTCGATCAGAAGAGCTGTCGGGTGATGGGCAAACAAATCCCCCTTTTGTTTGGCAGTAATAGTGGTATGCAGCCCTGTGATGTGATGGTGCATGTTAATACACCTGTTCCACCTCGTAGCGAAGTTTTGATTGTAGGGGCGGTGGAAGGGACATCTGATGGTTTACAGGGTATGTTAGAGCAGTCTTCCTCTCTTTATAACCATTGCGACCTCTTGGTGGCAAGGGTAGTGTGCAGGGTGGAACAGGGTATTCTGCCCATCCGTGTGATTAATGTCACTGATGACACGCATATTTTAAAGCGGGGAATGAAAGTGGGAAAGCTATTTTTTGATGTGGTGGTAGAGGGAGGTGACGTGGCAAGGGATAATACATCTACATGCTCCGTGGGATGCGCTTATAGAGCGGCTAAATTTACATGAAAAGAGTTTTGGGGAGGCTGAAATGCGCGCGGTGCGAGAGTTATTGTGTAAGAATTTGTCCGTTTTTAGTCTGAAATGACACAGATTTAGGGCGGACAACACTAATAACGCATCAGATTGAGACGGGGGACGCTAAACCTATTAAATTACCTCCGCGCCGTGTTCCTCTTCATCTGCAGGATAAAGTGACTGAGCATATTAAAGATATGCAGGTAAACGGAATTGTACAGCCATCGTGTAGTCCGTGGGGCGCGCCTGTGGTCCCGGTACGGAAGAAAGACGGGACCCTTCGCTTTTGCCGTTGATCATAGGCGATTGAATGATGTAACGCGGAAAGATGCGTATCCCTTACCGCGTATTGATGATGCGCTGGATAGCCTTGCTCATGCCCAGTGGTCTTTCCACCCTCCGATCTGGCCAGTGGATACTGGCAGGTCGAGGTGGACCCTAAAGACAAACATAAGACCACTTTTATAACACGGCAGGGGCTATTTGAGTTCAACGTTTTAAGTTTCGGGCTGTGCAACGCGCCAAGTACATTTCAGCGCCTTATGGATTTGGTGTTGGCGGATTTACAGTGGACCACTTGCCTTGTTTATCTAGACGATATTATTGTTTTTGGGAGAACATTTGGGGAACATCTACAATGGCTGGATGAGGTCCTCGGTAAATTACGCCACGCGAACCTGAAGGTTAAACCATCTAAATGTTCATTGTTTGCTACTCAAGTCCGTTATTTAGGGCACGTCATATCGGCTGAGGGAATACGAGCGGACCCAGTTAAAATAGATGCAGTGAGACAATGGCCGGAACCTAAGAATCAAACTGAAGTTCGGAGTTTTGTGGGGTTGGCATCTTATTATCGGCGATTTATTTGAGGGGTTCGCTGAAATTGCGCGACCATTACATCGCCTCACGGAGAAAGGTCGGAAATTTAAGTGGGATGATGAGTGCCAGCGGGCGTTTTCACAGCTTAAAACCGCATTGGTGACAACGCCAGTTCTTGCGTATTCCGACCCGCACAAGGCATTTATTTTAGATACTGACGCGAGTGACATGGGCATTGGGGCAGTATTGTCACAAGAAGTGGATGGCTTGGAGCGGGTTGTGGC
Organism: Hybognathus amarus; assembly: GCA_030378365.1. Classification (NCBI taxonomy): domain Eukaryota; kingdom Metazoa; phylum Chordata; class Actinopteri; order Cypriniformes; family Leuciscidae; genus Hybognathus; species Hybognathus amarus. Next base: position 15,966 of record JAQIUQ010002669.1, on the reverse strand, counting down.
GTACGCAAGTTCGAGCGTTAACGAAACAGGAGTGCCGTTATGCTACCACGAAAAAGGAGTTGCTTAGTTTAGTAGTATTTACTAAATACTTTAAGCATTATTTGCTCGGGAAAGAATTTATATTACGTACTGACCATAGCTCCTTAAGGTGGCTCCATAATTTTCAGGGGCTGGAAGGGCAGCTGGCTAGGTGGATTGAACAGTTGGCCAGTTTTCAATATAAAATCGTTCACCGCCCAGGAAATAAACATGTTAACGCGGATGCGTTGTCACGCTTGCCATCATTTTGGGCCAGGTGTGAAAACGTTTCAGATCCACATCTGGAGGGGGTGTTTCTGTTTGTGCGGTAAGGGAAACGGCTCTTCCGGGAGAGATTGAGGATGAGCTGGTGGGGGCGCAGAAGAAGGATGCCACTTTACAGATCGTAGAACAGCTGTGGTTGCGGGGGGAGGAGGGGCGTGCGGAAGCACAGACAAAGGTGGAAATGAGAGGGTTTTTGCCCGTGTGGGATCAGTTGGACTTTGAGCAAGGGCGGTTGGTGCGTAAACCGCCCCTTAATACAGATGCTGCATCAAAAATTCAGGTGGTTCTTCCGAAGGTGATGGTTCCAGAGGTTTTGGGAATGTTGCATAATTCTGTTACGGGCGGTCATTTAGGGGTGCAGAAATTGCAGGCAAAAGTGAAGGATCGGTTCTATTGGCCCGGGTGGTTTGAGGATGTAAAGAAGTGGTGTAGGGAATGCACGGAATGCGCATCTCGTAAATCCTCAGGGAATGTTCGTGCCCCGTTACAGCCGTCTTTTGTCGCTCGGCCTTTCGAACGTGTAGCGGTAGATATCTTGAGCCCTTTGCCCGTAACTGGAGAGAAGAATAAGTATATTCTGGTAATTGGGGATTATTTCTCAAAGTGGACAGAAGCGGTTGCACTTCCAAACCAAGAAGCAGTGTCCATTGCTAAAGTTTTGGTACAAGAGTGGGTGTGCAGATTTGGGGTCCGCGCAGTATTCACTCGGATCAAGGTCGAAACTTTGAATCAAAGTTATTTACGGAGTTGTGTGCTTTGCTACAGATGCATAAAACGAGAACTACATCTTATCATCCACAGTCGAATGGGATGGTGGAGAGGTTTAACCGCACGTTACTTTCCATGCTGTCTTTGTTTGTGGATAGTAATCAGCAGAATTGGGACACCCTCCTACCATATGTTATGATGGCATATAGGAGTAGTATACATGCTACCACAGGATTTTCGCCATACAGGGTTCTGTTTTGGACGAGAGATCGTTTTGCCTGTGGATGTTGTTTTGGGAGTAGGGGAGACGGAATGTTTTGATTCGGCAAATGAGTATGTGGAGAAAGTAGCGGAAAGTTTGTCTACGGTAGTGGAGGCGGTGAAAGCTCATCAACTGAAAGCATCAGGGAGGCAGAAACAACATTTTGATCTAAAAGTTTCCTATCAGTTTTATATGGAAGGGGAATTGGTGTGGGTGAAAAATAAGGTGCGCAAGCAGGGGCTGTGTCTAAAGTTACAAAGGCATTTTGTGGGGCCGTTTGTTGTCATTGAGCGGGGTTGCGGATGCTTTGTCTGGAATAGCCCCGAAAAAGAAAAAGGGCCGGAGGCGAGTCGTGCATTTCAATCGTCTTAAGCCATATGTTTTAAATTTATTTCCACGGAAGGCCGGGATTGCAGAGTGTCGGGGGGGGGGATCGAATGGCGGCTGTGGCTCGGGGAAAGGAGTACGCAGCATCCTGACTCTGCGCTTCTGGCTGATCCTGCGCCGGCATCCTGACTCTGCGCGTTCTGGCTGATCCTGCACTGTATCCTGATCCTGCGCATCTGGCTGATTCTGCACGGCATCCTGACTCTGCGCTTCTGGCTGATCCTGCACTGTATCCTGACCCATGCGTGTCTGGCTGGTCCTGCACGGCATCCTGACGTCTGCGCTTCTGGCTGATCCCACACTGGCATCCTGACCCCTGCGTCTGGCTCATCCGCGCATCTGACCGGCTCCCGCGCCCTGCATTGCATCCTGGTCGTGTGTTGAAGGCTGTGATGCCTTCTGTTTCCACCTTGCTGCCTGCGCCTGCTGTGGGGGTGGCTGTACCGCGTGAATCTGTAGCCCGTGAGTCGCGGTCTGGGACAAACAATGGATTTACTGAAGGACGGGGGTCGCGGGCTAGGAAGATATGCCGGCCCGGTTGGTGGACTATGATTTATCTGCTTGACTCGAGGACGAGTCCTTTTTGCCTGGGACGGGGGTAGTGTGATGAGTGAGGAAATGAGTGGGATTAATGCGCACGCCCCTTAATCGGAATGAATGGAAGTGTTTAATTAAATGAATGTGTACAGCTGATATGGGAGGAGTTGAGGTCTTATTTAAGGGATGGTTTTGAGTATTGCGGGAGGAGGTCCGGGGGAGCTCACACTTGTGGGGAAACGCTAGACGGCCGCTTGGGATAATTAGTGTCTCCGGCGGTGAAGATAGACAGCGAGTGGGGGGTGATTGTGCTAGATAGTTAAGGTTATGTTACAGGATAGGGGAGCTCCCGACCGAGGTGACAAGTTAAGTGCCGCACCTGCCAAACTGTCTTATCCTCCTCACTGAATGTGGACTGAACTGCTTCGGGGCCATCAGGGTGCAAACAACAGCAACGAGGCTGGGGAGATCGATGCTGTCTGTTAAGTGCGCCTGTTAAGGTGTCTTCTCATCCTCAGCGGACGTGGACTGGTCTGTGATTGCTGTCTGTTGAGTGCGCGCCTGTTAAAGTGTCCTATCATCCCTATCGGACTTGGACAGATCTGAGTTTGGGCCAATAGGCCAGTCTACAACATAAATAGGGGGGTAACGTGTTTTAAAGCTGCAGTCGGCAACATTTTTTTGATCATATTCAGTGAAATCGACACTATAATCCGACAGAACAACATAAATAAAGTGGTTTTAGAAAAAAAAACCGAGCTTCTAGCTCCATCTGGAAGCTATTATTTGTTTAAATAATAAACAAATAATAGTTTATTATTATTTGTTATTTGTTACAAATGTGTTATTTGTTTTGCAAAAATCCGTCCAATCAGCCCAGGGGGTTGTGAGATCTGACTGTCAATCACAGATCGGGCACACGCGCACCCCTCGCGCACGTTACAATCACATGCACATGCATGCCTGAAGTTCGCGCAGTAAGGAAGAGTGATGGCGGAACAATAACAAACAAAGTAAGCTCATTTAGAGTATAAATGACGTTAGCAATTACAATATATTGGTAGATTAGCCAGGGCAGCATACCTCCAAATAATCCATGGTGTTGATGAATGCTGATGAGTACGGTCGCGTTCACAGATAACCTGGTGTGCACGCACTCGAGCACGAACTCTGTAGGGAGGGTATTCGTTGATAGTAGGGGAGGGAAATATGAGTTGTAAACATTCAAAATGTTGCCAAAGTCCACTCAATCAGTCATAGTTGCCCGATCGCAGCTTTAACCATGGTGTTGTATTTTAACAATTAATAAAGAGTTGTGTGAGAAATTGCCATCTGTGTGTGCTGGTCTCTGCCTTCTCTGAAGTTCATGTGGTTGTTACAATATTTTTTTTTTTTTCTGTGGTGTTTTGAGAGAATTCTATTAATATAATTAATATTTATGCAATAATTATGACCCATTTTTTCCCATTGACGATAATAGAATTTATATATATGTGTGTATATATATATATATATATATATATATATATATATATATATATATATATATATATATATATATATATATTATTTAATTAATGCTGTATTTTAGGTTAAAGTATTTTAGTCTAGGCTCTTAAGGAATTTTTTTAAGCAGATTAGCGCCACCTGTTGGAAGTAGTGAGCATATTTATCATGCAATGTCATATTTTAACCACTAGATGGATTTACAGAAGGATTGTAGATAGTAGTTGTTAATGGGACATTACTTTACTATTTTTTTTCAGGTTGTGGGTAAGAGATTCTCAAAGACCATTTTTGTCAAGTTTTTGGTTTGTTTGGTTGGTTTAAAAGGTAATTAAATGGTAATTTGTTGTTTTAAATTATTACTTTATAATACTGTCAAACCTGAACATTGCATTAGAAAGAGAGCAAATAGAAAGCATTTTGCTACCCACTGTTTTACTTCTAACTTAATAAAACTGCAATTCTTTCAGTCATACATTTTTATCTAACCCTTTATAATAAACATTTTCAGTAAATTTATATATTTGTAATTTTTTATATATATTTTATTGAATAAACAGTAACTTATTTCAAAAGGCAACAGCAACTAAAGCAAACCAAAATAACAGCAAAATTATTTATCAAATATTAAATGAAAAATAGAAAAATAAAAAAGGGTTTTAAATATCATTCTAACTATATTTACATATTATGTGCATATTATTTACATTTTCAGTGAACAGAAACTCCTATTCAAAAGGCTGAGTAATTATTAAAAAAATATATACTTGAGCAGTAATTTTTTTTTTTTTTTTGCCATTGTGGAGAATGAACTGTGGGCTGGGCTCAGAAGTGTCAAGTATTTATATCTATGTTTTTGTTTTCATAAATAAATGCTGTGATAGGCTTTTTGTTTTCATAAACAAATGTAAATATGAAATGTAAATACCACCAGGCCTGCAATAGATGGAGAATTCCATCCTTTGATCTTACTCTTTGTGTGTGTGCGTTCAAGAGAGAGACAGTGTGTGACTTTTGCATTTTGGATCCAATGTCTCCCCTTTATTTGATTCATTGAATTTATTCCCACATATTCCCACATTTCTCTATTACAGTTTCACCAGTCTCATATTTCTCTCTCTCGTGTGTGTGTGTGTGTGTGTGTGTGTGCGCGCGCGCGCATGTGTTCAAGAGGGAGACAGTGTGTGACTTTTGAATTTTGGATCCAATGTCTCCCCTTTACTTGATTTATTGATTTTTATTCACATTTGCACATTTCCTTGTTACAGTTTCACCAGTCTCAAATTTCTCTATGTGTGTGTGTGTGTGTGTGTGTGTATAAGCATGTCTTTTTTGCAAGCTTACAGTCTCATGCTTTCAGTGCTGTGTGTTTTATTTCTTACATAGATGCAATAATTGCTTTTATTTCACACATTTTCTTAGCTTTTGCAATGACATTTCATTTGTGTGTGCGTGTGTTTGTGTGTGTATAAGAGTGTGTGTGTGAGTGTATTTGTCTGTTTTGCACTCTTGATGTTTTAGAGATTCACCCCTTCACTGCTGTGTGTTTTTTCTGCATCATGGCTGATTTGTATCTACAAATCAGCCATGATGCAGAAAGAACACACAGCAGTGAAAGGGTGAAATCTCTAAAACATCAAGAGTGCAAAACAGACAAATACACTCACACACACACTCTTATACACACAAAAACACACGCACACACAAATGAACGTGTCATTGCAAAAGCTAATTTTGGGAAAATGTGTGAAATAAAAGCAATTATTGCATCTATGTAAGAAATAAAACACAAAAAGAGTTTTTTTTGTGTGTACAATCTTGTACACACAAAAAAAACTCTTTCATATTTTCATATTTTTGCCAATTTCCCATTCATTTCCTATGGCGGTCATTTTTGACCCGAAGGATCCGAAGTGTGACTATTTTTTTTACAACCACTTAGACTTTTCAAATCATGTCCCCATTTTTTTGTGTGTGTTCATATACCAAGTACCATAAAAGTCACCAAGTTTCGTACCATTCCAATAAAGCTACAATTTAAAAAAAAAATTGTTTAAAAAAATTCCGGTCATAAATGACCGAAACACCCAGAGGGTTAAACGAGTTATGACTAGGTTAGTGATGGGAAAAATCGTACATTTCTGTGCAAACTCTGTCCGCCGAAGTAATTGCTGTAGTGATTGTATATGGATTGTGGCAATAATGATAATACAAAAAATAGCTCACAGCAACATATAGAAAAAAAATAACTATGAACTTGTTCATTTTTTGGAACAGTGAACTTGGTTCAAAATGGTGAAGTATGAACTATATGTAACCGGGTGGTAAATGCCTTAAACTTATGTTAAAGTCTTTTATTTTAATTATTATTTTCCATCTTTAAGAAAAATAAAAACAGAGACCACCTGTATTTCTTTGGAGTCATCAGCAGGTGGCGCTTTGTATGTTGTGCACGACAACACGTTTGCGCTCTTGCCTTACGGCATCCGTAGTATGTTGTTAATGACATAAGCTGCGTCCCAATTCGCCTACTTATACTACGCCCTAAAAGTATGTACTCTTTTTGTGAAGAAAAAGTATATACTTTTGAGTGTGCAGCAAAAAGAGTAGGCAAGCTTTGGGACATACTATCACGTCATCTTTAACGGACAGCTCTGTCGCGTGCTGCGTGCATCCTGTCACCGTAAACTGACCTGTCAATCATCTTGTCACAGTTAAAATCCTCCATCATCTGCCAGTCGTGGGTCTTTCATGCAGATACTCTCCTCGTGTTTGCAATTTGAATATAATGATGCATTTAAAAAGTAATGGCTAAACGTGTCTTTACAAAAGTTCACAATGCTGCTGCATATGCAATATAATGTGGACAACATTGAATAAATAGATTTTCGTCCGGTTAGATACTGATAATTAATCACTCAAACCTGTTTATCTAAACCTCTCTACACAGCCGCGGGCCAGCGCGGGACTCGAGCGGACACGCGCGCTCCGTCTCTGTAGTTTTTTTTTTTTTTACACTTTTTACTCGTGTTTGTAGTTCTAACCGAATCCTCGTCCACCGCGCAATGGTTTGTGGGCAATATGAGCCGCGTCCCAATTCGCATATATCCGTCCTAAATAGTATTCAAAAATAGAATTAGTACGTCCCAAACCGTAGTATGTTGAAATGAGTGTTTCAAAGATACCCGGATGGTCTACTATTTCCGGTCAGAATCCGAAGTGTAGATTGAGTGCACACGAGTTCCGGCAAGATGGCGGATCGGGTGCATTGCATGGTTTGAGCTCTCTAGGCCTGTCCCAGATTTTAACACATATTTCGCTATCCAAATTGCCATAGTGTGCTCCTTTAGAATCTACAAATAAAACGGAACCTACGGGAAAGTTTGTAACGTTACACCATGACGTCAAAGAAAAAAAGAATCTGGCTTTATCACGCAGCAACGAGACACCTGTCGACCACGAGTATGCTAGTAGGATGGATGTGGATTCCACCGAGAAACCTAAAAGAAAAGACCCGTTTCTCAGACCACTCGAAAGATCACACCAGTTGCGAAAAGGCAGGATACAGGGTCAGAAGGGAATGAAGCTATGGATACGGTCCTGGAAGCCATAAAGCAGCTAACTGACTGAAGGTGGATACACTAGGCACCCAGCTGCAACATAACTCCATCATGTTGACCAGCATTGCTAAGGCTGTCAAGTTCAACGCAGCAGAAATTAAAGATTGTAAAATGCAGTTACAATCGACTGTGCGTGATGTGTCGGCTGTAAGAAAGACAACGCGGAGCTAATGGAGCGTGTCTTAGAGCTAGAACGATACAAACGCCAGTGGAATCTTAGGTTCGTGGATTAAAAGAAAAGAAGGTGAAGACATACGTCAGGCGGTCGCTGATTTACTTGTTAAAATCTCACCATCATGGTCCTCGAGTATCAATCAGATTGTGGACTCAGTTCATCGAATAGGGAGACGTGAAGAAAACATCACAAGACACGTTATAATTCAGTTCACTCAGAGATTCCATCGAGATGCGTTGTGGAGAATGACCAAGGATCACGCGATCTGCAAAGAACTTCGTATCAGCTTCATCGAAGACCTCTGCAAAGCCGACAGGGAGACCCGAGCTGCACTGTGGCCTAAAATAAAAGAAGCAAGGGATGCTGGAAAGCGTGCATACTTCAGAGGGGGTGCTGGATACATTAACGGACAGCGAGTCACTTAGGAGCACACAAGGTAACGTCTAGGATCAAGAGGTCTGTTTTGTTCAAGTTCGAGGAAAAGCCGTTTGACTTTAAGATCTTTTTGGATGGTTTCATTATTCCAATCTGAAGGGACATTGCCTATTTGAGCTTTTTTCTCTTTTTCACTTTCCTTCAAAGTTTAGTCTGTTGGACATTTAAATTTACTGACGGTTGTTAATTTTCTTTCTTTTTTTTCTTTTTTCTTTTTTTGTTATGGATGTTTCATTTTCGTGTATACATGATGGAGGATTCTTACTTAATGTTAGGGGTTTAAGAGAGAACACCAAGAGAAAATCAATATTTTTGTTTTGTAAGGGCGAAAAAGCGCACTTTACTTTGTTGCAAGAAACACACTCACAACCAGAGGATGAAAAGTTTGGGGTAAACCAATGGGGTGACAAAATTATCTTTGATCATGGGTCTACTAGATCAGCAGGTGTTGCCATCTTGTTCTGTAACTCACCTGGTAAAATAGTGACATCTAGATTTAGTAATAATGGTCACTGGCTAATTTGTGTTATGAAAATAGATGATCTCTATTTTATTCTGGTTAATGTTTATGGGTTCACTAATTTAATTCAAAATAGACAGTTGATTTCGGATGTTTCTAATGTCATTGCTACCCTTAAACTCATTTATCCCACTGCGAGTATAGTTATGGGAGGTGACTTTAACATGGTTGGTTAGTGATGAATGGCTTGATAGATGTCCATCCAGATGTAGTCACAGTTGTTACAACCCTGTTTTAATGGATATTTGTCGCACTCACAATCTTTTGGATCCCTGGAGATTTAAATATCCTAACGTGAAGCAATATTCATGGTTAAAACCAAACAATGTAGCAAAGTCGAGAATAGATTTCTGGTTACTCTCTGTCTCCATTATGAACTCCATCAGTGACTGTTGTATGTCAGCAGCTCCTCTCACAGATCACGCTGTTATTAAATTGTGTTTTAGTCCTCCTGGTGTTAGCCGACAGAATAAAGGGTATTGGAAATTCAATTCTAGTTTATTAAAAAGCCATTCATTTTATGAAGGTATAAAAGCCACAATTGCTAATGTGATGTCTGATAATTTGATAGTATCTTATATCTCCAAATGGGAATTCCTTAAATTTAAAATGAGAGAATATTCTATTCATTTTGGAAAAACAACTAATAGAAGTTGCAGATTATCTGAAATTAATATTATTAAAGATATAAATATTTATTATAATAAAACTTCACCTACTGAAAATGATAAACAGAAATTACAAAACCTTCTAAACAAGCTTGATGATATCTATCTTCGTAACGCGGAAGGGGCCTTTATCAGGTCCAGAGCTAAATGGATTGAGGATGGGGAAAGAAGTACCTCATACTTCTGTCGTTTTGAAAAAAAGAAGGCAAGAGAAACTTTCAATTAAAGCTCTATCACTTTAGGATCAGGTAATTACAGACCAAGCTTCAATTACTAAAGAAGTTGTTTCTTTTTACAGCAAGTTATATTCCTCAACATTTTCTCTGGACGATGAAGTTTTATTTTTTAACCATATTAAAGATCTTATTCCCCATATAGATGTTGAAGATGTAGCACGCTGCAATGCTGATATTACCTCTATTGAGTTAGATAAAGTAGTAAGTAGCTTGGCTTTAGACAAATCTCCAGGCTGTGATGGCCTTACGGAAAATTTTTATAAACACTTTTGGAATTTACTAAAAGACCCTTTTTTGCTTATGTTAAAGGAAGCAACTGAAAGTTTGACTTTCCCTCTCTCTATGAAACAAGGTGTCATAACCTTAATCCCAAACCTGATAAGGACCCAAAAATTTTAGATAACTTTAGACCAATCACATTATTGAACACTGATTATAAAATTGTTACCCTCGTATATGCTAACAGATTAAAATTATTTTTACATAAAATTATAAGTGATTCCCAATCGGTTTTATGAAGGGGAGATCCATACACAACAATATTCGTTTAGTGCTTGATATTTTAGATTACAGACATCTAATAAAAGATGATGGCTTTATTCTCTTCATTGACTTCTACAAGGCTTTTGATTCAATCGAACACCCATTTATTTTTGATTGTTTAAAATTGCTTGGTTTTGGAGATAAATTTCGAAATATTATAAAATCCCTTTATGAAAATTCTAATAGTTCGGTTTCATTATCAGGAGGTACTTCACCAAGATTTCCAATCAATCATGGCATTAAACAGGGTTGCCCTATTTCTCCATTTCTTTTTATTATAGCAACAGAAATGCTTTCTATCTTTATCAGGAACTCATGCATAGCCCCATTAGATATACTTGGCCAGCCAGTAATCATCAGCCAGTTTGCAGATGATACTACCCTTTCATGAAGAAGCTAACTGAGGTTCCAAAAATTTTACAAATAATTAACACCTTCTCTAAAGCCTCTGGTTTGAAAATGAATTTGAACAAGTGTGAATTAATGCCAATTCATCAATGCCACTTAACTGAGGCCTATAACATCCCTATAAAATCAAAGGTCAAGTACTTAGGAATGCTTATTTCAAAAGATTCTGTTGAAAATGAGAATATGAATGTGTGGAAAGTATTAGATAAATGTCAAATGAAACTTAATTCTTGGCTTTTGCGGGATATAAGCTTATTAGGTAGAGTATTTTTGACAAAGATGGAGAGCATTTCAAGATTAATCTATCCTGCATATACAATAGCTATTTCAAACAGAGCCATTAAAAAAATTAATCAGGTCAACTTTGGTTGCATCTGGAGAAAGAAAACCCATTACATCAGAAGGGTAGAGATGACAAAAGATTATAAAGATGGAGGGTTACAAGCCATTGATTTTGATGCTATTAATGGGACTCTGAAAATTAACTGGTTGAAATCCTGTTTAAACCACAATAATTTTTGGTTTCATATTCCCAGGGAATTGTTTAAGAAATTAGGAGGAATAGAATTTTTACTAAATTGTGATTTCACCGTTCAACGTCTGCTGATAAAATTATCCAAATTTCATCAACAGGTTTTGTTATACTGGAAGATTTTTTATAACCATAACTTTACACCACACAATACACCATTATGGAACAATAGATATATTATGGTAAGGAATAAATCACTGTTTGACAAGAATTGGATGGAGAAAGGTATTTGGGCTGTGTCCCATTTAATTGATAGCAATACTGGAATTATATCATATGAGCATTTTTGTGTTAAATATAATTTCATTTGCAATCGGGCCAGTTTTGAATCTATTACTAAAGCCATCCCTACAGCTGTCGTATGTCAAATTAAAGAAATTCTCTCTTATTCTGTCTCCATAATCCCACATCTTCCAGTATTGTTAGTTGAAGGCCGTGAGTTTAAAGGAAGCCAACTTTCAAACCAAACTGTTAGAAATAAATTTAATCACATTTCTTATCCTTTATTAGTGTATAGAAACTCAATTTCACATTCCTTCTCAAAAGTTAGCATTCACAGACTTAGAACTCAGTATTTAAAATTTCCGTTACCCCCCAAAGTTAAAGAAGTACATTTTAAAATTTTAAATGGCATATATCCATCGAGTGAGTATTTGAGACATAGATTTGGTTTTGACTCAAATAAGTGTTTATTTTGTGATGATATTGAAACCACGGAGCATCTGTTTTTTCACTGTATGTTTGTGGAGGCCTTATGGTCTGATATTTATGACTGGCTCTACCCAAAGATACCTCACCTCAAGACCTCACTGAAAAGGACATTATTTATGGACGTTTAATGAGCAATAATAAAGATAATTTCCTGGTTAATAATATCCTTATGCTGGGGAAATTTTTTGTACACAAATCTAAATACCTTAAGGTGAAACCAATGTTCTGTGCATTTCATGGTGAATTTGTTTCATTTACAAAAGCCCTCAAAGTTATAAAAAAGAAAAATGCAATCAGTCTTTTATCTGTCATAGAAGAGTATGATTTAACAAAGAAACCTTAGCCCTTATCTTTACTTTATTTTTATTTTATTTATTATTTTTATTTATTTATTTTAATGTTTATTTTATTTCATGCACCTGTGCTGTATGTATTTGTTTGTATATTGTAAAGAATTGTTACTATTGCCTTATTGTTTGTACATTAATAATTGTTCTAATGAAAAAAAAAAAAGATCGGTGCACACTCTAACGGCTGATATTGCCCACAAACCATTGCGCGTGGACGAGGATTCGGTTAGAACTACAAACACGAAAAGTGTCAAAAAAACTACAGACACAGGAGGGCCGCGTCCAAGTCGCTGGTCCCGCGGCTGTGTAGAGAGGTTTAGATAAAACAGGTTTGAGTGATTAATTATGAGTATCTATCTAACCGGACGAAAATGAATGTATTCAATGTTGTCCACATTATATTGCATATGCAGCAGCATTGTGAACTTTTGTAAAGACCCAGCTAACGAAAAAAGGTCCCCAGAAACGTCCCCTAAATGGCCTGTGCGAACGTCCCCCGAACGTCCCCATGTGGAGTCCGCTTGATGTCCGCGGACATTCGCGGAAGACGTCCTCCGGACGTTAAGAGGACGTTCCCAGGACCACCAGCGGCCATCCGGGACGTTTATGGGACTTTAGTGTTTAGTCCCCTGAATATCATTTTATTGTATTTTACTTCTGGCTAACCAAAGAAAACAGACACGGTGTAAGGAACAAAGTAAAATATTAGCTGCGAGCAGCGATCGGCGGCCCAAGCCGGTGGCACCGCAACCCCGAGTGCCTAAAGGCACCGGGATGGCGGCGTTACCGCCGGCTTTGGCCCTCCATCGCTGCTCGCAGCTATATGTGTGTGTGTGTGTGTGTGTGTGTGTGTGTGTGTGTGTGTGTGTGTGTGTGTGTGTGTGTGTGTGTGAAGCCAAGGTGGCACCGCCACCTTGGTGCCTTTAGGGTTATTCTGCACGACGTGCAAAAACGTAACCCCTGCTTTGGAATACATACTAGTATGTATTCCACAATTGGAATACATACTAACATACTAGTCAGAACTGAATAGTTGATATCTGAATGACAGATCACCATAGAAGTCAATGGAAAAAATGTGACTAGTAACAAAAGAATAGTTACTAGTCACCATTGAAATAAGTACTAGTGTCTAATGAATAAGTACTAGTATCTATTTAATAGGTACTAGTATCTAATGAATAAGTACTAGTAACTAATTAATAAGCATTGGTATGTAATGAATAAGGACTAGCATCTAATGAATAAGTACTAGTATCTAATAAATAAGGACTAGCATCTAATGAATAAGTACTAGTATCTAATAAATAAGGACTAGTTTCTAATGAATAAGTACTAGTATCTTTAAAAAGGTACTAGTACCTAAAGAATAAACACTAGTATCTAAAGAAAAGGCACTAGTATCTAAAGAATAAGCACTAGTAGCTAATGAATAAGTACTAGTACTTAATGGAATAGATACTAGTATCTAAAAAATAAGTACTAGTAGCATGAAAATAGAGACTAGTAGGTTAAAATGATTAAATGTTAAAACGGCTTGCCATACTCTATCTGTCGTTTCGACTAGTCACAATTGCGTTACAGATATCTTAAATGATAATACAAACTATCCAAAATGTAATTACGACTAGAAAGACGTTGTTGATATCTACAATGTTAATTACGAATAGTCAAACTTAGCTTTTAAATGTTAAAAGGGCTTGCCATACAGAAGTGTAGGCTCAGAGAGACACTCAACATTTTCAAACCAAAATATCTGACTTTCTGTGGGTCCTAGCTCATGAGTGTAAATTAGAAAGTTGTCCGGCTTGAGGAGAATATATGAATATATGAAACGATGAGATCAACATGTGTACTGAGTTTCATATTATTACATGCAAGCGTGTTTGATTTACGGACCAAGTTTTTGGACCCCGTTCCAGGGGGCGCTGTCTAGCCCCCTTGCCACACCCGGGTACCATCTTCAGCCCGGCTCTGATGGCTGTGGGATCTGACCTGTGTGCAAAGTTTCAAGAGTTTTCAAACCCGTTAAGGGCCCCAAAAGCCGCTAAGAGTCTCAAAATCATCAAAAAAAAGGAATGTTAAAGTTTGATGCGTTGCTATGGCAACATTATCTTAGATATTGAATAATGCTTTCACAGCTCTTCATCTGGCGTGTGTTTACATTATACACATGAAGTTTGAAGCAAATCGGGTAAAAGTAAGAGTGCGATTTCAAAGCATTTTGAAAGTGAAACACTTTCTGCTGCCAGTTGGTGGCGCTATATATTTGACTCACATCCATGTGATCGACCTCTTACAACGAACACACTGCTGAAGTTTCATCAAGATCAGTTAATGTATGCAGAAGTTTTAACACACTTCCTTTTTGATTTATTTACTTACTTTTTTGATTTATGGACCAAGTTAATTTAATTAATACACTAATTATATAAAACTATTGTCAATGCACTACAATTAAACAGGTTATATGCCTTTACTTATAAAAAAATAAAAATAAAAACTTATGTAAAAAATACCAGGCTTAAGAAATGTATTTACTTTAGCAGGCCAGACACACAGTGAAATTATTAAGCCCCCTCCCCCTACACACACACACAGAGACTGTGTGTCAAAAGACTCAATCACACACACACACAGACTGTGTGACAGGCCTAGGCTCAGAAAGAGCATGATCATATTCAAACTACAATATCTGACTTTCTGTGGGTTTGAGCTTATTATTGTTAATTAGAAAGTTGTTTGGCTTGAATAGAACAATATACACGGCAAGTTTTGTAACTGTCAGTAAAACTAACCAAGTTATAACACACTTTATGTGTCCTTTTTTAGTCAAAAAAATCCGCCACGGCCAAACCGTTCGAGATATCAAAAATCCGTCCGGAATATAGCATCCTCAATGTCTTGACTTCATGCACACCGAGTTTGGTGGTGATTGGTAACAGCATGGGTTGTAATTTGATGTTTTTCTAGGACAATTATTTAAAAAAAAAAAACATAATTCCCGACTTCCGTTTGAACTGTCGTAAAACTTAGAGCACGAAAGTTGTTTGGCCTGATGTGATCTATGAGTGTACCGAGTTTCATATTAATCCATGCACGTGTGTTTGATTTATGGACAAATGTTCGAATCCCTAAAAGAATGCATCCTAAAAGAATGGTAAAGTTTGATGCGTCGCCACGGCAACAGTTTCAAAGATATCAAGAATCCATTCATAGGTCTTCATCTGCCGTGTATGTACATTATACAGATGAAGTTTGAAGCAAATCGGGTAAAAATAAGAGGGTGATTTCAAAGCATTTTGAAAGTGACACACTTCCTGCTGCCAGTTGGTGGCGCTATAACTTTGACTCACAATAGTCACATCCATGTGATCGTCCTCTTACAGCGAACGCACTGCTGAAGTTTCATCCAGATCAGTTAATGTATGCTGAAGTTATGACACACTTCCTGTTTCACGTTTCTCGCCATAGTTTCGTTTCCTCGCCACGGCCAAACCGTTCAGAGATATCAAAAATCCCCACACAAACTTTCATCCTCAATGTCTTGACTTCTAGCTGACCGAGTTTCGTCGAATTTGGATCAGAGCTCTAGGAGGAGTATTTAAAAGTTCATTGCGTGTGTTTTACAAAAAAACCTCAATAGCCGACTTCCTGTTGGGCTGGGGTAAAAAGCAAGAACGCGAGGTATAGATGAAATTCTGCTATCGACATGTGTACCGAGTTTCATATTATTACATGCAAGTGTGTTTGAGTTATGGACCAGGTGTTCGGACCCCATTCCAGGGGGCGCTGACGAGCCGCCCTGCCACGCCCGGGTACCAGCTTCAGCCCGGCTCTGATGGCCGCGGGTTCTGACCCGTGTGCAAAGTTTCAAGAGTTTCGAGACATGTTAAGGGCCCCAAAAGTGCCCGATAGTCGCTAAAGAAAAAAAAGAAAAAAAAAAAAAATATAGCTGCGAGCCGCGATCGCGGGCCCAAGCCGGTGGCACCGCAACCCCGGTGCCTAAAGGCACCGGGGTGGCGGCGCGCCGGCTTTGGCCTTCAGTCGCTGCTCGCAGCTATA
>JAQIUQ010002667.1:147500-238823 GCA_030378365.1 Hybognathus amarus | reverse complement strand
TTTCTGAGCCTAGGCCTGTCACACAGTCTGTGTGTGTGTGTGATTGAGTCTTTTGACACACAGTCTCTGTGTGTGTGTGTAGGGGGAGGGGGCTTAATAATTTCACTGTGTGTCTGGCCTGCTAAAGTAAATACATTTCTTAAGCCTGGTATTTTTTAAATAAGTTTTTGTTTTTATTTTTTTATAAGTAAAGACATATAACCTGTTTAATTGTAGTGCATTGACAATAGTTTTATATAATTAGTGTATTAATTAAATTAACTTGGTCCATAAATCAAAAAGGAAGTGTGTTAAAACTTCTGCATACATTAACTGATCTTGATGAAACTTCAGCAGTGTGTTCGTTGTAAGAGGCCGATCACATGGATGTGACTATTGTGAGTCAAATATATAGCGCCACCAACTGGCAGCAGAAAGTGTTTCACTTGCAAAATGCTTTGAAATCACACTCTTACTTTTACCCGATTTGCTTCAAACTTCATCTGTATAATGTAAACACACGCCAGATGAAGAGCTGTGAAAGCATTATTCAATATCTAAGATAATGTTGCCATAGCAACGCATCAAACTTTAACATTCCTTTTTTTTTGATGATTTTGAGTCTCTTAGCGGCTTTTGGGGCCCTTAATGGGTTTGAAAACTCTTGAAACTTTGCACACAGGTCAGATCCCACAGCCATCAGAGCCGGGAAGATGGTACCCGGGTGTGGCAAGGGGGCTAGACAGCGCCCCCTGGAACGGGGTCCAAAAACTTGGTCCATAAATCAAACACGCTTGCATGTAATAATATGAAACTCAGTACACATGTTGATCTCATCGTTTCATATATTCATATATTCTCCTCAAGCCGGACAACTTTCTAATTTACACTCATGAGCTAGGACCCACAGAAAGTCAGATATTTTGGTTTGAAAATGTTGAGTGTCTCTCTGAGCCTACACTTCTGTATGGCAAGCCCTTTTAACATTTAAAAGCTAAGTTTGACTATTCGTAATTAACATTGTAGATATCAACAACGTCTTTCTAGTCGTAATTACATTTTGGATAGTTTGTATTATCATTTAAGATATCTGTAACGTAATTGTGACTAGTCGAAACGACAGATAGAGTATGGCAAGCCGTTTTAACATTTAATCATTTTAACCTACTAGTCTCTATTTTCATGCTACTAGTACTTATTTTTTAGATACTAGTATCTATTCCATTAAGTACTAGTACTTATTCATTAGCTACTAGTGCTTATTCTTTAGATACTAGTGCCTTTTCTTTAGATACTAGTGTTTATTCTTTAGGTACTAGTACCTTTTTAAAGATACTAGTACTTATTCATTAGACACTAGTCCTTATTTATTAGATACTAGTACTTATTCATTAGATGCTAGTCCTTATTCATTACATACCAATGCTTATTAATTAGTTACTAGTACTTATTCATTAGATGCTAGTACCTATTAAATAGATACTAGTACTTATTCATTAGACACTAGTACTTATTTCAATGGTGACTAGTAACTATTCTTTTGTTACTAGTCACATTTTTTCCAGTGACTTCTATGGTGATCTGTCATTCAGATATCAACTATTCAGTTCTGACTAGTATGTTAGTATGTATTCCAATTGTGGAATACATACTAGTATGTATTCCAAAGCAGGGGTTACGTTTTTGCACGTCGTGCAGAATAACCCTAAAGGCACCAAGGTGGCGGTGCCACTCGGCTTTATATATATATATATATATATATATATATATAAATATAGCTGCGAGCAGCGATGAGAGGCCAAAGCCGGCGGTACCGCCATCCCGGTGCCTTTAGGCACCGGGGTTGCGGTGCCACCGGCTTGGGCCCGCAGTCGCTGCTCGCAGCTACTATTTACACATTGTTACCAAGTCGACCGTTATCTGAGATTTGTTTTCATGATTGCCAAATGTGAATAGTTTTATCTCTAAAAACAGTTTAGCTTATAATGCTAGTATAACGCTAGTATATTGGGCATAGAGTAATGACAAATAAAAATCGCTTGTTATTACCACTAACAAGGCTCAAAATAGCCCCACAGTAACACAGTAGCATAATAAGGGTCCCTACATTCAAACCGAAGCATTGAGAACTTTGTCAGTGTCCATACAGTTTAATAAGAAGATATTTTATACACAGAGTCAACTTTGCGAATACAGAAGAAGCCATCTTTGAAATATAGTCTCTACCAGTCGATCTTACGAACGCTGATCCAAGTGCGCTGGACTGTGCAGAATCTCATATAGTGTAGTATTGTTTCCGGAAGAAACACAAACATGAACCATTTTCTTGTCTTCAATATGTACATGTTGCCTACTGTTCGAGCTCACCTTATCACCTTATTCACATCTCACCAGCGCACTTGGATTGGCGATCGTAATATCGACTGGTAGAGACTATATTTCAAAGATGGCTTCTTCCTGTATTCTGTGAAGTTCACTGTGTGTATAAAATATCTTCTTATTAAACTGTATGGACACTGACAAAGTTCTCAATGCTTCGGTTTGAATGTAGGAACCCTAATTCACGCTGATCGTGTTACTGTGGGGCTATTTTGAGCCTTGTTAGTGGTAATAACAAGCGATTTTTATTTGTCATTACTCTATGCCCAATATACTAGTGTTATACTAGCATTATAGGCTAAACTGTTTTTAGAGCTAAAACTATTTACATTCTGCAATCATGAAAACAAATCTCAGATAACGGTTGACTTAGGTAACAATGTGTAATTAGACCAAAGGTTCATTTTGCACCATAGTTGTTCTTTAATAACAGTACTAGAGTCTAACATGAGAATCATCGGTGTTTATTGATTCCGCTGGGATGTTAACTGCTGCTAATATTAAATCAGAATGACTTGGAAATAAAACCAATGTCACAAATAAGAGGTGGGAATGTCATATAAACGTGATATGAGGAAACGTGCTTTTAGATACCTGGAGATCCAAATCATATGCTGCTCAAGCATCAGAGGGATTGCTACTTTTGCTTTTGTAGAGTATTCAATAATGACCTTTATTGTTTATAATCTTACTGCTTGTAAAAGATTTAATAAAATATAAAAAGATACAAATTATACAGACAAATTCTGTATCATAATTCTGTGTGAATTGTTAATAAAATTAGCAAAGTCTGTATTGGGTGTTTAGGATTTCTTTCAGAAAATGTATAGAAATAGGTAGTGCCTATTAAAACCAATATGAAATCATTGTTTTCTAATATGGTATAAATAATGAAAAGGTACATGGATTATACAGGAACCAACCGTGCGTTCTAGTACCGTTACTCCTGGCCCATAGACCGCGCTGTTTTTCCGTCTAATCCTGCTGCAAAAGCTCAGAAGGTCACGAGGAACTCGATCACAACACTTGTACAGACCTTTAGTTGTAGATAAAATGTTTGAAGATTCAGTACCTTTGTGAAATGATGTGAAATCAGCTGAAACTCCATCACCTCGGACACAGTAGGTTTCCTACCCGATATGATCTGTAATACGGTAGCGAATGTTACTGAAATAAATGATCAGGGCACTAGCATATATTTAAATCAGGTGTTTTAAAACTGAACCATTTAACGTTAGTTTAACTCGTGCAAATATAAACCATGGGACTTTGGGGACATTCATTTCTTTGCAGTTTGGGTCAACAATAATTTGTCTTTATGAACTTGTACCAAACTGTTGTGTAAGTATGCCATCATTCTGCTCCTGAGGTAAAAAATAATGGTAACACTTTACAATAAGGTTCATTAGTTACTACATTAGTTAACATTAAAAAGAATGAACAATACTTCTTCAGCATTTGTTAATCTTTGTTAATGTTAATTTCAACATATTAGTATAAAAAGTATTCAATATACTAATACTTTATTAAAATCTTGTTAACATTAGTTAATGCACTGTGAACTAACATGAACAAACAATGAACAGCTAGATTTGTATTAACTAACATCAACGAAGATTATCAAATACTGTAACAAATGTTAGTTAATGAATGAACTAATTTTTAATAAATGAACCTTATTGTAAAGTGTTACCAAAATAATGAAAAAAAAACACATGTTTATCTATCTATCTATCTATCTATCTATCTATCTATCTATCTATCTATCTATCTATCTATCTATCTATCTATCTATCTATCTATCTATCTATCTATCTATCGTTCTCTATCTATCTGTTCTATCTCTATCGTTCCTATCTATCTATTCGTTCTTTGTCTGTCTGTTGCTTGTCTGTCTGTCTGTCTGTCTGTCTGTTGTCTGTCTGTCTATCTCTCTCTCTCTCTCTCTCTCTCTCTCTCTCTCTCTCTCTCTCTCTCTCTCTCTCTCTCTCTCTCTCTCTCTATATATATATATATATATATAATGTATCAAACATATATAGTTATCAGAATGTAAATATATAATAATGATGTTTATGTTTTGAGACCGTACCATTATAGAATTTGTTTCAGAACATGATTGTGTACTATGATCACTGTAATAGATTCTGTAGGTTAATTTCAACCATCATCTATTCCTTAGCATCCCTATGCAGATAGACTTAAGTTAGTATGTAGGCTATCTCATACTAATATGAGTCCATATAATAATGGCAAACTAGGTTAAAACTCTCTGTCATGCTCTCTCCACTACAGATATGGGGATTTTTCCTAGGTTCGCAAGACTTCCTCTGAAGTCCACATTCCTTTGGTCACAGTACAGCTCTGCTGTCACTGCAGTGGGCCGAGAGACCTCCATAGAGCTCCTGATAGTGTCCTCGAGCCAGCTGATTCAGCATTGCTGTGTGCACAGCAGAGGGTTGGGAACGAGCCCAGCCAACCCTGGTGATGCTCCTCCACGGTTACCCTTCTCCGGGTCACGCAGAAAGACCTTGCCTTCTTTCAAACACTCCTGCCTGGAAGAACCATCACTGATCCAGACCTGCTGAAGTCCAGCAATATAGACTGGCTTAAGACAGGGCAAGGTGTTTTGCAAATTTTGCTTACTATTTGCATTTCCTAATAGTTCAAAAGTTTTGGGAATGTTCTATTAATGTACATAAATTACTTTTAGATAAATATTATATAAAAGATTTTAGTTGAAAAAATATATTGATATGAAGAATCCAGATGCAAAAGCCTCTAAATGCCATTTGAAATTTTCTTCTAAAATGACCTTTTTTATCAAGCAGTTCAGTAATTTCACTTAAATGACAATTAATAGGTAATCTTCATTGCCATTTAAGTGAAATTACTGAACTTAAATATACAAGCTTGATAAAAATGATCATTTTAGAAGAAAATGTCAAATGGCATTTAGAGGCTTTTGCATCTGAACTCTTCATATATTATTGATAATTTATCGGTATGTAAAAAATATTGATATTGTACAAACTCAATCTAGTGCCTTTGCAGCCTTAATGTAGATTATAAAAAAAATTATAATGTTTGAGGATTTTTATATTGGTAACTCTTTACAAAAAGGTTAATTAGTTAACATTAGTTAGCTACATCAGTTAGCATGAACTAACAATGCACTGCACTTATTAATCTTTGTTAATGTTAATTTCAACATTTACTAATACTTTATTAAAATCTTGTTAATATTGGTTAATGCACTGTGTTAACACAACAAACAATGAACAGCTGATGTTATGTTCATTGAGATTAACAAATACAGTGACAAATTTATTGCTCATGGTTATTAATACATTAACTAATTAACCATATAGTTAAGTGTTGCCATAATATTAAAGAGCGGTAGTATTTAAAAAATTAAATTTGTGTTTTTTCTTTTTCTGGCAGGTAAAAGTGAAGTACTCCTGAGACCCAAAACAACAGAAGAGGTCTCTCAGATTCTTAGGTCAGATTTCCATGATCACATTGAATTTTGTATAGAGGGAATGCGCGTGACGTCACCCTCCGGTCACGTGCCTGGCAGTTTCTCACAGCGAGTGGCAAAAAGACTGAGCGGCTGCTATATGTTTTCAGCGTGAATGCTGCAAAAAAACAAACACAACACATATAAAGTGGGAAAGAGCTTTGCGATTGACTGTACAACTAGATTTGACAAAAAATCGGAGGTATATTTTTACAGACTGCTATAGAAAGAGGAGCAAATGGATCACTGCAATTCACAGAAACAACTGGACTCCAGTCAGCAAAAGGTGGATCTGCAGTTATCATTTTGTGTCAATATGCTGAACCATGAAAAAATAGAAATAGGTAATAGAAATATGGGTAAAACCATACCCATATATTTTGTATTGTTATATACACTCACCGGCCACTTTATTAGGTACCCCATGCTAGTAACGGGTTGGACCCCCTTTTGCCTTCAGAACTGCCTCAATTCTTCGTGGCATAGATTCAACAAGGTGCTGGAAGCATTCCTCAGGGAGTTTGGTCCATATTGACATGATGGCATCACACAGTTGCCGCAGATTTGTCGGCTGCACATCCATGATGCGAATCTTCCGTTCCCACCACATCCCAAAGATGCTCTATTGGATTGAGATCTGGTGACTGTGGAGGCCATTTGAGTACAGCGAACTCATTGTCATGTTCAAGAAACCAGTCTGAGATGATTCCAGCTTTATGACATGGCGCATTATCCTGCTGAAAGTAGCCATCAGAAGTTGGGTACATTGTGGTCATAAAGGGATGGACATGGTCAGCAACAATACTCAGGTAGGCTGTGGCGTTGCAACGATGCTCAATTGGTACCAAGGGGCCCAAAGAGTGCCAAGAAAATATTCCCCACACCATGACACCACCACCACCAGCCTGAACCGTTGATACAAGGCAGGATGGATCCATGCTTTCATGTTGTAGACGCCAAATTCTGACCCTACCATCCGAATGTCGCAGCAGAAATCGAGACTCATCAGACCAGGCAACGTTTTTCCAATCTTCTATTGTCCAATTTCGATGAGCTTGTGCAAATTGTAGCCTCAGTTTCCTGTTCTTAGCTGAAAGGAGTGGCACCCGGTGTGGTCTTCTGCTGCTGTAGCCCATCTGCCTCAAAGTTCGATGTACTGTGCGTTCAGAGATGCTCTTCTGCCCACCTTGGTTGTAACGGGTGGTTATTTGAGTCACTGTTGCCCTTCTATCAGCTCGAACCAGTCTGGCCATTCTCCTCTGACCTCTGGCATCAACAAGGCATTTCCGCCCACAGAACTGCCGCTCACTGGATGTTTTTTCTTTTCGGACCATTCTCTGTAAACCCTAGAGATGGTTGTGCGTGAAAATCCCAGTAGATTAGCAGTTTCTGAAATACTCAGACCAGCCCTTCTGGCACCAACAATCATGCCACGTTCAAGTCACTCAAATCCCCTTTCTTCCCCATACTGATGCTCGGTTTGAACTGCAGGAGATTGTCTTGACCATGTCTACATGCCTAAATGCACTGAGTTGCCGCCATGTGATTGGCTGCTTAGAAATTAAGTGTTAACGAGCAGTTGGACAGGTGTACCTAATAAAGTGGCTGGTGAGTGTATATTAACAACTCATCAATTAAATATTTATCATTGCATATTCTGCATTATTGGATGTTTCTTAATAAACACTGACCAAAAAAAAACAAACTATAAAGTTTTATGGCTGGACGATATGATGATATATAGGCTATATATAACAATGATATAAGTGATCACTCGTATTTAGACCTACCTATATTGTATTTATATAGAGCGTTCACAGGCAAATTTGCTTTCTGTTTACTGTCTATATTGCTTTTATTTCCCCGGCTTGAAATCAGGCAAACATAAATGTCAGGCGACACGATTCCTGGCTGCATGTCAATATCCAGTGGATCACGATCTTTAGTAAGTTGTAAGGAACACTATATTGAGTCCAACATTTAATTTAAATTGATAAAATTGTTCGTTTTAGTCGCATTTTCGCAGTTTCCCCTGATTAAATCCAGTCACGCAGCAGATCTTTTGACACTCAGTCAGGCTGAGGGGCGTTGTTCCGGCGGGAAGGTGACGTCCATGCATTCCCTCTATTGTGTATTTGGTTCCAAGACTTGTTTCTTGAATCATCCTCTGTTTTTCTGCAGGTACTGTAATGATCGAAATCTGCGGTGTGTCCGCAGGGAGGGGAACACGGGTCTGGTGGGAGGAAGTGTTCCTGTGTTTGATGAGATCATCCTCTCCACTTCTCTAATGAACCAAGTCACTGATGTTTGACGGCATCTCAGGTGTGCATGTCTGCTTGCTAGATCACCTCAATATCTATTATAACTTTACATGGATTATCTGTTATTAGGGACAGTTAAATATAAATAAACAAATCAAAATCATTATACCTTAATACATTTCCTGAAAAAGAGATTAATTTGGCTTTCAGGGTATCCTCACTTGTCAGTCAGGCTGTGTGTTAGAGAACCTGTCTCACTATCTCGAGGAAAAAGACTTCATCATGCCACTGGATCTGGGGGCAAAGGGAAGCTGCCATATTGGTGGGAATGTGTCCACTAATGCAGGGGGTCTCAGACTGCTGCGCTACGGGTCGCTTAGAGGGACAGTTCTGGGCCTGGAAGTGGTGAGCACCTCCATCTTAACAAAAACGAACACTAACCTGAGATGTTTTCCAACTCTGAATGTTTTCCAACTTAAATTGTCTCAGCAAACACTATTCCAAGGCTCCATAACTTAGACTCTCAAACATAATTTTCATTCACATTGTACATTCATGAAGTATAGTAAAATGGCCATGGAATTGTGAAATTATGTTTTAAAATATATATAAATAAGGCCATCTCATACTGTATATCCAAGTTCTTTAAAGAAAAAAAAAACAGATGTTGAAGCGGTGAATTACAATAAGAAGTATCTTGATTTTAGCTTATTTTGTTGCATGTAAGTCAACCTTGAAAGTCAGTAGATGGTGTTCCACTGACTAAATAGAACTGACACAACAAAGACAATGGGTCTCATTCATGAAACATGAGCAGAACTAATTTGTGTGTAAATCGTGTGTAAAGTGGTTCTGGCGTAAATTTTCAAATTCATTAAAATGTTCGTATTTTCCATATGTTAGTTGGTACGCAAGAACCAGCTCCCAGCCACGCGTAAATGGTGCGCTTAACATCTGAACGCTTTGCTCTTTTATAAGGCTGCATTTTAATTAGGGTTGCAAAGGGGCTGAATATTTCCGGTAAATTTCTAGAAACTTCCCAAAAATCCTGGAAGATTCCAAAAAATCCTGGAAGATTTCTAAAATCCTGGAAGTTTTCGGAAACTTTGCAACCCTGAATTTTAATTCACCAATGGGTACATATTTAAAACAGCATTTTGAAAAAATATTTGGTAACACTTTATGGTAAGGGTACATGAATTACCATGAATTCGTGTATAAATTCATGCATGAATTATGCATTAATTCATGCATTAATATCTCATGAATCATCAGGAACCAACACGAGTTCAAAGTTTTTCATTCATGACTTCATGGATGAACAACACCTTAATTAAAACATTAACTAAGATGAGCACATCATCATGAATTATGATTTATTACACATGATCATGATGTTTTCTTTGTTCATAGTTATGCCACCTTTAAGAGCACATTGTTTATCATTGTTTTAAAAGACCTAGTCACCACTTTAGTTGAGGGGCCACACACATAATGAAGTCATTGATAGATAATGCTTAGTTAATGATGACTTTTGTATTTGATTAAAATAATTTGTGTGCTATGAGCTGTGATTGGTCTATTTTGGGGTCTTGTTCAATACAGTAGTCATCATTAACTAATCATTAATCTATCAATGACTTCATCATGTGTGTGGCCCCTCAACTAAAGTGCTGACTAGGTCTTTTAAAACACTGATAAACAATGTGCTCTTAAAGGTGGCATAACTGTGAAACAAAGAAAACATCATGATCATGTGTAATAAATCATAATTCATCATGATGTACTCACATTAGTTAATGTTTTAATTAAGGTGTTGTTCATTTCATGAAGTCAATGAATGAAAAATGTTGAAACTTGATGTTGGCTCCTAGATAATTTCATGAGATATTTATGCATTAATTAATGCATAATTCATGCATTAATTTATATACTAATCATGATAATTCATGTACCCTTACCGTAAAGTGTTACCAAATATTTTATATAGTAATTACATACAGTTTTTTTTCTTTTTACCTTTATTTATGAGAGCCAGTAATAACAGATGTGGTGATCGATGGTGGGCCTTCTCCAGTTTGAATGCGATTTTTCTGAAGTGAACTGAATTCTGTGTCGAACCATTTTCAAATTAATTTCTGCATCCGAGAAACCTTTTTTTTCATTCGCATTCATGTTATTATATACCTATATATTGATGTCAGTCGGATATAATGCTCGGGATTTATGGTAATTGAGAATGAATGTGCGACGCATCCCATTTATGACTAATTGGAATTCATTAACACACACACACGTTTCACTATCACATCTGACGAGATTCTCGGGAAGGTCTCTACGTGCAAATCACTCACATATTTTACTCGTATGCTCTATGAATGTTTCATGATTGAGACCCACATGAAAGTGCTCTAAAAATATAAAAATATACTCCTGGCTCATATGATTATTCAAGACACTGTTTGAGAAGAATACATTCTAACATTTTGTGGAGTTAGAATTCAGGCTCTTTTCATATGCATATCTCAAAGTCCCTAAATGGCTTTAAGTTGTATTCTTGCCTATCTTTCATGTGTAGGTTTTGGCAGATGGGCGCGGTTTCTGAACTGCCTGGGCGCACTTCGCAAGGACAACATCTGGTTATGACCTCAAGCAGCTTTTTATTGGCTCAGAAGGGACATTAGGGGTCATCACTGCTGTTTCCATCCTGTGCCCACGCAAGCCTAAAGCTGTCAATGTAGCATTTTTAGGTAAAATCACACGTCAAATGTAAAGTACATGTTAAATTTCCTAAAGATATTATGGGCCATTCACCACAAGGATGATAAATATAACTATAAAGTTTTAATTATCATTCCAATTCCATGAGAATAGGGAAGTCCACACCACAACTATTACGAAATTACAACACAGAGCAGCTTGAGCAAGATATAACACACAATTGTACTTTGGTGTGGACTCTAATGTAGTTATTGTTTCAGTTATCTTTATAGTTATCATGCTTGGTGTAATTCTTTAATGTGTGGCTACATCAACTTATTGCAGTTCCTCATGTGTTTTGCAGGGTGCTCCAGCTTTCAGCAACTGCTGGAAACATTTCAGTGTTGTCGAGGGATGCTGGGAGAGATCCTGTCTGCTTTTGAGTTTTTAGATGCTTCCTGTATGAAACTTCTCGAGAAGCATCTGAAACTCACCAACCCCATCACTGGTAAACTGTAGTAGCATTACTGTTACAAGACAATTTTAAAGGGACAGTTCACTTTGAAATTAATGTTTGATATGTTTTAGCTTACCTCAAGGGCATCCAAGATGTAGGTGTCTTTGTTTCCACAGTATTTTCAATTTTGATATTTTTCAGTCAAACCGTTCTTGTCTGTCAGTCATACACTGGAGGCTAAGGGGTCCACCAAAGAGCATGCACAGAGAAGTCAAAATTAAACATGATTTAATGACTCGTTAATGTAAGTACACATTGATGGCCTAAGACACGAAACGAGCGGTTTGTGTGAGAAAACGAACAGTATTTATAGCGCTTTTACCTCTTGTAACCACAGCCATGACAAAATGATCTGACAGCACGGACGCTTCGGTCTGCGCATGCGCCGGAAGTGATCGCTTGCGCGCCTACGCTGACCTACTGCATCATACGTCACTCAGTTTATACAGAGATTTTGGAAGTTTTACCTTTCACTAAACATATTTAGATATACGCAATGGAAGACGATTTCGGTATATCCAAATATGTTTAGTAAAAGGTAAAACTTCCGCAATCTCCGTGTAAATATTGAGTGACGTCACACGCAAGCGAATCACTTCCGGCGTAACATTGAACTGATTCAGTTCGGTTCAGTTGGACATTGCACAACTGATTCAGATCACTTGGACGTCATTGTGATTACAAGAGGTAAAAACGATATAAATACTGTTCGTTTTCTCACACAAACCGCTCGTTTCGTGTCTTAGGCCATCAATGTGTACTTACATTTACGAGTCATTAAATCATGTTTAATTTTGACTTCTCTGTGCATGCTTTTTGGTGGACCCCTTAGCCTCCAGTGTATGACTGATAGACAACAACGGTTTGACTGAAAAATGTCAAAATTGAAAATACTGTGGAAACAAAGACACCTACATCTTAGATGCCCTTGAGGTAAGCTAAAACATATCAAAAATGTATTTCAAAGTGAACTATCCCTTTAAGGGATAGTTCACCCACAAGTGAAAATTCTGTCATTAATAACTACAAACTCATAAGACTTTCATTCATCAACGAACACAAATGAAGATCTTTTTGATGAAATCTGAGAGCTTTGACAGCTACTGCAGCTACCACTTTGACGTTTCAAAAGGTTCATAAAGAGATCGTAAAACTAATCCATATGAATTGAGCGGTTTAGTCATTATCACTTTATATGATGAGCAGATTGAATTTAGACTTTTATTCACATTTAAACATTGATCAGTGAACATAAACCTGATTGGTTCTTGCTGAAGCTGAAACGTGATGTGTAACACGAGTATTAACCTCATCTGGTTCTCCCATGTCAAGCTGACGTGACTTGAGCTTCCGTTTACCATAACTGATGTGTGAGTTGATGAATGTTTAAACGTGAATAAAAGCCTAAATTTAATCTGTTCATATAAATCATATATAGTGATCGTGATCTGTTCAGAATATTTGGACTAAACCGCTCTTTTCATATATATTAGTTTTACGATCTTCTTCTGAACTTTTTTGAGACGTCAAAGTGGTTGTTGTGTAAATGTCAATGGAGGGACAGAAAGCTCTTAGATTTCATCAAAAAAATCTTCATTGTGTTCCGAGGAATGATAATGATGTAAACGATGACAGAATATTCATTTTTGGGTGAACTGTCCCTTAACCCTCTACTGCATGGTGTTGCCATATGGCAACACACTCTTTGTGTTCATTTCATTGCCACTGTCTCATTAAGAAAACATTCCCGTGTTTTTTGTTGGAATGAGAAGACCTTAGTTTTAGCCAATGATGTACTTTGGTTAAGTCTACATGACATGGAGTTTTTTTGTGGCGTGATTTTTAACAGACTGCCATCTTTTGTCAGTAGTTGCTGAAAACAAACTAAAACATCTGTAACAAACAAGGACCAGCCCATATCACATACACAAAAAACACTCCCTGTTCAATGGTGGAATGATGTTATTGCAATAGTTTAGCTAGCTAGACAGGTCAGCTGCAATCTGTTAAACTGTGCAATAACAACATTTATGCTAGTGATATAATGTTGATTAGTCATATGTGAAGGACCGCCAGTATGGAAAGCTGTTTTAACTTTTATTCATTTCCAGGATATAGAATCTACTTGATATCTATATTTCACCATAGGCTGCCATTCAAAATCAATAATTGTTGATATCAAGAATTGATTTCTTACTAGTAGAAATATATATATTATTTGTTAGTAAATATGTGAATTCATGATATCAATAATTCAAATGTCACTAGCTGAAATGTCTATTCTTGATACCAACAATTGAATTGCTAGTAAAAAAGGATTTTTTTTTCAATCAGTCCATTTTTGATAACTGAAAATCTGATATCAGTATTATTTTAGATATCTAAAATGACTAAAATTCTTACTAGTAACAATATAATTCATGATATTAGAGAATAGACATTTCAACTAGTGAAAATTTAATTCTTGATATAAAAAATAACTAAGTTGAAATAATAAGAATTAGCATTTTAACTATAGAGGAAATTTAACTGTAGATATCAAGAATTAACCGTGTTACCAGTGGAAATGTAATTTCTAATGTAAAAAAATGCCATTGTTATAGTAGAAATCTAATTACTGACATCAATAACTATAATTTTAACTAGTAAAAACTGAATTGTTGATATTGAGAATTAGTATCCTGGAAATAAAACGGCTTGCCATACTGCTAAAAGCTACATTTAAACATGCATTTAGAGCAAACAGAATGGATTGTCAGGTGGACTATAAAATTATGAATGAAGATTTTTCATTTGTTGTTTATTGGAATGTTTTAAAGTAGAATGATTGTGTTGCAGAAAGTCCCTTTTACATTGTCATCGAGACCGCTGGATCCAACGCAACCCATGATGAAGAAAAACTACACAACTTCCTTGAGGAGGTCATGACATCATCTCTGGTGACAGATGGGACGGTTGCGACCGAGGCGACAAAAATCAAGGCACTCTGCTCACTTGTGTAGTGGATTGATTAGCAAAACTCAAAATTTTTCTGTGACGATTGTTCTGTCTAGCGCTGAAAGGTCTTGTGTTATATACAGGCATTGTGGTCTTTGAGGGAGAGAGTCACAGAAGCTCTGACACACGAGGGCTACACTTACAAATACGACATCTCCCTCCCCGTGGAAAAGATCTACGATTTAGTTCAAGATATGAGGGGGCACCTTGGAGACATGGCCAAGAATGTTGTCGGTTACGGACATGTTGGTATGTGTTACTTTTCTTTTCTTTTTCTTACAATAATTGCTCGAATGTGTCTAAAGCTGGATTAGACTACCGTACTTGACTTTTTGCTATGATTTGCAAAAGTCAGAACAAGTCTGCAGTCACATGTTTGATATTTTAAGCTGATTTTAGAACATATTTTTTTACATTTGTCCTATTTATTTGATTTTGATCAAGCCTAGGTGAGCATAAGAGACTTTAAAACATCTACAATAGTGTACTTATGTGCACAAAGCCTTACAGTGGGTTCAGACCCTTCAAACCCCGACCATAATTCATATCTTGGTTTTCTGTTTTTTTTCTTCGTTTCAGGTGATGGAAATCTTCATCTGAACATCACGTGCCCCTCTAAAGATCCCGCTCTACTGGCTGCCATTGAGCCGTATGTGTACGAGTGGACATCCAAATGGAAAGGCAGCATCAGTGCCAAGCATGGCTTGGGTCTGAAGAAGAGAAACTATATTTACTACAGTAAATCCTCAGAGACAGTCGCCCTCATGGGCAGCATTAAAACCATGCTGGATCCTAAAGGCATTCTCAACCCTTACAAAATGCTGCCTGACAACATACACTAATAGTTTGATGGTATTCATCATTTCTAGGAAAAAATACTATTCTGACCATTTGAAAATAAGTGTTATTGTAAACTTATTTTATGTTGAATGGACCATAATAGATTAAAATCAAAGTATTTATTTTGTTCAGTGTTGTGTTTTAGAAGTGATGCTTTAAAACTACGCTGGAACTTTTGGCCCTCTAGTGGTTGAAGCATAAAACTACAAGTTACTTGCGGAGGAACATTGTTTTGGTCACGAGTGGTGCTCCGACTCTGCACGCGCGGATGAATCTGTAGACTCATGATGGCAGGTGATCGCCTAATCAACGCCAACTCGCGAAGACGGATGTCTGAAAGTCCATCGATCAGGTAAAGATATCTTAAATGCTGTTCTTGTTTTGATACTGTTTTAAAATAACGTTACTAAAGTTTAGCAATGCCGACAAAAGACATAACATTGTTATTCAAATCACGGTGGAAAATACTAGACCAAAGTAATTCAAACGATGTCAATTCGGAAAACACAAGCTCAACCAATGGTATTTGATATATAACGTTAACCTGTTTGTTGACTGGCAATTATGTTGTTTGATAGTGCAAAAATGATGCCCGTAACAGTTTTTAGACATTAAAAGCTACTGAGCCACATGCCCATCTATAAAAATTCAGCTGGAGACAAGAATGAAATCACTAAATTCTTCAAATGAAAGCCCAGCATGAGATTTTATTTTATATCATGTAAATACATCAGATTTCGTCTAATGTTCCTCACCAACAAAAAGTTAAATTCATTTAGACAAGAATATGTTGGTTAACAATTTTACTGGCATAAAAACAGCAATTTTCCCCATCAAAAACAAATAAATTCATAAATCATCTGTCCGTTGTGCTAAATGAAAAACAAATGTAGGTAACACTTTATTTTAAGGTGATTACGCGTTACTACATGTACTTATAATAACAACAGTAAATTATGCATAATTACAAATAACTAACCCCAAATGTAACTCAACGGAAAGTACACATAATTTATTAATATTACTCAGTACTTATTTGAGGAAGTACAATATAACTATGTCACCTGGCTTAAAATACAGTGCAACCCAAATTTAATTTCGTTCCAGTTCAACAGGAAAACTGTGTTTCTGGAAGAAAGCAGTCGAACTACATCAGCTGCAATTTTTTTAAAGACAGCTACTAAAGATCTGTGGAAGAGTTGGCATGTACGCTCTCCTTAGCTTCAGCCCGTTTACTACCAGCTATAAAAGCACTGGTTATCCAAAAGAGTCTCCAGACCTCCTGTAAACATGGCCACAGATAAACAGGTCATTTCCCAGCAGAGTCAGACAATGGCAAACATTTACTAATGCGTCATTTAGCTTTAGATCAGGAAATCTTAAGACGGATGCATGATAATGTGCATCACGATTCCCTGAAATGTATGCTTTAAAAGAAAGCTTTACAACATGGACGACCTTTTAAACACAAGGACATGACAAAGAAAGACCATTCCACTGTTGTAACCAATGAAAAGAGCAGTTTTTTTAATTCATAACTGTGTCTTGCATTTAATATTCCAGTAACATCATACATATGGGTTCTTCATTATAACATATTCACAGTTCAAAATTCAACAATTCCTGTAGCCAAGTTCCTAACATCATTCCCCTGTAGAACACAAATATGTAAACGTTCAGCCATTTACGGGAGAGCAAAAGTGACCAGTGTCAAGCGCTACACAGCCGTGTCATGACGGCATCTTCGAAATCCTGAAAAAAAACCCCGTCACAACTTCACTCAACTGAATCTAATCCATAAGCAACATACACAAACCTTTTCGACTTCGGATGTAACGATAGTTTTTTCCTTGTTAAACCTCATAAATCCTATATTAAGAGTGACGGCGCACTTTTTAAATAGTTTTAAAAGTCTTCGAGTTTATGGTGCGTGTTGAAAACTGATACAAAAGTGTCAAAAAGCGTGAGGATAAACAAATTCACAAAACCACAGTCTGTTTATGACTGAGTAGCTCGGTTATTAGTGTGTTGACACGTCAGCTTGAACACTCGTAAGTAGCGTTTTGTACACAACAATAGCAAATAATTCAGGCCTACTGGACAGCGGCTGATTGTCAGTTAAAAAACATCAAGTATGCATGCCGAGTGAGAGGCAAAGAAAAGACAAACAGCTACAAAAAAAGCACTATGATGTGCTACAATGGCTTTTTTTTGTCAGGCAGGCATAGAGGCAACAGGTCAGAAAGGCCTTGTCAAAGGGAAGCCCCTCATGGGATGCTATGAGAGATAACCAGACTGGGAATTAAAGGGCTGGTTCTTGATTCTGTCATCATTTACCCACCCTTTGTCTTTACAAACCCATACCTCTGTTTTTATGTCACTTTCGGGGATTTCGAAAGTTCCTAGTCAAGTAATTCGGGTTTTACCTAACATGAATAATGACAGATTTGTCATTTTTAATGATGAACTAAATCTTTAGACCAAGTCTGATGACTGAAACAAGCCTAGTTAAAGAAGTCTGTAGTCTCTACTGTACAGAGCTTTATAACACAAGTCCACTGTAGCAAATTCAAAAACCGACTGAGTTTTGCCTAACTTATCTACAAGAATTATTGGGACCTTTTAAAAGCTCAAAAACCATCGATTTCTAAAAGCAAGTGACATTACAGCTATAAAGTTATTCTGGTTGTAATAAGAATCATGCACACACATACACACACACTATGGGTACTGATTGCATTTCAGCGGGTGAATCTGTCCTCTTCGTTTTCACGAAAAGTACAATCTTAAAAGTTTGCCAATGGTTAAATAGACATTGTGATTGTGTAAAAAAAAATCCATGATAGAGGGTTCAATATCAAGGCCTTAGATAGTATTATCTCTATATTTTGACTGTGCATCTCTTCTTTATGTTGCTTCTTGAGGGGAAATAGGAGCCCACCGGGTTCAGTGGGGAAAACCGATCCATAAAAGAGCAGAATTCTCTAGAAAATGTTTTTAGGCCAATGGACAGGAGGAGAAAAAGCGAATACACAGAATGTTAGGATTGGGACAGATGCTAGCGCTTGAATCCAATGGTCTGGATACACGCGGTGTCTGTATAATGAGACGGTCAGTAGTTCTTCTCAGCAGTCGATTTTGCCCTTCTCCAGTGAGCTGTGGATTTTATCCAGAGTCTTTCTAATGCGCAGGGCGGTGAGTGCAAGCCGACGGTGTTCTGGTACCAGCACTCTTTCATCAGCTTCACCAGAGCAGACAGGGTCTGTGATCACAAACACTTGTTTTCAGAACGTATCCAATGTTTTAGAAGCATAATCAGACATTTAGTTTCTTTATGAGTATGTTTTTCTACTTATTATTAGCCTAAAGATGTTCTGTAGAGAAAACATACTTTGTAGGTCAAACCTGGAGGTTAGAGTCACCCTGATTCCCTCGACATAAAGCCAATATGCCTTTTAAACTGGCTTTCAGATTGTTACAGAAAATAAGCTCTGTGACCAACAAAAGTTTATGATGATTGCAAGCTAAAGTTATATGGCTATAAACAAAGACTACGACACGGTTGAATGGCTTTAACATCGCCACCACTAAACTTTCGACAACTCTATTTAAAATTTGTAAGCTGGAAAGTTTTATAGTTTGCAATGAGGCTGTAAAAGCAGAGTAGTGAGCAGAGACACAGAGATGTTCTCCTATACTCCTTACACAGGATCTGAAAAACCAGCGGTTGGGAATGAACGGCCTTTGCTGCTCCACACAAACCACTTTCCTCATGTCGTCAGAGCTGGGGCCATTAGGCACCAGGTCATAGAAAGGTGGCTTGTATTCCTCTCACAGATTCCTAAAGGATAACAGTAGATGAAAGTCAGTGAGCATTCATTTGGACAACTGTCTGAACAGATGTAGGCAATAACTGTATGGCCCTTAAATACAGACTTAGGCTCAATCCCAATTCACCCTTTGGCCCTACCCCTTAGCCCTACCCCTCCGTTTTGCGCGTTCACGTCTGAGGGTAGGGTGTCCCGATTCTTGTTCAGATTGAGGGGTAGGGCGGAGGGTAGGGCTACATAGCCCTGGAAACGTAGATTTTTCAGAGGCACACTCCAAACGGAGGGCTACGAGAAGTTCACGGAATGCATCGGAAATCACCGCTAAATGGATCGCAAATGGTTAAACATTTAAATTTCAGCGCCAGATGATTCCACCACGCACTTTATTTACTCTTATAATAACACTATAGCCGTTTAAATTAAGAAATGGTATAATAAATTACCTTTCTGATCAGAAAAGACATACATTTCGAGGAAGGGATGTTATAATCATCATGTTTATTCAAAGTTAAGAGCAGCTGCGCTGATTGTCAGTTGTTGTCATGGAGAAATCCTGTAAAAACTCTGTAACGGCAGAGCCATCGCCAACGACTGATGACGTATCGGGTTCATGAAGGGTTCCATTTCGTAGGGGTATACTTCAACCCCTTGGCCCTTATAACCTTCGTTTAAGGGCCAAGGGGTACACTCGAAAACAAGGGGTAGGGCCAAGGGGTGAATTGGGGATTGAGCCTTAATATGCTTTGGAACGAATTCCGAAATTCGAATATTATTCAAATATTTAAAAAAAGCAATACTATCGGAATGCTGAAGTTACTATTCGAATATTGCTTTCATATTTAAAAAATGCAATCTTGTCTGTCTCACGGCTTACACGCATGTGAAAATGAAATGCTTTTATTTCGTCTAATGAACAATAACGTTTTTTAATCAATTGTGCACGTTATCCAAGCTGTAAGGCTATCATCAGGGTTTCCCATCCGAACATCCCGGAAGTTTCCCAGAAGTTCCTGGAGTCACCCGCATATTGATAGCGTCTCCCTGATGCCCACAAATTAGTTAAAATCTCTCCGGAATCTAGAGTGAGATAGAATATACTGCGCGCAGCATAGGGTGGGCAGATATGAGCCAAAATTGTGTTTCACGATATGACTAATTTTATTTCAGCGGTAACGATATATTTCACGATATAGTTATTTATATAGTTATCCTAAAAAAAATTAAAAATAAAATAAAATAAAAATCGGACAAAAAGGGCTTTGTATAATAAATAAACCCAAATACTTTAGAAATGAAAAGTACGTAACCTTGTTTTATTTTTATTTTATTTGGTAAATTATTTATTTGGTAAAACTATTTTTATAGCAAAATATAGTAAACAAAAAAGACTCATCAACTTTTAGAAGATGAACTTCCCACAACAGATTGATATTAAATACAACTCATAGGTGCTTTTCAACTAATTTTTTAATCTTCTATGCAATTCAAAAATAATTTTTCAATCTCATGCATTGCTTTACTTCATCAATCAGTTAATAATTATAATATATATATAATATAATTATGATCTATTTTTAACCACATGTGCTTATTATACTGCGTTTTAAGGGGCTTGTTTTGCTCTTTTTGTTATATCTGGCAACCCGTCACCCTGAGCTTTAATCAAGAGGAGTTCAGAAGTGTCAAGTTCATCAAGTTCAGAAGTGACTAGGAGAGCAGCAATATGAAAACCAAACCGCAGCTACTGTTAGTGTTGACTAAGTAGTTAAAATTATACACACCTTATAACAGTGCGTCGTTATTAGACCATAGCCCGGTAAACACCGCGCTTCCTCTCAGTGCATGTGCGCGCGCGTCTTTTGCATTAACAAAATGCGAACGATTAATTTGAGAGTCAAGTTGTAATCACGGATCGAATCAAAGGAAGATTTTATCAACTGGTTCGGTAGGCATTTGTTTGGAGTTAAATATATAGCGTCTTATTTAGTAATTTTGCCTCAGAAACAGGATTCGTTTTAAAATGCAGGATGTTCATTCATGATGAATGCGATTTTCTATGTTTAAAAAGTAACTATACATAAGAGAAGGAAAGATGCGCATAACTGATACATTATTTAAGGTTATTTCTATTCGTAATGATATTGATATAGCCTATGAAATGTTGTTATAAAGTAACTTCATGCTTTCCCCGTTGCGAACGTGACTCCTCTGTACTGCCTGGGTGCTGCTCTGCTCTAGTTGACGGCTGCCTTTCCCCCAAACATATCACGTTAACAACAAACCTTTAGAAAACGGAATTCCTTTACGGATCCTCTTCATCTGCTTTCTCCATGTTTCTTTGTACAAATCATCAGCATCAGTCTCACGCGCGCTGCACGTGAGTTAACCACGCCCACTTATTTACATTTTGCAAAGTGGCGTGCATGTTGACGCAAAAGTCATGATGTCATGTTGCCCTTGGAACACTGCTGCACAAATCGGTCCAACACAGTGCTGTCAATGTTTGAGAACTAGCTTTAAAAGAAGTTATTAGCCAGCATGCATGGAGCCTATCTGAATAAGGTGAGCTAAGTTATTATTAGAATACAGCTGGATTTGAAGTTACCATGCTGTATAGCTTGTAGTTAAGTGAATATCGATGGACAGCGCGATTGTTCCGCTGTTTTCTTGTTAATAAGAAAGCGATCTAATGTTTCATTGTAGTAATGTTAGATGTCCCTCTAGTGGACAGAACGTGTAACAACCACCACAGGCTAAAGTGGCATTGGCGATCCATAAGAATGTGTAATGTTGTAAATATGAATAAAAGGATGAATTTGAGCATTTAATATTCAAATATTATTCGAATATTACATAAAATATGGAATGAAATTTGAATAGTATTATAGAGGAAGATTGACAGCCCTAATATATTGAGATATTTCTAAGTGTCCAGTGAGCTGACCGTTACTGATGGTTCTGCGAGCGATCTCCCACAGCACCAAACCAAAGGCCCAGATGTCCACCCTCTTATAGGCATCAAAAACAGTCTGTCTGAATGGTCTCATCTAGAACCTCCGGTGCCATGTAGCGCTTGGTTCCTACTTTAGGATTATTTCCCACATCCAGCTGATTATCAGACTGCGTGTGTGTTACTGCCAGACCTATAGAAAGACACAAGAAAGGGAGGGATTGAACAGAAGACCAAGGAGAGAAGTACATTTGTAAATCCCCAGTGTGTCTATATGTAAAACTACTTCTATTATACACTAGAGTTCAAAAGTTTGTTCAGTAAAAATAAAAAAGATTTGAATTCGCAAGGATAAATTAAATTGATGAAGACAGTAAAGACTTTTACTTTGTTACGAAAGATTTATATTTTAAATAAATGTTCTTTTGTAAGAACAGTTTATTTTTAATATTTCACAATATTTCTGTTTTGTTAAAATACATACAACCTTGTTGAACATAAGAGACTTATTATCGACCCCAAACAAAAAGCATTCGATTGGATTAACTTAACTAAATTTCATAATATTATGTGCACGAACGAGTACATGAGAACACAATTTCCAATGAAAACCACCCTGTCAGGTCTATATAAAACACTTATAATAGGCTTACAATAGTGAATCAGGGTAACGGCCACTGCACACTGAAATGGCGTTTTTTGTGTTCGTCAGCCTGAAAAATTCATCACGCGCAGAAACCTTGCACACAGAGTCCGATGCGTATTTGTTAAACCTTTGCGGAAAAAACACACAAAAATACAAAATGGATTTGACAAGCATTGAGGATGATTTTGTTGCCCTCTCTCTTATTGAAAAAATATTGGGTCCATCCAATCCTGAAATTGCCTAAGGAAGGAGAGTTCCACTTCCTTATCAAGTCGCAAATTTATCCTGAGATATTAAAAATTTACTTCAGAATAGGGCTGGGCGATATGGCCAAAAAAATTATCACAATCATTTTTCTTATATCAGTCGATATCGATAATTGATCACGATATATGTTAAATCTTTATTTCTTTCAAGTTTAAAGGCAGATTTTTGCTCCTATGTGAAAGTTGTATAAAACAGAGTGTTAATTGTGTTTTAAACGACTATTTAAATTTATGTTCATTAACAAAAACAGTAACATCTGTTTTTTTTATGTAACAACCACATTTTTATTTGGTAAAAAGTAATATTCTGACTGTTTGAGTTGTATTAAAATTAACCATTGTTCATCCAGTATCATGCATTTAGATCATGATAACCACAGATAAAACCAGGTATAGCCTATAACTTAGCACCTCACTATTATGGCATAACTTTATGGTTTCTGTGGTATTTGAATGAAAAACAGTAGCCAAACAGTTAAATACATTATTAAATACTGTACTTATATTCCATTAGTCATTTAATACATTGTCTACATTAATAATATTATACAATTCAATATGTATATCCCACATTTCATGGTGCAGTTAATATTACTAGGCTAACCTTACAGTAAATCCATGGTAGGCTAAATTGATTCAGTATCAATTCAGATTCTGACTGCATCGTTGCACGCATTGTTTCTCCTTTTTGTCAGCGGTGTTTCATCTGCCTTTAAACTGGTTTAAACTTGACATTTGTGTTCTTCACTGATCTCAAGCGCTTCTCACTGGATCTTGTGAGGGAGACGATCAGAGTGCGAGTGTGCGTGAGCTCGCGCTGCGCCCAGTGCGCTGCTGTTTGGACTTTGAGCCGAGCTGATAAATGCTCTGTGTGGCGCGTGCTGTTCAAATGAGTTTTCGTTCCGCTTTTGGCGTATAAACATTATCGAACATTTATCGATCTCTTGATATCGCTTTATCGAGAAAAATTATATTGCGATAATTATGAGTTATCGTTTTTATCGCCCAGCCTGACTTCAGAATGTCAGTGGAGCAGTTTGATGCTTTGCTAGCGATTCTGGAGCCACATATTAAAAAGAAGACCACCAATTTCCGTGAACCAATCG
The DNA here is from genome assembly GCA_030378365.1 of Hybognathus amarus. Classification (NCBI taxonomy): domain Eukaryota; kingdom Metazoa; phylum Chordata; class Actinopteri; order Cypriniformes; family Leuciscidae; genus Hybognathus; species Hybognathus amarus. Next base: position 214,832 of record JAQIUQ010002667.1, on the reverse strand, counting down.
ATCCTGAACAGAGGTATGGAGCACACAGGCAGACAGAACAGCTGTCTGCTACAGGTTATATATTGTACCCAAATAATACATTCGGTTTCGAATTGGCTGCTCAATCACACCTTGCTTTTGTCTAAAAACCTCTCAAAATGCTGGCTGTCGATGCGAAAACGTTACCCAATCGCATATTTAATTTTATGGACGGACGAAGTTTCGGAGGCAGTATGCAAGTGTAATTGACATAACGTGAGGTCGAATTTTTTTTTTAAACAAGCGAAAATTTCGGATGCGAATTTTGGACTTCCAAACATGCTTTGGAAGAAGGATTGATTGTTTGATGAAGAAAAAATAAATTAGCGGACTGCACAGAAAATTTATTTGAAAAATTAATAAATGTATTGTGTACAGGGTCCAAAAAAAAAAAAAAAAAAAGCAGCAGATATTACCCAAGTCAGCGATGCAGCACTGCAGATCTTTCTTCACCAAGATGTTCTTGCTCTTCAGGTCTCTGTGAGCGATGGCCGGTTTGCCTTCAGTGCCAAAGATCTCCGTGTGCAGGTGCACCAGCCCGCTGGCTACCGACGCGGCCATGTGCAGTCCATCTGCCATCTCCACGGCAACACGCTGCAGGTAGTCATAGAGAGAGCCATTCTCGTGATAGTGTGTGATGAGCCACAGCTGAGTGCTAGAGTTTCGGAGGTCATGTCAGAAGCCATGAATCCTGCAAAGAAAACAGTTATTAAGTAACACTATTTGAAAAGATGCAACTCTCTCTTTATGAGTCAGAAAACAATATGTCTGACTGACTCACCTAATATATTATCATGTCGTAGTAGAACAGTGTTGTATATTTTCGGTCTCTCTAAACCATGACTTCTCATCTCTTGGAGGAGAAGATCTTCACGGCTACATTCTCTCCTTGCCACTGACCTCTCCACACCTCACCATACCGTCCCTTACCTGAGAACATAAAACAATCATAATCACACACATCACTGTCCTCTATTTAGAGCACATTTGTCTAGACAGAGATTACATAATTGTTTAATCTATGCAATGGCCCTTACCAACACATTCTACCAGGCTGATCTGCCGTGCAACTGTCCTCTGCACCAGGAAGGGCAGTCCTGAACCACTGCCTGAGGTGCAAGAGTGATCCATCAGGTCCTAAAAAACAACAAGACCGACGAAGTCAATATCTGAACCTTTAAAAGAATGGATACAGAACAAGTTTAGCTAAATTAGGGCCATATAATTTCCGTGATTATCGGAATAAAAAGCACACTCTTTTTACAACTAAAATAACAGTAAAGGGTAAAAAAATGAATTCCCAAAAATTAAAACGGAAAAAATGGAATTTGCAAAAATTAAAACGGAAAAAAACGGAATTTGGGAAAAAATAAAATGGAATTTGGGAAAAAATAAAACGGATTTTATAGGGCCCTACTAAATCACTGCAACATGCGCTACTAATCAAACATTCAGGGTCAGTTCAATTATTTATTTATTTATTTATTTTTTTGAATGAAAGTAATACTTTAATTCAGTACTGCTCCATTAAATTAATCAAAAGTGACAGTGTAGACTTTTCCATTGTTACAAAAACATTTGTATTTCAAATAAACGCTGTTCTTCTGAACGTTCTATTAATCAAAGACAAAATAACTAAATCGTTTTTAGCATTGCTAATAAGAAATGTTTCTTGAGCATCAAATCAGCATATCAGAAATATTTCTGAAGGATCAATTGACATTGGCTATGTTTCCATCTACCTATTTTTTATGCGTATTTTGTAAAAAAAGCGGTGGATGGAAATGCCAAGATCCACATCAATTAAAAAAATGCGCATAAAAAACGTATACGCTCATTTGAATTGGAACATGCGCATAAACTACAATTTATCAAAATAATTTCCTTGATGCGCATCAAAAAAATCATTATAGGACGGTGTATAACTGATTTAACCAGCAAGCCGATTAAATGCTTTTTTGGTTGTTCTGTAATGCCTGAGCAAAGGTTCGTCAAAGTGGTTCGTTATAAATACCTCCTAGAACTCCTTACATGACTGCATTCCAAAACAACAGCATCTGCCTCCGAAAGTAAGATAACATATTTACCGCTTTTTGTCTGCAAGCTCTGAGATGCAAGTCATTTATTGTTATATACAGTGGCTTATCCTACATTTCTTTCTCAGTTTATTAGGAAGTGATGAATTTCTTCTCTTCGACCCACTGGATGAAAACAGTAATTTATTTGCAAAGTTTTATGCGATATTTCAATTTTGCACATAAGTTAAATTTGCAACTTTGGATGGAAACATAGCTAATGTAGACTAGAGTAATGATGCTAAAAAACGAGCCTTGCCATCGCATGAATAAATTATATTAATATAGAAAACAGTTTAAATTGTAATAATATTTCACAATATTACTGTTTTGACAGTTTTATTCAAATAAATGCAGCCTTGCAGCCCAAACTTTTGAATGAGTGAACATCAAGAGATTCAAAAATGAATTTTTCCATTAGAATTGTTCACTAACCAAATAAAAGAAAAGTAACATCTTACAAACAGAACCGGATATTTGCAATATACAATGTATATTTCAGAAACAGTTGTGTATGATGTTAAAGTACCGCAAGTGTGCTGTCTCCAAACGTTAGATGCAATAAGACCGTCGATGGCCCCCTGCTCAGTGTCAAACTCATGCAGTCTCTCCAGACGCCCATGATGGAGTCTACGGCACACCAGCAAAGCCAGCACAGACAGCAAACCCAGAACCACAAACGGCCCCAACACAAAGAGAACCAACATCTCCACACGGTAATGCACAGTCTTTTCTGATTCTGGACCTTTTCAGAAACACAAACAAATGGATTTACAATTTAACATCTATTAAATTAAAAATAATTCATCTTTAAGACCAATCATTATTTATTAGTTGCAAATCATATAATTAGATAACTATAACTAAACAAAACTAACAAATAATTGTCTTATATAATTTGATGTTTAGTGAAATCACAGGGCAGATAGCCTTCATATCTAAACTTTAGCCAGTCCTTCCTCTTGATCCCTGTTTTCAGAACAGTACCACAGCAAAACTGGTTTTCAAATCTCCTACAGGTTGCAGATTACAAATCTTGTTTCTCAAGAATTTGAATGATTTGACTTACTTGTCAGCAGTAGTTCGTAGAAGGGTGTCTTTCGAGACGTTGGCTGTTGCACATTTGTTGGGAGCAGCATTCTATCGATGTGACTAGTCGAGGATTTGGAGAGCAAGTCATTTTCTTGCTCTCTGGCCCAACCAGGCAGCCACGTTCGAACGTCGTCACATCGTTGATAATGATAACAGAGGTGTAACACTGGTCTCCGGTACACTGCTGCTCATTACAGTCACTGCCGACACACATGCAGTCAATGGAGACATCTGGAGAGAGACAGAAAACAGAAAATGACGTAGTTAAATCAGATGAAGGAAAAAGGGACCCAGTCTGTAGCCAGTTATCCCCAGCTGCAAAAACTCTGCGAACAATGAAATTAATTAAGGAAGAGCAGCACTAACGCCAGTCCTCACAGGCGAGACTCTTTCTGCTTGATAACGGAGACTGTTTTCTTCCCTTTTCCCTGCCTTCATTTCCTGTGACACTGAACTGTCGACTTTACAAATTGACTACACAGGATAAAGGCCAGAGAGCATCAGTGACCCAGATCAATTAACCCAGCATTCATGTTTTATGCCCGTCGTGAGACGCTAATAGAGCCCGAGAGGACACTGACACCTAATGAAAGTACAACTACTAGGTAGTACACCAATCCTACAGTGCTGTGGCTAAAAGTTTCACTATGAATGAATTCACTATGAATTATTGGTGGTTAATGCTTATTAGTGCACATGGATGGCAAAAGATGGTTGACATTGCCAGCTCCATTCATTAAAGGGAAAGTTTGCTCAAAATATAAAAAAACATTATTTACTCTCCCTTATCAGGCTCAAAACATGTATGGCCTTTATTCGTCTTTTTTGTGGTAAAAAATGTTTGTTCCACAGAAACAACAAAGTCATACAAGTTTTTGAATGACATTAGGGTGAGTGAATGAGGACAGATTTTTCATTTTTAAAGTCAATTAATTTAGTTTCCAGTTTGTTCTTAAGAGAACCAAATAGTTGTCAGTTTGTACCAAAATCTGTTCACTGAATCTACTGACATGCTAACTAGTAAATAAATAGTACTAAGTACTACATTTTTTAATAGAGTTTAGCTTCAGACATTTAGCAGCACTTAACATAATGACATGATAATATAAACAAGTTTGAGGTCTGTACGATTTTAACACTTATTTCTGCTGCGGTGACAAAGCTGAATTTTCAGCTGCCAATTTATTATAACATTTGAAAACAGTTGTGCTGCTTCATATATTCGTGGAAAGTTCAAAAGACCAGCATTTATTTGAAATAGAGATCTTTTGTAACATTACAAATGTCTTTACTGACATTTTCAGTCATGTATACTTGCTGAGGAAAACACAACACTAACAAACTTGTCCCAACATTTTGAATGGAGATGTACATAAACATATCTGGTATGTTCAGGTTTGAGAGTTGGCAATTAAAGTCCTGAGTCAATCATTGTATCCCTTAAAACATCAAAATTACATTTAAATGTTTTTTTTTTTGTAAAGAAAACAAGTTCTTCATGCCCCGAAAATAGCTTGAATGTAACTCTACACCCTTGCCTCATATAGTATTCATGGTTCTATGAATATTCAAATTAGCCCCGCCTCCATTCACGCCAGCTCAAAGATCCACTCGTTGACGTGATTGGTTACAAGGTAGTTTGTGACATCAGAAACACCAGTGATTTTGAACCGCGTCATTTGGTTTACTTTTTTTTAAAGGAGAAAAATACTCAGCAAAGGTGTTTGTCTTAAAGCATATTAAAAACACCAAATAGACATATAAACAACACTAAAAGCTTGATTTTCACCACAGGCAGACTTTAAGATTTACCCACCACTAAACATCACATAAAATAAATGAATAACTTTTTATTAAAGATAATTGGTATTATTTGAATTATATTATTTTATAATAACAATATAAAAAAACATTATAGAACCATAATAATAACAAGAAACATAATAAGGAAAAAATTAAAGAGGATTTATGTTTGCCAGGTCTTTACCTTTAGCTGATGTCCGTAAGAATTGAAGCAGGAAAAGGACGATGATTCGGGTACTGCAATGCCCCATTTGGTTCACTGCACTGAAAGGAAAGCCAGGTGTTACAAATGCACATTTAAACCAAGACTCACCACACATCACCCGTCCAGTTTAAATAAAAGTTCTCCAAAAAAGTGGGGCAGAATCAATCACCAATTAAAAAAACACACACCACAAAGATGACGACTTAATTACATTTTCTAAAGAGTGCAGCTGTGCTCTGCCTCTCTCACTCCTGTGTATCTGAGTGTGTGTGTGTGTTTAGACAGGGGTCTGTTCTCCATGCCAACCGAGCAGAGAGAGAGAGAGCGATGCCCATTATGGAACGACATCAAAGACAGTGGAGGAGCATATTAGGGCAGAAATGAACAAGTATTTTGGGGGTGTTGGACTCACCATTACGGTGTAATATTCAAGGACACAAATCAGGGAGTCATGATTCATTATAAACTATGAGTTCCCGTTGCATCATTTTATCTAATGCCTCTTTAATCCTTAAAAAAAAAAGTAATTCAAAATGACCAAAATGCAATTTTACAGTGACAGGCTTACTTGTATGACTCCTCAGGTGACTCTCAGCACTGCCTTTCAGTATGCGACTCAGTCTTCCCATTGGATCCTAAAAAGATTGAAGCAAAAGCAACATGTCAAACTTGTTTTTCTTTTCTTCCCATGTCAGTGAATTTTCCCTGGTCATTTCTTCAGGAAGGAGTGAGTGACGGGATAAGAGGGAGCCTGAGAATCTCTGCACACTGATGGTAAGAGAGCTGCTACCCATGTTAACAAATATATGGTTTTACAAAGACATAGGATCCTTAAATGCTTCTGTATTACATCAGAATTGTTTTTTACCCATTAAAAACGTGATTATCAGCATAACAATTTGAGTGAAAATTCTAATTAATGATTTCTCTTCCACTTTAATGACAGCAGCATATTGGATTTCAACGGAATAAACACCCCGACTGTCTTGTACAAAGTAGTTCACATGATAAATTAAATGTTTTCTTATATTAGAGACCTTGAAATAGTTAAGAAATCTGAAAAATTAACTTTACATCGTTAAATTTTTCTTCTCCAAACGCTTTCACAATATTCTAAGTTATTGAATACACTCGGAAGCTCTTTCAACCTGGCTCATATTACATATAGTCTTATATGATTTCACAGTTTGAACACGTTACACTTCTAGCAAGTGTAATAGTTAAGAATAGCATAGACCTGGTCATCAGTTTTAACATGCACTGGTGTTTCCAGATTTCAGCGATCGTGGGAGGCTTTTCAGAGAACACCAGAGCAAGCCTTTATTCTCAGTGTCACGATCTAAGAGTCTTAAATGCAACAAAACAATCAAGACGACCGACATATAATGGTATTCCACCCATGATTGTTAATGGAAACCTTTTATACAAGCAGGCTGTTTACATCATAAGGCTATTGTATTCACGAAGGTGGGCGACAATAACACTACAGATCTGCTTCAACAGATCGCTTCATTATTATCAAAGATCTTCTACAGCAACGATCCACGCAAAACATCAACACAAATATATAATAACTCGCAAAACCAGAGGTTGTCGCATATGACAACGGCTGTATTATTACTAACGTTATAGCTATCTAACAAACGGCCTGCTTTGCAGCAGTTGTGCTAACTGTGCTAACAGCGACCATTATTTACTCGCTGCATTTATTTCCATCAATTCAAAGTGACATTGAAGATCGCTTTTACCTTCAGCTTCGATGCAGATTCATGTTTGTGTTAACGTCCGTGTTTTTACTGTTTTATTTGAAGTCGTGTTTTAAGCGCAGACAGACTGTCTGCCGCCACCCAGAGAGACTGAAAAGACTGCGCCGTGATGTCACCATAAACAACTGACGCGCGAGAGCATTGTGGGATACCACAGTCCGCCGAATGTGAGTATCATCAGGAAGCACAAAACAGCATTTGATTATTTTGTACGACACATTTCTGTCCCACACAACTTTTAAACAAAACAGTTTGGCTCAGCCTCACGAAAGTAGACATTAAGTTCGTCTACAAACATCTGTTTAGTTTTTAGTGCCGTATTTTCTCTTTAATTAATAAAAATTAATTACGTTTTTGATTGTCTGTGAGCTAGTGAGGAATTCAGTCTATTTTGCAATATTTACATCTTGATGCTTCTTTCCAAGACAAACATTAGGATAGCATTAAGGCAGTATATAATTAGGATAGCATTAAGGCAGTATATAATTAGGATAGCATTAAGGCAATATATAATATTATAAGGCTATATATATATATATATATATATATATATATATATATATATATATATATATATATATATATATATATATATATATATATGAATGAAGAGTTCAGATGCAAAAGCCTCTAAGTGCCATTTGAAATTTTCTTCTAAAATGACATTTTTTATCAAGCTTGTATATTTAAGTTCAGAAATTTCACTTAAATGGCAACGAAGATCAGAGATGTATAAAGTACTAGAAACCCGGACTTGAGTAAAAGTACAAGTGCTCTATCAAAAAAGTGACTTGAGTAGAAGTTGAAGTGCTCTTTAAGCACCACACTTAAGTAGAAGTACTAAAGTATTCAACATTTTTTGTACTTGTAAGTATTGCAAGTAGTTTATTTTAAAATTCACTACTTAAGTACTAAAAGTAAAAGTACAAGTATTGTGTCATGTAATTATTAAAGGAAGCAGTCAAAAGTTTGAACTAGCAATCAAATAAGACGCTTTGGCGGGATCCAAATTTGCTGAGCCCGTTCTCATCCTTTATCGTCATATAGAACGCTATATGCAAAAACATGGCACCCTTTATCGTTAATATAATACGCGAACCCAAGGTGTAATAAATCCAATAAATCCTTTAGTGTAATATGAGACTACCTACCCTACCCCACACCTAAACCTAACCATCACAGCGCGTGTTATATTAATGATAACGGATGCCATGTGCGTAGTATAGCGCCGTTTTGTCATATAGCGTTCTATATGACAATAAAGGATGAGAATGCGTTGATTTGCTTTGGCGGCTGCCAAAAATATGTCATTGCAGGACAACCCCTGCATTAGTTGTCAATGTGTGTGTCAATCCCTATAAAACTGGCGTGTGATTTAGGCAGCATGAAAGCCAACTTGCAATGAATTCGTAACATTTTTATAATTGTAACGAGTAACTAGCAGAACATTTAAAAATATCGAAGTAAAAGTATTACATTTATCGAAAATATCTACTGAAGTAAAAGTAGAAGTATGAGAAAAAAACAATACTCTAGTAGAGTACAATATACAGCATTTTAGTACTTAAGTACAGTACTTAAGTAGTTCTACTTCGTTACTATACATCTCTGATGAAGATTACCTATTAATTGTCATTTAAGTGAAATTACTGAACTTACATATACAAGCTTGATAAAAATGATCATTTTAGAAGAAAATTTCAAATGGCATTTAGAGGCTTTTGCATCTGAACTCTTCATATATATATATATATATATATATATATATATATATATATATATATATACATACACACAGTACTGTGCAGAAGTCGTAGGCACACTAGTATTTTCGCCTCAAATAATTATTAGTTATTTATATATTTTGTTGTAGTGTGTCTCAATAGAAAATATCATTAATTGTGCCATTAATTGTAATAATCCAGTGAAATTTTTGAATGCACAAGGATTCTGACGACAGCCAATGCTCCACATGGAGGTCAGATCTCACCATCATCGAGTGCATCTGAAATTATATGAAGAAACAGAAAAAACAGAGACTAAGACCAGAAGAACTGCGGCAACGTCTCGAAGGTAGTCCCTGCCTGCCTGCCAAGCTACAGTACTGTGAAAAAGTTTAAACCACTTCTGTAAAAATGCTGTAAAGGAGAATGTTTTAAAAAATAATGTCATAATCATAAATAGATTTTATCAATTCACTTTTATTAGTTAACTATTATTAACTGTTATTAACTTTTAACAGTTAACTAAATCAAATCAATAGGTGTTTAGTACCCTCAACTTTTAAAACAGCTTTTGTCCAGGTATTGCACATAGATTTAGTTTTGCAGGTTTTTTTCAGGCATCTTTGGAAACGTTGCTGCAGTTCTTCTGGTCTTAGTCTCTGTTTTTCTGTTTCTTCATATAATTTCAGATGCACTCGATGATGGTGAGATTCGAACCTCTGTGTGGAGCATTGGCTGCTGTCAGAATCCTTGTGCATTCAAACATTTCACTGGATTATTACAATTAATGTATGGAAATGTAAACTGATATTTCCTACTGAGACACTACAACAAAATATATAAATAACTGTCTTAAAAAACATTTCTTTGAGGCGAAAATACTAGTGTGCCTAAGACTTCTGCACAGTACTATATATATATATATATATATATATATATATATATATATATATATATATATATATATATACTGCCCATCAATTCCATGTAGGCCTATCAGTTTAGCTAAACATGTATGATCATTCATTTTTATTACTATTTACAATCTGTTAAAGAGACACACATATGCTTAAATAAAGCAAATGTCCTTGCCATGATAGTCAAGGAGCCAGTGGCCTGAAATGTTTTCTCTAAAATAGCTTGTTGATTAATGGCCGTGTCATATTCTATATGGGAAAAAAGGATATGGAGTCAGGGACACCAAAGGGCAGGGAGATAAGGCGTCTGACGCCCCTCAAGTGGCAATTTCGTTCCTCTCAATATCATAGATGTTTCATGTATAATCAATGCAGTGCAATTTTTGGGGCATTTATGGCATGGGGGTCAATGTTGTGTGGAACCTCTAAGGAAAATGCACTTTTGCTTTTTCTCCCCCATGGCATGCAACAATATGAAAAATGTATGGATATACTGTATCTAGTTACTGAATATAGCATTCTGAAGTTAGTAAACACTTTGAAGTCTGACTTTACTGATAAAATATTGCACTATATTACAAAAAAATATATATATATGTACTTAAGAATTCAATGTTTTTGTTTTCTTGCATTTATAAACAAGGATTTTGTAATGTTTTGGCTACATGTGGACATCAGTGTATGTGTAGCTTTATAGTTTTGTTTTTGGCTCTGAAATGATGTCTCCTATCTCTTAGCTGACTCGTGTTCTCCTTTAATAAAGCATTGATTATGGGGAAAGTGACATGAGAATTAGGATGCAGAGAAGGTATCATGTGGCCTATATGCTTCCTCAACTGCATAGTGGCACAAAGAACCTCCTGTTGCCCCTCCATCCATATCTCGAATCAAACTTGGCTAGTTTAGGACCTTTGGTTTAATCTTGAGGGGCTTTAGAAGCCGTCCACAAAAAGCTATTGTATCTTACTTAATTATAACCTCAGAAATGATCTGACCTGCCCGGTGCCAGGTGCAGTGAAGTGTGCAAGAACTTGCATGCCATGAGGTCCCATTGGTTAAGGGAAGAAACACTAGATGCCCATCATGATCGGATAAGTGGAAAATAATCTAACAACGTTAGATCTGAAGAAGAAAAAAAAGCAGAGAAACTTCAGCAAAGACCTAATGGAAAGTTTTCCCTCCCCTCTTGGTTTCTGAGACTTCTCGGTCCCCTAAAAAGGGAGCAATATGAGCCCCAAGCCTTTTTCCTTTTTTTTTTTTAGTTTTACTTCCCACAGCACCCTGTGAATCTGAGCCCATTTGGAAGGTTACTGTTCATAGTCAGCATGGATCATCCTGGAGGACACCTTGCAGTGGTTCTGTTCCTGCTTGTTCTGGTTTCTATGTCCACTGGAAATAACATTAGTAAGTACTATATTTAAATGTTCTCATTCTTCTGATCTTGTTATGACATGGCTGGATGTAGCATCTTGTTTGGATTGGCTTTCTGCACTGGATCAGAATAAACTCAGGATATTCCTTGCTTGAAGAACTTCATGTAGCAATGATTATAAAAAGGTTTTGGACAAACTTAAATAAACTTTTGTTTCATGATCTAAACATTTATGCTTAAATGCTTGACAGTATTTTTGTAGGAAATATAAATCATGCCTACATATTAATTTGAATGTATTATTTTATTATTAGCTATTTTAATAATTTTATGAAAATAAATATTATTGATTCATGAAAAAAAAGGAGAAATGTAAGACAATTATCCAGCATTACTCATTCAATACTGTTTGTATCCCAAGTGTCTCCTAATTAAGTTGATTAAGATTGATTTGGTTTGATGAAGCTAAAATATAAAATTGTTTTGATTTGTGTATAATTTTTTTGGTCACCACTTTCCTACACTTTGACTGACTGTACTGTTACTCTTCAATGTGTAAAATATGAATAATAAACAATGGATGCCAACGTTTGATTGGTAGTGTGAACAATTAACAAATATATTTGATGTTTTCATTCATTTGGAAAAGTATACATTTTGAATGAATATTTTTTGTTTGCAGTCAGGTGGTGCACAGTATCTGATGTCGAAGAGCAGAAGTGCTTGGATCTAGCTGGGAATGCCACAGCCAGGAACATCCGTGGACAACTACTGTGTGTGAGGGGCCAAAGCCCAACTGACTGCATGAAGCAAATTAAGGTTGTAGGAAATTGTTTCCCAAGAATCAAATCAACTCTAGAGATGCTGCAAGAAATGACTGTAACATTACAAGGTTTATTATAGATTTCAGATTGAACCTAATTTTTGCTCCTCCTTTTTGATTTTCTTGCACTCACTTACCTTCTCAACTGAAAATTCAATCTTACAGAATGTTTTACATGTTTTGATGGAAAAGTTTCCATAAATGATTCATCATTTGTCTGTGATTCAAACAGAACGGCACTGCAGATGCCTCAACTATGTATGCTGATGAGATCTACACGGCTGGATTTTGCTATGGCTTAGATGTAGCTGTGGGAGAGTCCTATAATGGTGTGGGTGAGTATTTAAACGTTAAAGTTAAAGATCTGATAAAATCAATGTTAGGGAAAGTTCTTTTAACCCTAAAACCATGGGCAAAATAGTGTTGATTTATTTTTAAAAATACTTTAAGTTTGCCTCCTGAACACACACATTTTTTTGACTCAATTCTACAATGTTAAGTGGGTGAAAAAAAACCCCTCCTTAATCTTGTATTTGGGTCAAAATGGGCACCCATAGAAATGAATGGGAAAAACTGTAATTTAGAGCATTCTAAAATAAGCCAAAATAAGACACCATAAGTCACTTCATCTTTAGGTTTTAGCTCTAAGAACTTATTGGAATGGTATTTTAATGTAATAAAAAAAATAAAATAAATAAAATAAAACATAAAAATAAGCATAATTTACATAGAAAATATGGTACTTTTTGAAGTAAATAAGTTCTTAAGTTCCCAAAATATAGAAAATATTGTACTTTTTGAAGTAAATAAGTTCTTAAGTTCCCAAAATAAAAATAAAAAACCCACCATAAATGGATAGACTAAACTTTATCGAAGACAGTGATATAACATTTATAATAAATAGAAATTAGGATCACATCTGAGTCCTCTGTGCCCACATTTGTCCGCAATTACAGGATTAAGGGCTATAAAGTCGAATACGGTTTGAGGGCTACAAAGTAATGCGTAACAATATCGCATTACTCCCTAAAAAGTAACTAACTCTGTTACTTAGTTACTTTTAATGGAAAGTAATCTGCTATGTTACTTTTTCTCACATCTGGGCTGGGCTTCCTTTTTTGTTTTTTAATAACAAACAAAAAAGTTCTAAATGTAAAGGCCCTTTCATAGCAAAAGAGAAATGAATAAGCCTCAGGTTGAAGGAATTGCAAATTCACGGCTGAACCATAGAGTGTAAAAAATAGGGCTAAATGGTAGAAGTACAAAAACCATCATCTTCACACAGCGCACACAGTGCCTCTGCACCTTACTCTCGGCTTCTCTCAACATGGGGACAGGCTGGCTGTCAGTCAATAATTGGTAAAAAAGTAACTTTCGTTACTTATTTTTAAAAAGCAGCTCAGATATTTTGTTGTACATTTCCTTAATGCGTTACTTTACTGTTACTTGAAAAAGTAATCTGATTACATAACTCACATTACTTGTAACGCATTACTTCTAACACTGGATAAAATGTTTTCATTTGATGTCACTGATGTTTTGTGTCTGACACAGATGGCATTAATTATTACGTGGTTGCTCTGGCACGGACATCATCAAGTGATCTGTCATTGCTGGAGATGCACGAGCGCAGCTCCTGTCACCCAGGGATGCGGACTACAGTGGGCTGGACTGTCCCAATCGGCTTCCTGGTCAACACATCACAGATCAGTGTGGATGAGCAGTGCAACTTTCCCCATGGTGAGATGTTACTGTGTTTTATTTTATTATATCTAATAGTTACACTGTAGATAGCAAGTTCTTAACATCTGGTTTAATTATTCAGGAGCTGCACATACATACACAAAGTAATGTTTTATGTTCGAAATAAAACTGGTTCACATGCAAACTGAGATTTTAATTACAACTTTTGGCAGCAATTTAAAAAGGCATATCCTTCTTCCTGTGGTATACAGCGGTAGGGGATTTTTTTGGCTATAGCTGTGTCCCAGGAGTGAAGGACCCAGAACATGATCCCAAAGGAAACAACCCAAGGAACCTGTGTGAGGCCTGCATTGGTGACGAGAACGACCGCCACATCTGTGCCAACAACCCTCGGGAACGGCACTACGGGGAGGCTGGAGCTCTTAGGTGCTGTATAATCAGAGATGTGAGAGAATGCATGCATATCTAGTCTCAGTGAACCATTATTCAAAATATGAATATTATTTGTAAAGCCAGAATATTGGATTGCTTAATGGTTTATTGAGAACTTCTACAGTATGTATATGTCTATACACTCCCAATCATTTTTTAAAGATCAAGATTTTTTATGTTTTTGAAAAGAAAATTCACCATGGCTGCAATTATTTCATCAAAAACATTAATATTTTAAAACATTATTTTCGTTTAAACTTTCTATTTTATTAATATATCATTTTTATTATTATTTTTCTGTAATGGCAAAGCTCAATTTTCAGAAGACATTATTCCAGTCTTCTGTGTGACAAGACCCTTTAAAAAATCATTCTAATTTGATTTACGGCTCATGAAACCTTTTTTTTCTCCTTATTATTAGTTGAAAATGGTTGTGTTGCTTAATGAAGGATGAACAGAAAGCCATTTTTTCTCATTTTATTGCATCCTTGCTATACAAAAGTATACATAGAATTTTTGAACATTTTTTATGTGTTATTATATATTCTTATTATTTAAAACATGCAGGTGTGTGGCAGAGAATCTTGGGGATGTTGCTTTTGTTAAGCACACTACAGTCTTCGATAACATGCAGGGTAAGTAATGCCGAGCGTAAGAAGAGCTGGTTAAACAGGAGGTCAAAAATGTCCAGATGCAGTAAGGATTTCAAGCTGGTTTCTTATTAAATGGATTTTTTTAAGGAAGTGAAAGAGGACAATTGTAGCCTTTACTTCATAATCTGTATCATGTTTCACTGGCTGACAGACACAGGGGGCAGTATTTCAGTAACAATGCATCACTTTGTGTGCCTGCTGGGATCTGTGAAACCCTTTAGTCTCAATAAACCCTGTTAGCCAAGTTCAAGGATTAAAGATGTGTTTAATATCATCTATATAGTTTTTATAAAAATCGGGCTTGACTTGTGAGCTTCCTTACTTTATATTTAAAAGTTAAATTCTAATGTTGGATACCATCATGCTGTCTGCTTTAGAAATTTCACCATCTGTAAATAACCTTTGGCTTATTACTCATGTAAGGTAAGAACCAGGAGTCCTGGGCGCTGGACCTGGAGCTGGAAGACTTGAAGCTCTTGTGTCCTGACGGGAGTGAAGCGAATCTGTTCCAACATGAGCGCTGCCACCTGGCCGAAGTGCCAACCAATGCTGTGGTAGTACGTTTGGAGGACAAATGCCGCGTTTACAAGTTCTTGGAACGTGTGCAGGTCAGGAGAGAATGCCACACAGTCACACATTGGAGTCCAAATGTCTGAGAACACTTAGAAAATCCAGGATTAAGCCTAGGAACAAAAGTCAAAGAAATGTATTATTGTGTGAAATGAAGAAGTATTTAAGATTCTGCTCTACTTTGAGTGGTAGTAGCAGAGATGTATAAAGTACTAGAAACCCGGACTTGAGTAAAAGTACAAGTGCTCTATCAAAAAAGTGAATTGAGTAGAAGTTGAAGTGCTCTTTAAGCACCACACTTAAGTAGAAGTACTAAAGTATTCAACATTTTTTCTACTTAAGTATTGCAAGTAGTTTATTTAAAAATTCACTACTTAAGTACTAAAAGTAAAAGTACAAGTATTGTGTCGTCATGTAATTATTAAAGAAAGCAGTCAAAAGTTTGAACTACAGTGTAAAAAAATTGGAGTAGGATTTACTTGAAAAATGCTTGCTAAACTATCTCACTCAGAAAATGCTAGTAAATTTACAAAGATTTGCCAAGTAAAAACCTAAACATATTCATCAGTAGCTTTAATTAGAAATCTTTAAGGTAAATTTACTTGGAATATGGAATTAAGTAAACTTTACAAAAAATAAGTAATTTTAACTCGGCTAGTAAAAGGTTGATTAATATCGATTTCCTTTGCCTTTGTATTACATTTCACAAAAACAATAATCTTAAATTTGATTAGTCTTTTAGAGTATGTGCTTTACTTAGATCATCTAAGTAATCATGTCAGATGTTAAACATCATGTGAATGCAAACACCTCAATACTTGGCAGACAATACACAATGCGGTAACATTTGATGGGTCGTTTTGTGTTTGAATGTGTCATTTTGAGCAAAAAATGTACTCGAAATGTCACAAAATGGCAAGTTACTAATACTGACAACAAAAATCAATGATAAATAAGTGTAAATACAGCTGGAAACCAGTGAAAAATGAGCCTCATTAATTATTCAAGGTCCAGTGCATGATGGGAACCCCAGTATCAGAAAAGTTGAGTAATTTTTACTTAATTTTATTGAGTTGATATTTACACTTTCATTTCTACTCGCTTGAATTAAGTACTGATATGGAATTTACTTCGTTTTTTAAATTCTTGCCTGAACTAACTTTTTCAAGTAAATTACATTGTTTTTTTTCACTAGTATTTACTTTTTTATTTATTTTTTACTATTTATTTTTTACAGTGTAGCAATCAAATAAGGAGCTTTGCGGATACAAATTTGCTTTGGCGGGCGCTAAAAAATGTAATTGCAGGACAACCCCTGCATTAGTTGTCAATGTGTGTGTCAATCAATACCATTACCCTATAAAACTGGCATGTGATTGCCACGAATGATTCGTAAAAATTGTATAATTGTAACGAGTAACTAGCAGAACATTAAAAAAATATCGAAGTAGAAGTATTAAATTCATCGAAAATATCTACTGAAGTAAAAGTAGAAGTATGAGAAAAAAACAATAATCTAGTAGAGTACAGATACAGCATTTTAATACTTAAGTACAGTACTTAAGTAGTTCTACTTCGTTACTATACATCTCTGGGTAGTAGTTATGTCGAAAAGTAGTTTTTGACCTTCGCATACATTTTCTAGAACATCGCCTACATTAAAATGCGTAACATTTGACTAAAATTTTAATGCTTATAATTTTTAATGTAGAGACACTAGATTCTCTACAAAAAGACCACGAAACTAGTGGTCTTAAGACTTTTGGACTGCATTGTACTGCACACCAGGGTTATTACAGTTATATTATAGTATAACTAAAAAATTAAACCATAAAAAAAAATTGTTATTTGAAAAAAAATAAAAAAATAAATAAATAAATAGTTAGGAAGGTAACACTTCCATTTTAAGTTAGTTTAACTTGATGTACTAAAATAACTAAAAGTTTCAATTAAACATATTTTTTAAAGAATAAAATATCAAAAATGGTTAAAAATGACAAAAAATTTTTTACTACAATTTAAAACGAAAACAAAAAAGAAACTGATTCAATAAAACCTATAATAGTATCTCAGTGATACAAAAATAACACTGCTAGTGGCAATGCCACGGATTATATAATGACATTTGTACCGCCAGACAGTTACACAGTCTGTAGATATCAGGTTTGATTCACTTTCTATGACATTATCCATGAAATGATATAAAAACGGTAAAAAAAAGAGACAGAACAAGAAAAATCCCCTTTGTACAATACAGAGCATGAAAATCTGATTGGAAATATTGTTCCAGCACATTAGCGGTCAACGTTACTGATTAAACGAACCCCGCCAAAACCCATATTAACAATGGTATCTGTGAACATCCGGAATATTACACAGATTACATCAGGCTGACTTATGCATTCAATACATCCAGCCTGAGCCCTGTGGTGATCATTGATTTTCACAAGACACCGTCTTACATTACAGTGTGTCATTAGGGAGGATGAGACTACATTGAGCTCCGTTCTAAAATCCCAGAGCAGGACTAGCACGCACGCACACACATACTGAGCAAACCACATTGCAAGATATGAGCAAAGATTGTTGAGAACATCCAATATTTGAAAATGAAACAAAATTTGCATGTACATATTTCAAACTAACACCCACTCCTGTCTTTTATTTGCTTTGCTACTAGTATTCCAGAAATTACATTTGATTGCATTTTCTCTTTTTTTATTTTATTGTACGTGTTTCTGTCTTCTAGAATGCATTTGCTAATGCCACTGAAGGATTCTCTTTGTTCAGCTCGGTGAATTATGGGCAGCCTGATGTGCTGTTCAGCGATTCCACCAAAAAGCTGCTGCGTGTTATGGGGACCTACACTTCCTGGCTGGGGCCCAGTTACACCACTATTCTGAAGGCGTTCTTGAGTGTTGAAGGTACAGTTATTGTGTTATGCAAACATCAATATTGGTCATAGTGTAATTTAATTTTTTTTACATTTTCATTCACAATGAAATCAAAACAATTCTTATTTTTTATGGAACATTGCAGTGTTCATTATAAAATGATTTAGGCCTTTTTAAGTGCCCTCATAATCTTTAATCAAATGATCTCCCCTTCCCTCTCACAACATCATCTCTTCTTTTCACTGATGATATTCTTCAACCTGTCACTCACACTGAGTATGGAAGCTTGTTTCCGTTACAGAATAAAAAATAAAACAATCTCACAATTCTGACCTTTTTTTGTCACATTTGAGTTATAAAGTCAGAATTGTGATACAACTTGCAATTGTAAGAAATAAACTTAGAAATTAAAATAAAATTAAAATTAAGATAAAACTAAAAGTTTATTTCTTGCAATTGCGAAATTATATCTCACAATTCTTACTTTATAACACGCAATTACGACTTTATATCTCATAGTCTGACAATAAATTCAGATTTGCGAAATGTAAACTCGCAATTGTGAGATAAAAAGTCGCAGTTGTCTGTTAAAATGTTTTATTCTGTGATGAAAACAAGCCTCCATACATAAGATCACAGCAATGGACAGTTTTCGCCAAAGTCGTCATTGTTGGGTAAATGTCTATAATAGTGAACGGGAGATGACAGAAATAGTTTTTTTAATTCCAATTTGCTCCATTAGCAAAAGCAAAAAAATCCATTGTAACTTATCCACGACTCTCCGAAAGAGGGGAAAATATCAAGAGATAGAGTGCTGAAGTTATGACATCACTTTGTAGGTCTTGGAAGCTCGGAAGCTAGCGGCGCATGGTTCCGCTCTATCGAAAAGCTATGCAATATTTCCCCATGGACCTTTGGAAAATCGCAAAAAATAAGATCTGTGTTTAACAAAGAATTGTGTGACCCTTACACGTTTTGTCTATCAAGATAATATCTAAATTAATTCCAAAATGTATACATTTTGAAGGCTATATAAATTTTTTAAAAAACTCAAGCAGGTTATAACCAGTGTGTTTTATGTCATAGATTAAAACATGAAAAATATTTAGAGGCTTTGTTAACCACAGACCTTATTTCAGGCGATTTAGCAAAAACTCATTCAAAAAACCCATAGACTTTAGGGCGAGGGAACCGGGAGTGCTAAAATGCTAACTTCTGCGTTTGGCCTACAAAGTGCCGTCGTAACTTCGGCACTCTATTTCAGCAGTTAAACACCCTTGCAGCAGTTAATTTAGTATATCTATTTATTTTATTTTTCGTTAACTTAACTGCCAAGGTAATATAACACAAAGTGTAGCATTATAAATGTATTCTGATTAAAAACATAAAATAAAATATGAAAACTTTACTAGTCACTTTATACTATCAGTCTGTGAAAAGGGTCCATAGCAAACCACAACAATCCAATCAATTCCTGCCGATTTTAAAGAAGTAGTTATGATGTTAGTGAATCGGGCATCAAATCATAATTTACATTAATTAGCATTAAAGGCACAGTACCATTTTTATTCTTTAGTGCTATAACTTTAAGACTAATGTAAAGCTGAAGATCTAAGTTTTTGAACATCTAGGTTTTGAGTTCTGAAAGCATGTTTGCATCATGACTCTCTTCCAAATTAATTTTTATGCCTATATTGAGAAAAAAATACACAGGTACAGTAAAAACATTACAGATTCAGAAATTAATCAGGGTCAATATAAATTCATATGTTTATTTAACAAGAATGCATCAAATTGATTAAAAGTGACATTGAATACATTCATAATGTTACAAAAGATTTCTATTTAAATAAAATCCTGTTTTTTGAGCTTTCTACTCATCAAAAAATCCTGAACAAATGATGTCATGGTTTTTACAAAAATATTAAGCAGCACAACTTTTTTCAACATTGATATTAATAAGAAATGTTTCTTAAACACCAATTTAGCATATTAAAAGCTTTGTCATCACACAGCAATACATAAATGTTTTAAATATATTAAAACAGTTATTTGAAATCATTTTTATTGTATTTTCAATCAAAAACGTTTTAAAGATGACCTGCATTGTACACATGAATTAACTCTGGTCTCTCTCTCTCTCTTTCACTACAGGTTTGTGTTGATCTGATGAGGAAAGAGGAAACACTCTGACACTAACCCTAAAGCACTCTGTGTAAAGTGTGCTACTCTCGTATATGGGCTGAACACCAGCCAGCTCTTGCCTGTGTTTTGTAGTACTGTTATTACTGTTCTGTTCTCGCTGTCTTTGTGTGTCTCCATTTTATCACATTTTCTTCACTTCTTTGCCGCTAAAGCTAAGTTCCATGTGAAAAATACAAAAATAAGCACAAAAAGACCTAAACTTCTATGCAGAAAAGAACTGGAGGGAAACACACCGCAAACCATGAAGGGCATTTTGCCTTGACCGTTGTTAGTTAAACCATGCCATTCTTTAACCGAGGGATGCAAAGTTTTCTGAGCACAAAATACATTCAGGGCCAAAGCATACTCTACGCAAGTACATGAACACAAATGATTTTAGTTAAACAAGTTTGATTTCACATGTTATTGTTTTTCTTTATGCATCAGACAAAAAGTATGTGTTGTGTGGCTGGAATTAGTGTATTTTACAGCATGTTTTCTATTTCAGATCAACTATATACCTGGATAATGTAATTTCTATTTTAATGGCACATACTATAGAATTTAAATACTGAATGCAAGAAAACATTCAGTACGTCACGCTGCAAAAAAGTGATTTTCTGAAACATTTTCAATCAAGATGCATGAGAAGGACTTAAGATATTAAGTCTTGCTTTCTGAAAAATGTATGTTAAAATAAGTGTGTTTAAGCTTAAAATCTGCCAATGGGGTAAGTAAAATAAACTAAATTCAAAGAGAAAACTGTTTTTTATACCCAATTGGCAGATATTTGTTATTGTTTTAAGCATAGAAAATAAGACAGAAAATAAGTCTTAATATCTTATGTAATTTGATGTAACTTCATTTAGCAATGTTTAGATACTTGGACTGTAAAACAAAAGAAAAATATTTTTTTGCAGTGTCCAAATTCAGTCACATCTGAGTTTGCGTACTTGCGCATAATATGTTTCTGACTTAATGACTTTTAACTTGAATATTCATATTCTTTGTGTATCTAGCAGTGTGCAGGTATCAGAGAATTAAAAATTAGAGAATATAAGTAAGTTTATTACTCAAAGTAGCACATAATAGGACATTAAAACTCTTAAAGGTGGACAGATTTATGGTTGGTTGTTACATAACAGGTGCTTTAACGGTGCTGTTTCCTGACCCTTCAAGGTTACAAAATACCAACTTGAACTACTATGTAAATAGTCTTGTCACTCTTAGATTTATAGAGCCTTCTCTTATTAATAAAAATCCATGTTGTCAAACATTTGCAATTCTCTCTCTCTCTCTCTCTCTCTTTTTTTTGTGCATTCTAGCCAACATCAACTCCATGACTCAAATGAACTCATCCAATAGGCTGCATTAATGCTGATGCGTACACACTAGTGTGTGAATGATAATGTATTATTAATGACAACAGTGTCTCATATGAATTCATAATGCACAGTCTA
Source organism: Hybognathus amarus (assembly GCA_030378365.1). Lineage (NCBI taxonomy): Eukaryota > Metazoa > Chordata > Actinopteri > Cypriniformes > Leuciscidae > Hybognathus > Hybognathus amarus. The sequence continues at coordinate 193,140 of JAQIUQ010002667.1, read as the reverse complement.
TTGAATTCTAACATTGCTAATGAACATTTGTTAATTTGATTGCAGGTTAATTAAGGATTTTGTGCCAATGTCCTTGAAAATGTTCGCCAGAATTTACGCTCACATAATTATTGTCTTTCTTGTGTTTTCAGTGGATGTTTCATCATTTATTTATCTTGAATACAAGTTTAATTATCTTGTCACTCTCCTAGGCTTTGCAGCACGCCCTGCTGCTTTACAGAGCCTATGATTATTAAGTCATTAGTGCATAATAATGTGAAAAGTGAAAGTTGAATTGAATAAAGTGAAAAGTGGACTTGATTGTCTTAGTTGCCACACTGCATTCCACACAAAGAATAACAATTATAGCACAATGAAAATGAGGGAAAATATTTTTGGTTTTAGAAGAAATTTGTGATGGTACCAGATGGTGCTACAGCTCTCACACACATTGAGTAGGCCTGTTTATGAACACGGGCTTCATTAATCTGAGATGTAGATGACACTCACCAGCAGTAGTGCAAGATGAGCCAGTCATCACTACTGCTGTGACTGCAGCTTATGTCATTAACACAGACACAAGTTAATGAAGTCTGAAGCCTTTTAATCCATTCGTATGCTGCTTTCTGCAAGTATACATCCTCTATTAATCACTACAGACATTTAAATACTTGTGTCAAAACTTTGTATGCATATTGTGAATGACTCAGTAAAGCCTAAAGGGGAGTTTACACTGACAAAATTGGGTTGCAAACCTGCCATATCAGACAGTCTTTTGTTTTCAAAGAGAGATGCTGATTTAGAAAAAAGTTAATTTCACTTTATGCAAATGAGCAGCGTCGCAACACTGTCACGTGACCATACCGTAAAACCAGATCTCATTCGCATCCGCTTGTCAGAGAAAGCGTAAACGGCCGTAAGAACTGACTACGATATCTATGGATTTTTAAGGTAATCAGCTAACCTACCTAGTTCACTTTGTTATTGGCGTTTTATTGCATTTAAATATCTAAACTAGTGATGGTGAAAGTGAAGCTTTGTGAAGCATTGATGCTTTCCCCTCAAGTGTATCGTAAATTGGTTCATTAGCAGCTACTCGAATCTTTTCAACACGGTGCACACTAACGTCATCTTGTGGTCAAAAGGTGGAAAAGCTACCTTTCCCAATTTTTTTGTATTGTTTTATGCAATAAATCACTTTGTGCTGTAAAAACCACAAAGCAATTATACAAATCATCGGTGTTAGAGTTACTAGAGTAACTGTTGTGAAATAGTGAAGTGCTGGGTGAAAGTGCTTATGAACTGTGAATCTCACTGCCGCCTTCACATAGCGCCTTTCACACTGGCAGTTGAAATCAGCTCCGATGCGGCTATGAAATGACCGGAAGCTCATTCATTTCCTATGGAAGATTTGCAGGCCGCATGCGAATGGATCCGAAACGGGTCCAACCAAGTGCTGGTGCCAAGAAAATCGTGTCTGCTGGTTCATTGCGGATGCGTTCGAAAAATTTGAACTCTTGCGAAAAGCTACGGACGGTTCCTATCCGAAAGTACCAGCGGAAGTTGACCGTTGCTATGGTACTGATAAACAAACCTGAATTATTAACGTTGTATACATAATGATTTATAGCAAGAATTTGTCATGTCATTTTATTTGCATGACTTTCTAACGTTATTAGGGGGCAGTTAATACATAAATTGAGACAGACATTAAACTATTGATCACCAAATCGCAGTCCTTAATCGACCTTACATGCCAGTAGCCTTCCATTAAATGCCTATATAGCCTTCATAGAGACATCAGAGCTGACAGAGGCACCTTATCTCTTTTGTAATACCTGCATCAAACACTTTCACTGTGAAATAGTGACGTTGCTGGGTTAACGATTGCGTATTCGTGAGCTGATTGCAATCTGCAGTGTGGTTTCAATAGGTGTTGGCAGTCACGTGATTATGTTTACGTGCGAAATGCAGATGGAGGGCAAGGAGTGAAGAGTGCAATGGACGAGATGGAGGAAACTCCATACCGTACTACTTTAGACGCTATTACAAGAGAAATATATAAACAGAAAATCGAAACATATGTTGGACGTGATAATTACGTTATGAAGAGGACCGATTTTCAACTGAATTGAGAGATTTGCCTGCCATCGAGGCTGTAGATATCAGCAACGTACCTCGTCTACAGACATACGTTGACTTTACAAAGTTCGGAAACTGGTACGTTACACAAACAGCCACATAAGTGTATTTAAACACCTGAATAATGTAATTATAAGCCACATAAATAATGTATTAACTCACATTTGACAAAGTGATCACTGCACACTCACACATGGGCATTTTCCCATTCGGCTCCTCCTGACCGCAGATGTAGGTTTGCAAGGCATTTTTCCGAACGTCACATCACTAATCTAAACGTTACTTTGAAGAAGAAAAAATATAAAACGTTTAAATATCAATCTGCACATGTGAGGGACATTGGTTATGCTAATCTTTGCTTGCTCTGTTTAAAGTTATCTTGAGTAAAACCGCAAAAAAAAAATCATGATGTATTGGAGAAGTACTTCATTACCCACAATGCTGAACAATCCCACAATCCCACAGTGATGCATCTGATTGGTGGAAGTTCGTGTCACGTGTCTGAAACCCCGCGAAGGTACGTGAATAACAGGAACGTGTAATGACGTAGGGCTAAGTTCATTGGTCGCACCTCTGAGACACCCCGCGCCATTGGATGTACAGTTGCGCAGCACAGCCAATAAGCGAGCCAGATGCTCAATGTTTATGTGCAAAAGCTTCAGTAAATCGAGGAAAAGGAGTTTCCCTGCACATTCACTATATAAAATTCACTGGAGGAAAAAGTTCACATGGCCGTCGTCAGATTTGGAAGTCACTCAAAAGGCTCTTTCACGGTGGATTTCAGTCGACTTCAGTGAGGCGCGGTGGTTTATGGGAGGAGTAGTTCCTTTGCTCGGATATGAAAATATGTACACATGCTACCCTTGACTTTTTTTTGGATTTTCTCTTCGTTTTTTCACTTGAAATGATATGTTGTATGCTTATGAGTTCAGCCGTGGCTTCTTATCCTCAGACATGCTCTAAAACTTTTTAGATATGGATTTTACAAAATGTCAATGGAAGAAATGAATGGGAAATTTACTTCCGGCACCAGCGCTCTCTCGGGCTGTGGGTGGGACTGTGATGCTCTATACTGAAGGAGCTTATGTAGGCGTCATGCATTCCTAGTAGGTAGACGTGGATCAGCTGAGAGTCAGCTGATGCCAGCTTGACAGTGTGACCTTCCAGAACTGACGTTAGGCTTGATAGTATTACTACATAGATGTTACTTTAGTGGTTTATATTAATATGAACTTTTTGAAGCATCAAAGTGGTAGCTGTGTTTGAGTTTGGAATGACATGAGGGAAATAATGACAGAATTTTCATTTTTTGGTGAACTATCCCTTTAAATTTTCAGATAATTTTTCATGACGCAAAAGTTTGGGTTCGGAAAAACTGAAACAAAAAGAAAATTATTTAACTGTGCAGTGTGTGATGATTTTTAGCGCACATCTAGTGGTTTGGTTGCGAGTTTGCAATAAAGGCGCAGCCCACTGCTCACCCTAGTGCTGGGACGGTTTGACCGAAAATTTATATCACGGTTTTTTTTAAAATCATAACGGTTTTTCGGGTTTATGACGTTTTTTTTTTTAATTTTTTTTTTGCATAGTCAGGTGTTCAATGCATTTTCTACTGGTTAAGAGAGGAATTACTGCAATAAATTGACTGAGGATGGTCTATTTTACTGTCATTGGTGAATATTGTAGAATAATTCCACACTAGTAATACAGGTTTGCATGGCCCCAGAAAATGATGCCGTTTACAAATAAGAGCCATTCATGATTCTAATGAAGTGAGGAATCAAAATGCAAAGACAACTGCAGTCAAAATACAGAACTTTTATTTTAAACAACACAATTAGAACAACTTGGAATACTTTTGCTAGTTCAAGTACAAATCCACGAACATTACGTGCATTCAAGTAAATATAAAAGGAAATCTTGTCTTGCATTGCTTTTGAGGTCTATTAAAAAAATTAAAACAAAATTATGCAACTTGCATTAGTTATTCCTTCAAAAGTATTGCTTCTAAACCAGAACAAACATAAAATAAATATAAAGTGCTAACTTACTTGGCACACAGGATTATCCTGTATAATGGAAACAATATTTGGCTTGACTTTTCTTTAGCTTTCCCCGTGTTACATGCTGATGTGGAGGGCGCTAAATCCGCGGCTGACTTTAATTTAATACATTCTTGATATTCCAAGACATGTTTGCGGCTAAGGCGCTGGAGCAAATTGCTTGTGTTGCCGCCTTTGGCGCGAATATTAGCCCGACAGCACTTACATAAAATGGTTGTTTGGTCGACGTCGGATTTTTGGAAAACAAAAAACCTCCAAACAACAGACCCGGCTCCTCTTTTTGGCACAAGTTCTTCTTCGGTGTCATCACTGTCATGTTGTACTAATTCTTCAGCATCCATCGTCCATGTAACGTAACAGAGCGCTGCTGTTTGTTTACACTCGTCAGTGCTCAGTAGTGCAACGGGTAAAGGGTCCGTCTGAAACAGTGTCGCGCACTCTATGGTTCGCGCAGCGTAACGGTCGTTCCGAACGTTGTGTAATTAAACCGGTATGGCGGTTTATTCAAAATCAAAATCGTGACGAAAATATAAACCGGTTTTCGGTTTGAACCGGTTTACCGCCCAGCACTAGCTCACCCCTCCCTTTCAAAGAAGCTACGGTGGCTAAAACGGGACAAACATATCGTCATCTGAGACAGCAGAGAATAGCCAGAGAAAGACAAGAGTTTGTAACATTGTCACTGTTTCTGTACCACAGTCCATTATAAACCACTTCATGGATAAAGTTTACAAAGCCATAGTCAGTCGAGGATCAAGGGTTTTAATATATAATTTAATATAATAATAGTAATCAGCTGATTGTCTCACAATCGTAGCCAGCACATTTCTCCCACATAGCAAACCCATAATACAGTGAGGGAGAAAAACCACATGAAATATATTTTTTCTTATAATTATGGATCAGCATTCAACAGAGACTTCAGTATCATTATTTCATCATTATGTTTTTCGTTTAAATGGTTTGTTTAATAAACAACACATAGACTTTAGTGATTGCATGTCAGACTTTTGTCCATCCCAGAGAATAATCTGGCACCTGCTAAAGTAAAGGATTAGGCTGCGGGGAGCTTCACTCTTTCCTTCAGGATAATCTTTCCCTGCATGGGCATGACAGGGTTCTCAGGTACACCTCACATCTCTTCTCCTCACAATCCCTTCGACCACGTTTCAGGCTTATCCTTGTGGTTGGGGGCACTGCTGGGAGAGAGGGGGTCTGAAGGGGTCAAATGGACACAATCTGGATACAGAGATGTGATCAGTCATGCACAGTCACTCTCAGTGGCACCGCTCACTCTCACACTCAAACTGAGAGGCCATGGTCAAGAACAAAAATATCTGTGAAAATAGCTGAACCTCTAATAGTTGATTTTTAATGGTTTGATTCATTTATTTTGTCAAATGTTCCTAAAACTGTAAAAATGTGTCCCAAGAGATTGTTGAAGCATCTGAGTATTTCAAACAGCTGGCGTCATTATTATTATCATTAATAAATCATAGACTTTTCAACATAGCTATTTTAGTTTGAAGGTATAGCGTTAGAAACAAAGATGTGTGACGGTTACTGAACAGTTAGATGTCTGTTTACAATCAACGAGTCAAACTCGGAAAAAAATTACTCAATGGAATTGGTTCTTTTAAGTGAACCATTTGAACTCGTCTGAATCTTAAAATCGTATCATTTTTAATCCATTCCAGCGGAAATGAGAAATGACTCACTGACTTAACTGCTCATAGACCAGCTGCCAGCCAGTTCAACTCTACTGTCCACAATAATCACTATAAATATCCACAAATATATTTTGCAACTCATACAGTGTTATTTAATATTATTTTACGGATATTTAAATAATATTGTGGCGACCAGGACGATGTTAAGGGCCGTGAGAGAGCGACGCGAGGCCGGTGGCGTGATTGCCGATGAGCGACACCTGTGAGATGCGCCAGTCTGGTAGCCTATCTCTCACAGCCCTCATCTTGCTCGCCACAAATATTATAGAGAGATAGCGTCTCTCAGGAAAACTCTCAAATCAACCCACAGTCTGGAGATGGTCTCTCATTGCAGAACTCGAAATCCAAAGTAAGGTGTTCGAATCCAGATTCCCATATAGCTAAAGCCCGGAACACACCAAGCCGACGCCAACGAACTAGCGCTGATGAAAGCCAACTGTGTCCGCGCTCTCGTCCGCCTCGCTCGAGGTAAAAAGCTGCACTTGAACACACCGAGAGAACTACAGCCGAACTGTTAGCTATAATGTGCGTTCTGCGCCTGCGTGCAATGAGACAACTGTCTATTTCTGCAGATATATTTGTCTATATTCGTCATTCAAAAAGGAAAACCGACGCTGCCGGCTGCAGATACACATAACATAAACAAAGCAGCGCGTGCTTACCGTTTTGAATATAAATCCTGCTAAACTTTTTATTCTATTTCCACTCCGCCCATGTTAATATTGAAATATTCGCCAAGGAATACTCAGGTAAGAAGACGTAACATAAGAACAGCCTTCTATCTTTAACGTTTTGACTTATTTGCTTGCTGTTTTGCTTTTATTCTCATGCACTGACTCTTTCACTAAGCTGAACAGCCAATCAGAGTTCTCTCATTAGCCAACGGCCCTGCACGCTGATTCAACATGTCGAATCAGGCTAAACAAAGCTAACAAGGACTATTTTCAGCCAACGGCACGGAACCGTGCGTCATCGCACCGAGGAAACTTGGTTGGCCAGACGCATAAAATTTGCCAGACGGCCGACACGTCGGCTTGTGTGTTCCAGGGCTTAAACCTACCATCTCCGCCCCTGATCCCTAACCCACCCCTCAATCCTACCCATCTCCACCACCTGATTCCTAACCCCACCCCGTAGACTCATCTCCACCACCTGATCCCTAACCCCACCCCGTAGACCTACCCATCTCCACCACCTGATCCCTAACCCCATCCCTGTAGACCCATCTCCACCACCTGATCCCTAACCCCATCCCGTAGACCCATCTCCACCACCTGATCCCTAACCCCACCCCGTAGACCCATCTCCACCACCTGATCCCTAACCCCATCCCTACGTCAGACCCATCTCCACCACCTGATCCCTAACCCCACCCCGTAGACCCATCTCCACCACCTGATCCCTAACCCCACCCCGTAGACCCATCTCCACCACCTGATCCCTAACCCCACCCTCGAGACCCACTCTCCACCACCTGATCCCTAACCCCACCTCGTAGACTCATCTCCACCACCTGATCCCTAACCCCACCCCGTGAGACCCACTCTCTACCCTTTAATCCTGGATCCAACTCCGCCCCCTGGATTCTCGTGTACTGGCAATGAGGTGCTACTTCACAGACTTGCTCGTGTTTCAAACAAATCGGAACGGGCGTGATCTTGGATTGTTGGGAAAATGACATCGAGAGGATTTCACCAGAAATATTATTACTTTAACATTGTTGCAGTGCTTGTTTTGTTGACAGTGTGAAAGTTTTGCCTATGTTGTGATTGATTATTTTCTTAGAAGCTTAACTATAACATTTTGTGTCTGCGTTTTGTGGGTGACGACGTTAGGCCCAACTGTTAAAAATGGCGGACAACCGTCTTCTTCTGCTGTGTGAATGTAGCCATTGAAAACACAAACTACCAAAGTATACAGACAGTCATAATTTGGATTGAAGGGAGGGAAAGAGAGAAGGCTGTGAAGTCATGATGATGGTGGCTTTGATTACAGTCTCAAAGAGGGTACACGGGATTCAGTCTGGTGACTGACAGGAGAGGGGAATGAAGCCTGCAGTGAATTACAGAGAAAGAAAACGAACACCCACACAATGATGATCCACAGGACAGCTACTATTAAGCCTAGTGGCTATATTAAAAAAGAGCAGAAAATTAGATGTGTATAGCGATCAAGGTATTTTTGTATTCTTCAATGAAAGCTCTTTTTTCCGATTCCCTGAAATTATACTGGACATTTCCACTGGCACTTTAATGTAGGATACCAGGGTGAGATTTTTATTTAAATTAGCTACTTCGTCTTTTATGGTTAGACGATTTAGCCTTGTCACAGACACAGACTTTTAATGTTGCATTATTTATTATGAAATAATTCTAATAAATCATAATAACTATTGTGATTGTTCCTCAGGCATACTTTCCAGTCAATGAAGAGGATGCTTGAGATAAAACGGCAGTGTGTGAAGAAAATAAAGAATCAAGGTAAAAATAACACATTGAAATTATTTATAAAGTATTAAAGGAGCTGTATGTAAGAAATGTATTTCAAATAACCATAAAACAGCCCTGATATATCATTAGACATTAAGAAATCATGTTCATTTCAATACTTATATCACTGACAACAGTAGACCGGCCAGTATATTGTCATTTAAAAAGTGAAGTTGCAGCCCTCAGCTGATGTTGATGTTGTCATGTTGTGTTTTGGTCTGATGCTCCACCCTCCACCGATCAACCAATCACAAAGTCAGTAGTGTTGCAGCATCCGGGTTGCCAGCTCTGCTCTAGTTACCACAGCTGCAGCTACAACCGTGTGGGATAAAAAAAATGTTGGATCCTGCAGCCTATCTGGCAACCTCTGAGTCAGGGGGGAGGGAATACACTGCTCTACAGTAATTTGAAAGTGATTGCAGTACCAGTTTTGGCCACAATCTTAAATAAGGCTCCTTTAAAATATTGAATTGTGTGGATGTATAGTCTTAATATAGCCCCACCGCTTTTCGGCACCTGCGTTCTGTCTTGCGGGTTGTAATTCTCATTGTAATGAATGACTCCTTGTTTTAAAATCTTTTCGGCATCTACTGACAATTGTTATGACATCCGCTTTCAAACAATGCTCATAATAACTGTCGTTAACTACTACAGTAAGTAAATCCACTTCACAAGCTCACAAGTTCAAACACAAAATTATAAATATAACTGTGTGTTTGTTTTCTCTGGTGCATAAGGTAAACAAGTCATAAAATTCTAACTATGAAATTAACTTTATAAAATATATAAATTCCTTAACCATCATTTCCATAACAGTGTCAATATTTCAGTAGTAGGACATAAGTGAAAGGAGCTATAACACAACAAAACTCGAAGCAAGCATTCTGCTCAGAGAACTCGAAATTCCCACATAATTCCCACTCTTACAGTAGTTCTCCTCAGACCACCCATGAGGCCATCGGCTCGAGTCCCCCTGAGGGCGCAAGCTGGTACCTTTCGCACAAAGCCATATCTGTGTAGAGTAGATGGCAAAGAGGCCCTGTATTTGGCAGCCGTCTTGCCAAAGCACTTTGCTTCACAGACCTTTCAGGTACCCTTGTACAGCTGATCCGCACTTGTGTGGGAGAGAACTCTGGCCTGCTAGTGTACCCAGGCTCACCATTACCTCAGTCAGGCTCTGGCTCCACAAATGGAGCCACAAGAAGGTTTAACTCCTCTATATGACAGCTTCCAGGCCAGGATATAGTATATGTACACACTACATGGTGATGCGTGTGAAAGTTATTCTGCCCACACCCCATGCCTGCTCCGTCACCGTCACACATCATTTGAGCTGAAGTGCGGGGTATGATAAAGGATGCGTGTACGATTGAATGTGACTGACACAGGATTTTCTCCATCCGGTAAGCTGAGCTCCTGCGCTTATCAAAGAGCTCTTGTTGGATGTGTAATGTATCAGTTACAGCAAACAGGCCAGCTACACCTGACCCTCAGCGTGCACACACACACTCGTCCTTTTATACTGAGGCTTTTAGCTAAGATGACACAGCAGGGGATGAGTGGTGAGTGGCTATTTGATTGATTAATGGATTAACTGTTTGACTTAGCTTATTGGGACTGATTGATTGATTTTCAATTAGGGCCAGAATCAAATTTCCGTAAGGGAAAAGAAGTGCTTTCAAGGCAGTAAGAGAATAGTGTAAGCTTATGGTTTCGGCCTTTGGTGTGGTGTAAATGAAATGACATATCAGAGCTGCTTTGTCATTCTTTACATTTAGCACAAGTCTTGTTTTCATTCAGCTGCCCACAGGAATCAGAGGGTGGATCGATGTACTGTAGATATAGATACTTCCAATAGCATATAGATTTTTTTTAAAGGGGACATATAATGCCATTTCCATACAAGTTAATTTGATTCTTTAGGGTCTAAATGAAAAGTTTGTAATATACTTTAATTAAGTTCAAAAGGTGTAGCACACACATCCAAAACGATAAAAATGGGTGCTGGGCAGACAAGTAGCAACAAAAGTAAACAATAAGTCTGCACACCAGAAAATTCTCCTAAGCAAATTTAATAGTTGCTCACCACGTCAGAGCCATATATTAGAGAGTTCTGACACTGCCATAGACCGCCTTTGTAACTCAGGAATGCGAAAGTAACGCCTGTGTCACTGGAGCCGCCCATTAGTTCCAACCACTGATAGTTCCAGCATTGAACTCCATTCATTTTCAGTGCTTCCGAAGTACGCTCGCTGGTTAATTAATTAAATTACTGTATTTTTTTCTTTTACACGCATTAGCCAACCTCTCGAGAATCTAGTCTCTAGTTATATGATATGTAACCAGGTCTAGTAAATGTTTTTTGAATATAATAGGTTGAAGATAATAGGTTAATTGCAGCGATAGCTTACATGACCAACACTTCACTAACGTTATTAGCTAACTTATGGTAAAATATTAGAATATTATATTGTTAAAAAAGGGTTATGCATACGTGTTTGTATAATGCATATAGGCATACATAAATTCATATGCATATATATATATATATATATATATACTGTATATATACTGAATTGAATCCCAACAGTTATGGATCGTATTTAGGAAGTTAATTCACTCATCATTAACTCATCATCGTCATATCTTTATTCAGGACATGCATATAAAATGGTCCATAGCACTACACAAAATAAAGTACATTCAAAACAGGAAAAAAAAGATAAAAAATAGTAAAAATGACTATAATCTCTATAATAAGAAAAATAACTATCTCTCCGGTTTCATTTTATGAAGTTAAAATTTACCGAACATTGCTGTAAGTATAGTCGTTGCTACGTTATGGGAGCAGTCTATTTCCCTCCTAAATCATTCATTTGTACATACACAGCGTAATTATTTATATTTTATGTTGGTTGTCATGGTTGTAATCCTGAACGGGCCACCACGCAGACCTCTTTGCGTGATCACGGTAGGTTAATGGCTGAATCGGAATTTATAAGCAAGATCACGGGAATCAATAACCTTATACAGCCCAGTTGTGCTAAAATAAATATCATGAGACATCCATCATCAGATGAATGACATGGAAAAGTTAAGTTAGAGCCGCTAAAGCCAGTGCAACTACCAATGCGAGCATGAACACTAGGCTTTTCCCTCCAAAAATATAGCCTAAAACGTATCTAAAGTTGTCACCCTGCCTCTCCAAATGCAACACTGACATTAACCAAATGCAATAACAGCTTAAAAAGTACTTGGATGTGTGATTTATTTTAAATTTACCGTTTAATAATGCGATCGCTGTTGTCTGTCCATAGAAGAACATGACAGTCCACGTCTGTTTTGGAACTATTGAGGCTTCCATGAACCACGTGACAGCCTTGCGGCGACATCAAAGCGTGTCGTAACTCTCTCAATACATGACTCTGCACCATGTGTGACGTTTCGGACCCAAGCCCTTCATCAGACATGATATACTTTAATTTAAAAAATTCTCATTAGTATTGTAATAAACGCTAATTCTACCTGGTCACAACCAGCTCTGTTTTCAGCACCAACGTTTCAGTGCATGTGCCTTTAAATGATAATGAGCTTTGCTAAACCCCGCCCCTCTGCTCTTCGGGGCATTTTTACATAACGCACGTGGGAGTGTTGTGGTCAGGGTAGAATTTGGAGAGAGAATGGCAGCGGAGTCTCTGAGGACACATATGTGCAACCGTATTCAGTTTGTACCGCCCGGAACAAGATGGCGGCCTCAAAAGAAGTTCGACAATAGGGGATTATCATGCTTCCGTGGTTTCATGGGCGGGATTTGTCAACTTTGTGCATCTCCACTTCCGACGCAGTTCAACAAATGGCTGAGACGAAAGCTATTTATGTCACTGCTCTGTTCCACTTTGTAAATCTAACCAACAACGCCAACCCTGACGTAAGTTTCCATGGATTCCCGACTGAATTGAGTATAAAAAGAAGTGGATTAAAACTTTAAAATAAAACAAGGTAGCACGTTTGTTTGCCGCTGGCACTTTAGTGAATCAGACTAATTTACCAGGGATGCCGTATAAATAAACTTAGTGTAGTCAGTCATCAGTTCGCTAGTCGAGATCGATGATTCAACTGAAGTGGCAGTGCACAAAGATCACTGAATTGAAAGGGCTCAGGATAACATTCTTAAGTTTTACCCTTTTGATGATAGCTCTGTTTATCATAAACTTAAAAATGAAAGAAAAAACAACTGTTAGCAAATAGTTGTGTATAATAGCTATATTTGTTTCTTGAATTTGAGGTCTTGAATTGGCTGTTTACTTATTCGTTAGAGATAACATCATACGACTTTTTTCCTCTGCTGGAAAAAACAGAAGAACAGAAGATCTGATATTTTGAGAAGTGTTTTAAATGTTTTTTGTCCATACAAAAAGTCAATATAAGTAATAATTTACTCACCTTGCTGTCATCTCTAATGCAGAATACCATTTTATCTTTTGTTTTGTTCATTTGCATATTTATATATCAGCTGGTGAACATGGTTATTCCAGCCTGGCAAACCAGACCTATCAAGATGTTAGGTCTGGAAACTCACAATTGGCATACCTCAATTCGGGGGCGGATAAAAGGTTGTCTTTCAATATCCCTCTGCACGCCATAGGCAGAGCGCTAACCAACCAGAGCGATGATGGCTGTGGCTGAGTGAGTCCCAGTGCGTTTTCCCCATGGTTTTCTCTCCAGCGGAGCAAGTTGATATATTAAACTTTTGTCTTATCCGGTCGTCAAAACTCTGAACACATCTTCCTTTTTAAGAATGACTTAAGTTACGCTCTTAACTCCAAGTCATTCGAGTCACGGCCAAAGCCGAATCGAAAGACCGCTGTTCGTCGAGCTGCGTCTTGTTTGTTTTTAAGTATCAGGGAAATCACCTATGGAAATCACGGCGCAGAACCGTCACAACTCTGCCGTCATTGTGTTAAGCCCACCCACCAACTCTACACATGATGATGATTGGCCAGACCAGAGTTTGGCTTCTCCACTTCGAAAGTCAACAGAGAGTTGCTAGACCACACTTTGCTGCAAAATAAGTTTTGCTGCCGCTAGGGTGCGTGTGAGATTTCTAGGCTAGGTTATTTCATGTTTGGGTTTGAAAAAAGTTCATCAGTTGGCTGTTTGGCCTCCTTCTGTAACACTTCGGCTATAAACAGAGACATTAAATGAGATAAAACACAATATGAGTATAATTTAAGTAAGCCTTGAAGTATGTTATGAATGATGCAGGATCATGGTTAATATAAGCCAGGTACACAACTCATCCAGCTACTGCAGGATGAAAATTGACACATGACAACATGATGTAGAGGAGTCATCCATCAAATGTCATGGCTGTAGTCACACATTGCTTGTCCACACACACACGCTTTTGGAATGTGCAATATTTTCCACCTACCTGAACTCATCATTAGCATTATGGTAATTGCTGGATCTTGGATAGCTCACTCATTACAGGACTCAAACAATCTTGAATCCAATTAGAGATATGTCTGCCTCGTGGAAAAATGTAACTCTCTTATGAATCCACAGTTGGTACAGATGTCATATCACACATATTTATTGAATTAATCTAAACTAAATTAGAGAACTCATGATCAAAGACATATATAATTTACCTTCTGTATTTGCACGTTACCTTCTGTGTAACAGTACGACACTGTCTTTTATAAATGCTGTTCAATTCAATTCATCAAAAAATCCTTTAAAAAAAATCTGCAGTTTTTGCAAAAAATACTGCACAAGAAATGTTTTTTTTGTAGCACTCAAATTGCAGCATATTAAACTATTTTCTGAAGGATCACGTGACACTGAATTGAAGTAATGGCTGCTAAAAAAAATGAATCTTGCCATTACAGGATGAATTTAAATAAAATAGATCAATAGTTCTTTTAAATATTATGTAATATTTCCCAATATTACTATTTTTACAGTGAAATACTGCTGAGATGAAGCCTCTTTAGCGCAGTTCTGTGTATTTATAAGCTATATGCAGGTGCAGTACAGCAAACACGTATCAAAATGTCCTATTATGCCCAAGTGCTCCAGATGTTCACACACCTCCCCCTGCGACTGCATGCTCATCTCATCAACATAATTATATATGTCACAAATTACTGACATTTGCATAAGACAACATCTCAATCAGGCCCGTGAGCTTTTGAGATACTAGAAATATAAGCCGGTTAAATACAGGTTTAGCAGTGAACTACAGATCCTCGTTAGGGCTTTAGAAAATAGAGGTTGAAATATAAGACTTTAAATCACTAGGTGGCGCTATTTTATCGCTCTGCGTCTCTGCGGGTGATGGACATGCCTGGCTCGGCTCAGCAGCACCATAATGATGTTACATGTCACAGGCATTTGTAGACGTATCACTGTGTACAATTTATCAACACACACTGTCATTCTATCTGCCTTCGCCTGAGTACTGTCACAGAAGCCCAACCAGAACCGCCACCAACCACATCCTTAAGGGAAATAAGACAAATGTCAAGCAGACGTGTGTGTGTGGAAGCACAAACTCATGTATCGCTGAAATCACGGCCTGCCCACAGACTCCAGAGTCAAGCCAAAGAATCTGGCCGGTAATGTTGGTCTGTGAGGAGTGTTTAAGGATTTAGAGCAGTAACGTTGATGAGTGCACTAACAGCAGGAAATTGAGGGCGGCAGGGGAGAGAGGACTCAGTGGAGGGGAACACAATCTCCCACTGCCCGACAGATGACTTGCTGAGTCTCGCCTCCTCATTACCATCTCTGTCTCTGTCAGGGTGTGTGTTTGAGTGTGTGTTTATGCATGTAAGGCCATAAACTAAAAGCCTCAGCTCTTTTCAGTTCTTGTTATATTCAAAAGTTGGGAATACTGACGATTGTTATTTGAACAAAGTCTCCTTCGCTCATGCAAGGCTGCGTTTATCTGATGAAAAATTCAGTTAAATCAGTCATACTGTGAAATATTATTTTTTTTTTATATGTACTTTAAAATGTGCTTATTTCTGGGATTTCAACTTTCAGGCAGACATGACTTTGGTTTTCAGTGTCACATGATCCTTCTGAAATTATCTTAATTTGGTGTTCATTTATCATCAATTTTATGTATTAATAATGATTATTATCAATGTTAAAAAAGTTTGTGGAAACCGTATTTCTTTTAATAGGATTGTTTGATGAATAGAAAGTGTTAAAAGAGCAGCATTTATTAAAGATATTGATAGTGTGTAACATTATAAATGTTTTTACTGTCTCTTTTGATCAATTTGTTGCTCCTCGATGAACAAAAGTATTATGTAAAATTATCTTACCTCAAATTTAGCCTTTTCCACTCAGCATTTTCACTGGCCAAAAATTTGACATTGATGCTAGTAGAAAAACTGCCATATAGAAATTTTCCATATCTCATAATTTGGCAGCAGGTATATTAGTCTGCTGTCACTTTAAAGGGATACTCCACTTTTTTGAAATAGGCTCATTCTACAACTCCCTCATAGTTAAACAGTTGAGTTTTAGCATTTTTTAATCAATTCAGCCGATATTCTGATATTTAGAAGAATATCAGTAACCAGACCGTTTCTGGTCGCATTGACTTCCATAGTAGGAAAAAATATATATTATGGTAGTCAATGAGACCAGAAACTGTCTGGTTACAGATATTCTTCTAAATATCAGGAAATCAGCTGAATGGAAAATGGTAAACCTCAACTGTTTAACTGGGAGTTGTAAAATGAGCCTATTTCCCAAAAAAGTGGAGTATCCCTTTAAGACCTGACACACTGGTCCATTATACTGTTACACATGCCTTTTCTTTCTCAACTGTTTACGTCCACTTAAAATCCCAGGCCACAACTCAAGCCCATATCACCGACAATATTCATCCAGAGCAAACTGAAACGCTGTTGGAGAGATGTATTAGAAGTAGTGCTGTCAAACGATTAAAATATTTAATCGCGATTAATCACATTAATGTCATAGTTAACTCACGATTATTCGCACATTTTTATCTATTCTAAAGTCTCTTGATTTCTTTTTGTCCCATTATTTTTGCTCATTTTAATGCTCTTATCAACATGGAAAAGTGGATGCTTTGTGCAAATGTTTTTTATTGAAAACAGCAAAAAAAGCGGTATTTCAGACTGGACGTGCTGCGACTGATGATAGTCAGTTCACAACGACAAAACACACAGATCACTTTGATCTTGTCAATGGAACCATTTGGCAAACTTTTTAAAAGTAAACTTTCCATTCAGAATCTTATTGACATCCATTTCAGCGTCTCGCACTCGTCATCCACTCAAAACGTTAACCTACTATTTGGCCGGCTCGCAAGCCCAAACGAGTGTGTGCGACGTGCCTGTTGTTTTGTTTTGTTTCCGGTCTAGCTAGATCTACTTCCGCCTTTGGTCAGCCAAGCAACAAAACGTCCTTGTGCGGCACAAGCCATTGAAATAAATGGGTTTCATAGCGCAGTGCGCGCATGCCGCGTCCTGTTGCAAAAGCATGTGAAAGAAAACGACAAAGTTTGCTTAGGCCAAAAAGATCAGTAATCGTGCCAATTAAAAAAATCTACGCCGTTAAAATGGGTTTGCGTAACGCTGTTAATAACGCGTTGACCTGACAGCCTGAATTGGAAGGGTTTCAGATATTTCCATATCATATCGAAAAATTTATAACACCACTTTGCACTTAGTTTATTATTTTAAATGCTATTTTAAAAGACTACAATTGAAAATGATGTATTATTCATCCCGCCAAGTGGCAAGCAGGAGTGACAGCGTTACACACCACTGCTGAAATCCACCCACATTTTCCGGGTTGGTGAGGTGTTAATGTCCAGCCCTGTCCTCAAAAATTAAGTAGCATAAAGATGGTCACCATTAATAACAATGTGAAATATTTCTTGAGCAGCTAATCAGCATATTAGAATGATTTCCGAAGGATCATGTGACAATGAAGACTGGAGTATTAATGCTGAAAATTTAGCTTTGGTTTCATAGGAATAAATGTATACATTTAAAAATATATTAAGATAAAAAACCCACTTCTTTTAAATTGTAATAGTATTTCACAATATTACTGTATATCACATTCAAATAATTACAGCCTTGCATCTGACACTTCAAAAATCTGAATTATTCCAAACTTTGACTGGTAGTGTAGACTGACGGGCATGTTGGCTGTTAGACAACTCCCACAATCCACTGCATCCCATTAAGTGTAGCACACTTCACTATTGGCAAGTCATGTAGTTTTTTACTTGGTTACACCTGTATTTTGTGTAGAATATCGTGAAATGAAGTATAAGAGAGTGTGCAAATGTGGTCAGTAAAATGGAATGATTAATCTATGATTTTGTGGGATGATTTGCATAATCAATACTCAACAACATTCACTCATGAGAGAATTCAATATCACTTTGGGAGCCAAAGCATGCTGTTTAAACATGATTATCAAACATTATGGGTCAAACAAAGCATGATATTATAAATAACATGGAAAGCGTGTGGTTGTTTCACAATCTGAACCACATAAAGAGCATTTTCATAATGGATTTTTTCTCTTTTGTGTGGAGTTCTAACTCTTCCAGTTCAGATCTGTGCTCTCTCTGTCTTTTCCACGATGACTGTCTAATTCAATTAGAATTCGTGCAGAGTGGCTCTGCAGTATTTCGGTCTGCTGATTTACTTTGCTATTCACGGGCGGCTTCATCCTAAGAGCTCAAGCTCCGAGAATGAGCCCATCCCAGAGGACAATGTTATTGCTGAGGTTTTCGACTTCTGATTTTTTAATCAACTTTGTCTCTCATGTTTCTACTAAAATTCCTTGGGAGAAATAAAAGTAGAAACAAATGAGACAAGTGTCGGCAAACAGTAAGAATACAGAGCTATAGAAATGAAAGTGGATTACATAATATCTGAAATATATCTGAGCTATTATTATATATATTAGCTCAGATATTTTGCTCTACGACAAATTTAATGAGAAATAATTCATACAGAAATCAAACTTTTTTAACTCTACCCAATTCCTACCCAGTACTTAAAGCTTAGAAATTACCTTACTAAGCAATACGCAGTAATCAGGAGTTTATAGGCAAGTTCTTAGTTAATAGTTAGTTATTAGATAATTAATCAATATTTAGATGGATTAAAAGCATTTAAAATAAATATGTTGTATGTTGTGTATGTTGTCTGAAAACATTTAGGCCTATAGGTGATATATTGAAAGCTTAATTCTACCTCCTTAAATCATGGAACTAAAAACGCTTCCTTTACCATAAATATTTATATGACTATATTTATTTCACAACCTTACCTCAGAGACAGAAACTGATGCCTTCGTTTCCACTGAGCGGTACGGTACGTACGGTTCGTTCGGGACGCATTTATTTGCGTTTCCACTGTCAAAAGTTGTGAATGGTACCAAAAAGCCGAACCGTACCGTACCACTATTTTCGGTACCCTTTCGTTGGGGTACCTAGCACAGTGAAAGGGTACTAAAAGGTGGAGCTAGACTCACTGCAGAACGGTGATTGGTGGACAGAGTATCGTCACTCGCGCGTGCTACAGGGCATTAGAAGCATACAGTTGAAATATAATTCTACTGTTATTGTGTCACGAAATGTAGTTTTAAGAGTTTTTCAGGCGAGAAAGTAGTTTTTTAAAGCTCAAATCTGTGGTTTATTTATAGATTTATGATAATTTGACTGAGATCCATTTCAAGCGATCACCGGACGCTCGCGCTCGTGTCCCCGCCTGGAACAGCCTTACCTCGGCTAGTCGCTCTGATGTTTGCCGCTGACTCGGACGTCTCTGTAGTGGTTAAACATGAGATATAGTTCGTCTTGTATAAACCTAACAGGTGATCTTTGGTCTCGTGAATCTATAATTCGTTCCCTGGCCAATAGCTTTGGCAGAAGGCTACGTGAAGTTTCATATCTTTGAGCGCTGAATTTGTATATTTGACTGACTGAATTGTTTCTTTATGTTATTTAAGCTTTACTGTATATCTGTTTGTACCTTTTACTTATACTTTTATAATGGCTATTATTGATAAAACTGAAATGCAACAAAAAGAGATAATTTTGTCATTTTTTAAATTGTATTACAAGATAATCTGTTGTTTATTGCAACATTTGTACCAATACGATATGCAATACATTACATATTGCCTGGAATATGTTTAATATTTTTACATTTAAACGAAAAGAGGCAGGGTTGTGTTTTATATTTAGTTTTGTTATAAATATAACGTTACATACATGCAGTGAATATAATCAATAGGCTATGCGTTGCCTGAACCACATTTGTGTGCTTTATAATGTTTAAAATGTATTGAAATGAAATCGAAAAGAAGCAGAGTGGTGTTTTATAACATATTTCGTTTTATTATTGCCTAAAATGTACATACAGAGAGTAACCGGAGTCGCAGAGCCAGAGCGAGCTGAGTGCTGCGTTTTGGTATTGAGAGACGCTCATTGCCAGCGCTTGTTTCTAGTGACAAACATGCTGAGAAGCAAGAACAAGATCTGCTGTGCTGTCTGTCATCCATTGTTGTTTACTATGTTGCTTTCTTCGCGCTGAAATGACGTCGATCGCTTCTTCTCCAGCAAACACCACGCCTATCAAAGTAAGGGTACTGTTGGCGGTGGAAATGCAAGCCTGAGTCATGGTGTACCCGGACCCGTTACTGTACTGTACCGTACCCCTCAGTGGAACCAGGGCATAAAACATGATCCAGCGACGGGCATCGCCCCAGACACACACAGAAAGCGTATAAGGAGTTATACATAGTTAGTTCAGCATTGAAATTATTTTTTTAGATGTTTTAGCTTACCTCGGAGAGGGCACGTTTCCCAAGATGTAGGTGTCTTTGTTTCTGCAGTTGTTTCAATTTTGATATTTTTAGGACCTCAAACTGTTCTTGACTGTCAGTCATATAATGCAGGTCTCTGGTCACCACTTAAAAGAGCATGCACAGAGAAGTCCAAATTAAACATGATTTAATGACTCCGGAAATATAAGTACACATTGATGACATAAGACACAGAACGGCGCGGTTTCTGTGGGGAAAACGAACAGTATTTATATTGTTTTTACCTCTTGTAACCACAGCCACGTCCAAGTGATCTGAGGGTGCAGGCACTTCGGTCTGCGCAAGAGCAGGAAAGCACCGGAAGTGATCTTTGTTTTCTCACACAAACCTCTCGTTTCATGTTATGGGCCATCAATGTGTACTTACATGTATGAGTCATTAAATCATGTAGGATTTGAACTTCTCTGTGCATGCTCTCTTTGAGGCGGTGACCATAGACCTGCATCAGATGACCTCAAACAGACAACAATCGATTTGACCTAAAAATATGAAAAAAATCAGAAACTACTGTCGGAAACAAAGACACCTACATTTTGAATGCACTTGAGGTAAGCTAAAACATATCAAGAATTGTTTTCAAATTTGAACTATCCCTTTAATATTTTCCCTGTACTGAGAGATGCCTGTAATCGATGCAGAAACGAGATTGCGGTATCAAAAGAGGCTGGGCTCACCCAAAAAACAAGCAGCAGCGTTCTGGGTGGACCAAGAGCAAGAAAGGCTTTTTTTAACTGGCAAATCAATTACTCATTTGCCCAGCGCCTCTGAATCCAATTACCCAGCACTAATGTTTTTAACGACTTTGTGGACTAACTGGACTATTTAATCACCCGCAGCTCAATCCGCAGGCAAACGGCTGACTTTTCCCATTCCATCACAGAGGAGAAGGGGAGAGACGCCATCGGCCGGCATCCATCACTCTTTCCCTTCCTCTACCTGAGCAATCATTAATGGAGAGAGGAGAGAGTTGGGCAGACTGTGGATCAGTCTTTCTTCTGGTTTTGTTAGAAGAATTGTAAACATCCCCACAGCCATTTGTTGGAGTGTGTTCGCTCTCTAATAAATAGTGGGCGGCTCTAGTCTGAAGGGCAAAGCTGCCGTTCCTGCTGCTCCTGTTGGTTGTCTTTCCACCTACAGGCTGAATATCCAGCATCCGGTAGATGTAGTGAAATCATATTTCATAAAATTACAGTTGCTGTTTTTTTCGTCAAGCTCTTTGTGGTGTTAGCAACCTTTTGTGTCCTGAAAAATGTAGCTCAAGTGCTCGAGAGAATATCAGCACAGACTGTCTGAAATATGAACCCTCTCGCACAACAGATCTGTGGCGCATCATTAATTTCACAGAACTGCTTACCCCGTACTTGGCAATGGGATTTTCATATTTCCATTCATATGTCACTGCATAAATATATTTCTCTTTGTATATCAAAGAGAATGGCAGCTGTAGTTGTTATCTCTAGAGCAGGGTAGACAATAAAACCACCAGGCAGGCAAAGACAATAATGGATATACCCTCCCCAAAACAGGGATTTGGCTAATCCAGACCTCAGGATTACACGTGAATTATTGATATCAGGAATCCCTTTGTTTTTTTGGGGGGATTCTATCAGTGAAAGTCCGAATTGTGTGTGAACAGTGGAAGTTTAAAGGGGGGGGGGGGGTTTGACTGCTTTCTTCACATGATTGTGTTTATGGGGTGCAATATAACATGTATTCGTTGTTTTTCTTTTTTTAAAAAGTCTTATTTTTCATAAACTTCACCTTTATTGTCAGCCGTGCTCTCCTCTGTCCCCTGAACGAGCAGTTCACTTCCTGATTCTATGAAAACACTCCTTCAGAAACAGACTGTGTGCTCAGATTGGTTAGTTTGGCCCGGTGTGTTGTCGATTGGCTAAACTGTCGCTCACGTTGTCCGAAGGTTAGCGTTCATTACCTTTATGGGGAAACGTAAGCTCCGGTCCAGATGTAAATATGTGTCGAACTGCAGTTCAGTTTGAGGCAGAATCAGACCGAGAAGCCGCGATGAAGAGAGTCAAACAGAACGTCACCACACGGCTCTTACTAAACGTTTCTGAATGATAATTTGCTACATTTTTTAACTTTATACACGTTTGTTTTACACAATAGCATCTGACTGGCATCAATAGCAACTGACTGGCTACTAATGTTATACTCAAACAGCGTTGGCATGTTTACGTTCTTGATCAGAATCGAAAAATAACGTCATAAAACATATTTACATGAAAAATACATTTACAACATTAGTACTTATACAAAATTACAGGTCCATAATGTTTGTACGCGTTTGTCGTAGACACAAAATAGCATAACCAGTAGCCTATAAAGCCAGCGCTGGCATTTGAAAAAAATAAAACACAAGGCTACGTCTTGGACCCAGATAGCAAACTGACATTGAATCAACGTGGAAACACTGACATCGAAACAACATTGATTTGACATTGTTTTGCTCAACGAATTAACGTTAACCAACGTTCAGACGCGTCATTCTTTCAAAACTAACGGAAAATCAACTTGAAATAAACGTTGTTTCAACGTTATGAAAGCAAACCAATTTTCGAATTTCATTTAGCTTTGAAGAATGCCGCGTCTGACGTTGGTTCAACGTTAATTCGATGAGTAAAACAATGCCAGATCAACGTTGTTTCGAATGTCATGAGAGACGTCGTTTCCATGTTGATTAAATGTCAGTTTGCTGTCTGGGGAATTATACATGCAAATACATTTAAAATGATGAAGTCTTAGCCTACTTACAGGTTGTGGCCCAACAACTGCTGCCTCTGGTTTTAAAGTTGGATCTGCTTCATGTTTAGTAACAGTTTCTTGTTGAATCCGGTGTTGAATTCGTGGAGATTCTGGAAGCTGTCTCTCGTAAATGCGCAGCACATAGAGCTAGATTACCATCGTCATTTTCAGGAATATAATCAAACATAAATTGTATCCATTGTTGACAAAGTACAGCGTCCGTGGGAAGTTCGAACACAGAAGACCTAACAGCTGCAGTGAACAACTCACTCGACGAGGAGCTGCTGAAATATGATCATGGCCTTTCCTGCATATTCCGGAGGGAGTGGTTAGTGATGTACCATAACCCAGCTGTAGTCCCAATCGTGTCGTTTTTGTAGGCAATTATACTTCCTGATTTTTAAAGACGATATCTCTGCGTACATTCAACTTTCAGCGCTGCAACTTTGCAGATACTGTTCATGCACCAACAGCAACATTACATACTATTTAAAATGAAAAAAGTGAAATCACAGTCAACCCCCCCTTTAATACTAGCTCTTCTATGCGATTGAATGATTGATTTATGGATTATAATTGGAGCGTTGTGCCACTCGCAGTATAGATGACACATTTTTACGTACTCTAAAGTGTTAATAGGGCAGCTATGGCAGCTGTTACAGCACCAATGACCTTAGTGGAATATATACTTTAGAGGATGTGCATGCACATCCACTAAGATATACACACTAAGTGTGTGTAAAGCTGTCAGGGGACAGAGATGGGGGCTAATGAAGCAGCCTCTGCTCCGTCACTTGGGCTGGTGAAGAGGGATGGCTTCAGGCACAGTTCCTTAACTCAGCATTCTGCTCAAGGTTACTAGACCTTAATGTATTTAATGCTCCATAATACCTGACAGAAATGGGCACATATATCACACACCCACACCTGCCAGATTTTCTTGTTTTAAATCGCACCCCTCTGAAAATCTGCTTCTCGTTTATGTATCGTATAGGGGGAGCTCTCTGTGTTTCAAGATGCCTGTGGATGGTAAATAATTAATGAGGAGTTTTGGGCTAATGGATTTTAGGGTTTAAGAACACTTCATCATGAAGGTCAAGTGGTAGATGTAAAACCCTCTCCCGTTTTAGACCCCCAATGAATGCCTCATGTTTGTATTGAAAACAGATGGCCATACAAATAGGTCTTTTTATTTAGGGATAACATTTTTCTGATGAATGGTTTACAATAAGAACATGCATTAAGAAAGTAAATAGGGTCAATTTTGATTTCATGTTGACTTTTTTTGAAAACCACATTTGCTTTTTTTTCGTCTCAGTCTTCCATTAACATCTCAGTTATAATCAGATTCTAGGTTGCTGTGCATGTCTGCAATGACATTTACCACTTGATAAATATACAGCCATTTAAAACATAGGCCTTTTATTCATAATAGCAAATTCATAATCACATAGACAGGCACTTATTGAGATGGAGCTTCATAATGAATATGGGCTTAATTGTTTTGTTTTATGGAGATTCAGAGTCTGGCATTTTGCTGGATGCTTATCAGACAGACGAGTTTGATTCTAACAAAGTGCGAGCAGAATCACATTATTCCTAGGAGATGAGACAAGATGGACATTGACAGAGACTCGCACAGAAGGGAAAGAAATCGCAGAGCTGCATGCATTGTTGTAGACCAGCAGACATAAAATCTGCTTGGATTTCTCACAATAACACATTAAAATAACTCAATAAAATCATTAAACAACGTTAAGTACATAAATTTGAATATGTATGAATTATATTTATGTCATTTAATGGCTTTAATTAATGTGGATTAACCAAAGCCATTTTGACAATATTGGTAGAGCACGATTCAGAATTTAACTTAACAAACACAATTCAGATTTGTAATTCAAATTCGAATTCAAAGAAAAAAAAAACACTGTATTGAAATAACGAAAAATTAACAAAATTAATATAATATTAAAATTGAGTGCATGAATTACCACTGATAAAATCTTTGTATTTAATTTTAATTAATAGATTGACATTAATTTATAAATAAATAAATATTTCATAATCAACATGTATTTAATCTAAAACATTAAATATTTTTGCTGTAGTATGCCAGATAGATTGTACCACCTCAGCAAGTGTAAAAATACATGGCGGATATTAATCACATTTTATGCAATAATGTTGTCTCCTGAACACACTTTAGAGAGTGTTGGCAGTGATCATCTGCACTCTGATGGCTCCACCTCACACGTGCTGTTTCTTCAAATAAGATTACGAGGTCAAGTGTGCCTGACTGACTGACAGACAGGGACAAAAGATGGATAGATCAAGGACAAGTGAGGAAAACAGGATCACAAAATGCCACGGGCCAGATTTAAAACTGCATGAACACTAAGGCAGAGGCATAAAGGCATCAAGGCATAATGTCTAATCATTAGGCTATATCTCAGACACCACTAGATAATTTTTTGTTCCACAAAAGATATATCTAGCATCATGTTCAGTGTCATTCTGTCTAAAGCTACGTTTGCATGACAACACTTGTATTAAAGGAGAACTCCGGCGCAAAATGAACCTTTGGTCTATAAAACACCTAGTCAACCGTTCTCCGAGATTTGTTTTTATAATAATCGAATGTAAAGAATTTTATCTCTAAAAACTGTTTAACGTATAATGCTAGTACTGGGGGCATTTACTAAGTAAAAATAAATCGCTAGTTTATACCACTAACAAGGCTCAAAATAGCCCCACACTAACACAGTAACATAATGAGGGTCCCTACATGCAAAACACTTTGTAAGTGTACAGATCATTTAATAAGAAGATACTTTATAAAGACAGTTCACTTTGTGTATACAGAGAGGAGCCATCTTAGAAAATAGTCTTGATAAGTCGATTCCCGAACGCCGTTTATACAGTTCAGAAGTTCGCTGAGTAAGTTCAGCTTACTCAGCATGACGTTTGTGGTTTGACTAGTCGTGACTGTTTTCCAAGATGGCTCCTGTCCGTGAAACAAGAAGCGATCGTTTTGCATGTATGGACCATCATTATGTTACTGTGTTAGTGTGGGGCTATTTTGAGCCTTGTTAGTGGTATAAACTAGCAATTTCTTTTCGATTATCATGAAAACAAATCTCGGAGAATGATTGACTAGGTACCGATGTTTTATTAGACCAAAGGTTCATTTGCGTAGAGTTCTCCTTTAAAAGGAATCGTTTTTCTTTTGCATTTGTCAACGTTGTCAAAAAGATCCCCATTTATACGGATGTGCAAAACGACTAAAAACACTGTATTATGGATGCCAGGCCAGTAGTTGGCGAGGTCACTTTGTGAAGAAAAACTATGCTCCTATAGACTTAACGCATATGTATGACATCACTGTTTTCAAATACTCATGTTTTTGTAGTTTACACAGAAGCTACGTTTCCACTGCAGGAACTTTCCCAGGAACTAGGAACTTTGGGGTGGTACTCGGCAGTGTGGGAATTATACACGCGGCCATTGCAGCCATATAGTCCTGCACTTTGGCCGTCATGCCCCGTGAAAAAAAAATCATCCTACGGCCACAGTGGCCTGTGTGCCCTGGCCCTGTCCAAGTTACATATATAAAGCGCCAGTGCGACATAGAGGGGTTGCTTTGAATTACAGCGAGCCACCCAAGAAGTCTCTGAACTTCAAATAGTTCGTGGATTCGCGCAGGTGCAGTGTCATAATCATATTGATGATCTCACGCCTCAAAACAGCAGTGCAAGAAGCACGTAAGTTAACATCAGCACCAACAGAAGAACGACACTCAAGTAAATATTAGCATAGCAAACGAGCTAGCCGGTTTGATATTATAGCCTACGTTATGATTTGACTCAACACTTAGAATTACCGGTATATTAAACTTGTTAACCGTTGCCAGTGCGTCGACGCACGTTACTAAGTTACTAGATTTAATGTTTTTACCTTGACAAACTATACATCATTAAAATTATATAAGACTCGCGTTTCAGTATTTGACCACTATTATATTCTGAGAAATTTATATTGACAGTTATGTCTTAATGCGTCAGACGTTCCCATTCATAAAAAAACTCCTGTGCTGTCGTCATGACAGCGATTCACAAAACAACGTCCCTCACGGCTTTTAGCTCAAAAGTGTGCAGATTTTACGAAATATTGATCTCAGTTTACATCAGATTTATATTGACAGGAATAATATTTTATTGAATTTATAGCCAAATGCGTCGATGTAATCATTATGAGCACTGTACTGATGTGCGGACGCTCTACTGAACATTATAGTCCATCTTTGAACACATGAAGAAGAGCGTTCGACAATGCAGGAAATCCCCGACCACAAACAAAGCTAACAGATCGCTGTAACATGCACATTATGTCGTTTTAAAGACAATAAACATTTTTGCAATTATATTTGACTTACCTGTATTCTTCGAGCCATGTCAGGCATTTTCATAATAGATTATATGTATAATGTTATGATAATCGATAGACTTTATCATCGTTTCATTATACATAAAATATTATATTTTCTGTCTGATTTTTTTTTACCTTCTAGAATGTAAGGGCACTCTCTCTCATTAAAAAATATGTTTTTTATTTTTATTAAAAAAGTCATAATTCATGTCTTATTCCAAATTAGGATGTTATGGTATTAATCTGAATGGTAAAACCATCAAATTGTACTCAATGGCCTTTGTGCCCTGTCATATGGCCTTGGTGCCCCTAAAAAAAAAGAAAAGGTGGAGGCCAAATGGCCTTGCCCCTAAAAATACATAATTCCCACCCTGGTACTCGATGTGTTTACACCGCAGGAACCAGGGTATAAATGAAGTTCCGGGTAAAAATCCCCAGAAAGTCCCTGCTGGCGAGGTAGTACTTTTTCAGAGTTCGGGAACTTCGGTGGGACTTGCTGCGCTGAACCTGCTGATTGGTTCTTACCACTTGTTCTTTCTGCCCGATGGCGCACATTCGTCCCATCCATCTCACGGTCAATGTCCGCTGATAACAAACATCTACTTTTATATCTAGCATTACAAGCTTTCTGAATACACTTTTTGGTGCTCGTTTCTTTTCTGCCGTTTTGTTAATTACCTCGTTAGTAAACCAATAGAGGGAATGCGCGTGACGTCACCTCCGGCCGGAGTGCTGCAGTTTCTCACCGTGAGTGGCAAAAAGACTGAGCGGCTGTATATGTGTTCAGCGTGAATGCCGCAAAAACAAACACAACACATATAAAGTGGGAAAGAGCATTGCGATTTACTTTACAACTAGATTTGACAAAAAATCGGAGGTAATCGGAGGTCGAAATCAGGCAAACATAAATGTCAGGCAACACGATTCCTGGCTGCATGTCAATAATATCCATGGATCACGATCTTTAGTAAGTTGTAAGGAACACTATATTGAGTCCAACATTTATTTTTATAGATAAAATTGTTCGTTTTAGTCGCATTTTCGCAGTTTCCCCTATTAAATCCAGTCACGCAGCAGATCTTTTGCCACTCGGTCAGGCTGAGAGGGGTTGTTCCGGCGGGAAAGTCACGTGAATGCATTCCCTCTATTGCACACAAAAGCAGCACAGCTTGAATCTCCTCCATACAGAAACTCAAAACAAACGCGCAGACTGGGAGTCGCACTCAGTTCAACGTCACTACATAATCTTCCCGCCCCAGGTCTGGGGCAAAAAAAAGTTCCTATGAAAAAAGTTCCTGGGACAAATAGTTCCTGTTAATTACGGTGGAAACGCGGCTAGAGACAGTACAGTTTTCAAAAGCCGATTGTCGTAAATGGACAGCCAAAATGTATAACAAGCTTTCAGTGTTAAAGGGATACTCCACTTTTTTTGGAAATAGGCTCATTTTACAACTCCCCAGAGTTAAACAGTTGAGTTTTACTGTTTTTGAATTCATTCAGCCGATTTTCTGATATTTCGAAGAATATCAGTAACCAGAGCAGTTTCTGGTCCCATTGACTTCCATACAGGGCCTGAAATTAACACCCGACCACCTGCCAAATGCGGGTGAATTTTGCTATTGGCGGGTAACACTGTCAATCTACCTGCCACATTGGCAGGTAGCCAATGAGAATTGAGTGATTCATTAGGATTTTTACATTTCAAAAGTCCGCAATTGCATTAGACTTTAGCTAAAATGTGGCGCGCACATTACTGAGGTAAAGAGGCCAGCTGAAACAAACAACCAACAAAAAGATGAGGATGAGAAAAAGAAAAGTAAAAGAAGACATTTTAATAGAAAGTGTACAATTGGCGGCAATTGCAAGGTTTGTGAGCGGCTGATTTATGACAGCGACTGTTGTTTCGTAACGTTCATGCGATCGTTTGGATGTGCGAGTATTAAACTGTTGGTGAGATGGGATGAGATAATGTAACGCTGATGTAGGCTACTAGTACAGTGACAGTTGCACAGATGTGTGTGCGTGTGCAACTGTACATGTTGGGAGTTGGGTCGGGAACCGGTGAGAAAATGTCCGGTACACGGTAACTCTAACAGTAATAACAATATTAATTTAGTTCATAGTAAACGGTTCCTGAACACTGTAACTAAAAGCTGTTAAAACCTGTCTACGTGACTAAATCAGCCATCAACACAGCCGCGTGTGATTTGTTTACATACTGCGGTAGGTCTTTCTGTATATAACCTATATGTTGTGTTTGTGTGTGTATTTGTCAAAATCAATGAATTTGATTGATAAGCTTTTTAAAAAGTATGTTCTTAGAGTTATTATTACTTGATAGCACTTAAATGTGTATTCTTACAAGTGAAAGAATAATACTGTGAAATTCCCGATTTTTTTTCACCTTTATGAGGCAAAAAAAATGGCAGGTAAAAAGTCTCTGTGGCAGGTGAATTTTTAAATCTACCTGCCACAGTGGCCAGTGGCCAAAAAAGTTAACTTCAGGCCCTGCTTCCATAGTATATATTTTTTCCTACTATGGAAGTCAATGAGACCAGAAACTGTCTGGTTACTAATATTCTTCTAAATATCAGAAAATTGGGTAAATGGATTTGAAAACAGTAAAACTCAACTGTTTAACTCTGGGGTAGTGATAAAATGAGGCTATTTCCAAAAAAAGTGGAGTATCCCTTTAAGTAGAAAACGATGTTGTGTAAATGGCCCCTAAATTTGCATGAGAAATGCTTATGCCTAAAGTAAGAAAAACACTGTGTGCACTCAGCATCTTAAAGTCCCCCTGCAGTCACTTATTGTATCCTCCTCTTTTATCACCAAAATTACATATTGAAACGTTTACTCCTTGAAAATAATTTCTTCATGCCTTACAATAACTTGAATGTTGGCTAACCCTTGCCTCATTTAGTATACAGTTCTATGAATATGCAAATTAGCCCCACCTCCACTCACTCACACCAGCTCAAAGATCCACTTGTTAATGATCACACTTTGATGTGATTGGTTACAAGGTAGTTTGTGATTTCAAATCGCTATTTTGAGACTAGCTTTGGCTCACTGCAGTTTTAAAGTGAAAATACTCAGCAATGGTGTTGACACATAAATCTGCACATGGTTTGCACAAAGCATATTAAAAACACCACATACACATATAAACAAAATTAAAAGCTTAATTTTCACCACAGGGAGACTTTAAGAACATAACATTCAAGACTCATAAAGAAACGTTTTGTGCACAAACAGACATAAACTGTAAGATAAGAGACTCTTACATCTGAAATGTCAAATATAGATACAGTCTAACACAGCTTGACGGTCACAAATACAAACACACACAAACGATGTCTGTCTCCCTCTTTATCAATGAACAAAGCTAGCTGATGTATCTGCTGCTTTGGAAAAGGGCATTGATAAAAGTATCAATCCCTTCAGTCAGGGCCCATCCACATTGAGTCCACATCCATTCATCAAACAGCAGGGTAGTGGACCTCCATCCTTCCTGGCCATCTCACACGCTGACTGAGAACATTTAGTCCCTGCCATGCCGGCCAACATCAGCTAGGAACTCAAATCTTGCAGTAAGGTACTGTTCAAACCTTAGCGGCTCCCAAATGGTGTAAAAATACACCAGAGATTAATGCGTAATCACATTTTACACAACAATTTTGTCTTCTAACACACTTTGGAGAATGCTGGCAGAGATCATCTGTACTCTGTTGCCTTCACCTTACCGGGTGCTGTTTAGTCAAATGTGATTACGATGACGAGTGGGCCTGCAGTCATGGATATTGCTCTCCCAATTTTCTCAAGGTGCAAATGAAATTATCAATTTTTAATGTTGTCAAAGTTAACGATTATGTTCCCCTAATGATTTGCTCTCGCAACTAAAGGACATTGATCGTACCGTGGTCATTATCAGTGCGCCATTGCTGATTACGTCTGATTAGACTCCAGGTATAGTCGGCGAAGTCACTCGGGCCGATGAGTGCTGTGAAAACTGATTACCATTGTGATGAGAGACATCGACCGGCAAACAGTTGCATTGGATATTACAGCTCATTAGTGATTAGATTGACAAAAACAAGGGCAGATGAGAAGAAAAATACAGAGGCTTAAAAAGTGTGACAGAAGGGAGGAGGAAAACATGAACTTATAGAAAAGTACCTCTGATGTTTTTGGACACTTTGACTGCACTTTGAGGATGTAGTTGCCACTTTCTGACACTGAGTGAATCTTATCCAGGTCAAGCCAGAACTCATCATTCAGGCTCCCAAAGTCAGCTTGATATGCCTGCCATACCACATATTTAAATATATATCAGCCAAATATTAAAATATCACATTTTCCATTTCGTACTGTAAAAAATAATCCTGTAAAAAAACCCTGTAAACTACTGGCAGTTGTGGTTGCCAGCATCATACCGTCAAAATACGCTGTGTTACTGTGTTTGAAATGAACAGCTAAATACCGTATTGTCAGCTACAGTATAAAACTTTAATTTAACAGCTATATGCTCGAACACAAAAACAGTAACACACCGTATAGTTACGGTATGATGCTGGCAACCACAGCTGCCAGTAGTTTACCGTTTCTTTACAGGATTTTTTTTTTATTTGCAGCAACCGAGAATGAGAATTGGATTCTAAAAACAAATGATTTTTATGTCTGCTGTATCATATATGATATGCAAATTTCTAATGCCTCTAAATTATCAACATGATCAAAACTGATCAAAATGACTGATCATGTCATGGGACGCGCCTTTTTTTAATCATGTTAAATTGTGAGAATATTATATATATCACGCTTTTGAGAATGTTTATTTGTACATCTCTCAAACATCATTGTATTGCATTATTATTATTATGTAATAAAAATATGATCTTTAAAAATAAAAAAATGGGTTTATATAATCTTACACTGTAAAAATGAATATGCTATTTCTAAGCAATAAAATTGTGGCAACAGATTACAAGCAATATTATTTATTAAGCTGAACAAATTAGAATTGAGTAATAATTAATCAAATTAATTCCTTAAAAGTTAACCAGTAATAAGAAAAAGTTAACCAGTCAAATGTTTGTGATTTTTTTTAGCCCAACTAAAACAAACACTGATCAGCATAATGGTGACTTACAATTATGGTTTTCTCCTTCAGCGATTCAGCTTGTTAACATCAGGTGTCTTCAATATTGGCAACATAAAATAAAGAGTTATTCATTCATCTGTTATTCAGATATTTTTGTTTATTTTTTGTGTAAATTTGACTAATTTTAAATGGTTAACTATTTAAGGAATTAATTAGATTAATTATTACTCAGTTCTAATTTGTCAAATGTAATTAATAATATTGCTTGTAATCTGTTGTCACAATTTTATTGATTAGATATAGCATATTAATTTTTACAGTGTACTAGGAGAGATTAGAGTGTCAGCTGGAATTTATAATCATTACAAAGTGCTATACAATATATTTAGTCAAAAAGTTACTTAACTGTTCCATTGTTCAGACTTTATTTCTTATGTCAGGCTTTACATGGTTATATAATTAATTTCTTATTTGCTGACATGATTTTGGGAAAATTATCTTTGTCTTTGTGTCAGAGCCCTTGGCATTTATTTTTGTATTTGTCCAGATTAAATATCAGTTAATTTGGCCATGTATCAACATAATACATGTCATTGTTTCCGGCACATAACATTAGTGACAAAAACATCAATTAAACAATAAAAAAAGTCCTTTTAACAAGGTAGATTTTTCTTTCAGGAGTGGTAAAAGCACATCTGCTCGTACAAATGTCTCCTGTCAGAGCATAATGGACCAATTAGATTCTCCACTACAATTGTGACATATCTTTGGCTTGTCTAATAGCCGATGAAGACGTAAATTCTGACAAAATGGCCCCTAATTGTCCTTTGCCATATGAGGTCGTCCGCCCAGGGAATCTGGGTAGAGGCCATGCTATAACAGCAATTAAAAATGACATAAAAACGGTGAGTGGCCTACATAACTCAGGCCTCATTATGTTTGATACGGCCGCTTCCCTCAGCTCTGCCATCAAAGAGCGAGCAGCGAGGAAAGATCCAGGCCACACTGTGATGGGCCTGGGCTGTTTTTAGCTAGTAATCCTGCATCCCACCTAGGGTAACAACGAGAGAGGAAAAGGGAGGGAGGGAAGGAGACTGAGGAGACATCACATGGCAGATTTAATGAACAGACTTGTCATGATGTGATAAATGTTGCAGGGTGACATTATTAGATGTCTCCGTCAGGGAAAGACCCATGCAGTTCCATCATGCTACTATCATGCAATTTTAATACGAAGCCGTGTCACAGGGAGGGCTGGGAATTTATATTCCGATCTTCCTCCTGCCAGTCACGGGTAGCAAGACAGTGACAAGTGCTGGCATGATGTATGGATTTGATTTTACAGATGCTGTCAGAACCGAGAATCTGTGTCCTCAAACACAGTTCAGACAGGTCATTTTGGCTGTTATCAAAAAGATTGCTGCCTCTCCGGCCAAGTGCATCATCTTGTCAGAAAAGAAAATAGGAACGGACACTTTAAAGGAATTCCGTGATCGATTCCAACTGAGCGATTGGACATTTTTCCTCTTCAATAAAGGTATGAATCAAATTAAACTCTTCTCTGATTCTGCCGCACTTGCTGCCATTAAACATATCTCCCGTGCTTTGCACACACTCAAGAAATTTTAATTTCACAATTACGCAGGAGACCGCACTGTCTCTCTCCCTGAGTCCTGACAGATCTTCGCTGAAAGGAAAAGTGAAATCCCAGAAGTAGAATAAAGACAGATGAGTATGTGGTTAAGGGGACATCGACAGCAAAAGTGAATCGGAACCAAACCTCAGGAGCTTCCTGGGCTCGGAGATTTTGCGATAAGAGCATGATGTTACAAAACTACTTTTGACAGCTTAATGGAAAAATGCAGAATGCCAAGTTTCAAAGACTCTCTCCAGAGAGAGGTCTCCTTTTGCCTCTAGGATCCAGCGGACTTAGGTTTTTTCCCTGACAAATCAGTCATCTTTTTTAATATAGAGATGTGAAATTTGAAGTTTTGCATTTAAAGGCTTACTCTTTTGCTCTTGTGTCATGCTGCATCCACACCTATTGGTGTCAGTATAAAGTCAAAGAACTTCATTGTATCAGTGAAACAATCAAAATGAATAAGTGGATAATTAAAAAAAAAGGTCATAACTGTTTTCAGAATTTTCAGACATTTTCTTTAGAATTTCCAGACATTTTTTTAAATTTTCTGATTTTCTTTTTTTATTTACTGAAAAATATACTCATTAAAAGATTTTTAAAAATAAATAAGTAAATAGCTTAAAAAACTGTCGAAGCTTTTTAAAAATAAATAAATACATGAATTGCTTAAAAAACTGTCGCATTTATATTAATTATATAGATTGAAAACTTTTTCATAAAACATCCCCCCCACACATTTTTTTGTGCAACATTCTGTATTTATAATAAAAATACATATGGGATACATTTCACCTTACAAGAAATGTGAAAGCAAATCCGACAAAAAACTAAAAATACTTTTTAAAACAAACCAACAAACAAACATGCAAACAAAACTAGTATGTAATTCTTGTTTACAGTAATAACTGTTTAAAGATTAAAAGTATAATATTAAAAAATATATATTGCACAATTCCCCTGTAGGTCTCCATATGCAAGATATGCTCGGCATTAAAGGGTACCTATTATGCAAAATTTACTTTTGCATGGTGTTTGGACATAAATGTGTGTGTGTGTGTGTGTGTTTTTTTTTTAATTCCCCATAAATCATATGGGGAACGTTTTCAGAAAGTGGCTTTACCAGGGCCACAACCCTGCAGAGTTTGAATAACTTTAACCCTAATTAAACACACCTGATTAGCTAATCAAGTCCTTCAGGCTAATTTGAAAACTCAAAGTGAGTGTGTTTGAAGCAGGGTTTGAACTAAACTCTTTAGGGCTGTGGCTCTCCAGGAACTGAATTTTACACCCCAGCCATAGACTGTAAAAAATAGGGCTTTACTGACGTCAATACAGCCACAGGCCCCGCCCACGAGTGTTGACAGACACTGCTGTTTTAACATAGAAGTGCCCTGATCAAGTTCAGAGTTGTGGACACAATTCAAATCCCGCCATTGAAATATTGACGAGAATGTTTCCCCAGCGTTGTCAGTGTTGTGTAGCTGGCCTGGATGTATTAATCCACATAACTCTATCTATTTACTAAAAAGTTGTTCCTGAAGGATGTAACGCTAGCAGTGCCAACTGTTCATGATCCAGCAACACATCTAGAAGTAAGTATTACGTGTTTGTTTTCCAAATTGCTTTTGAATTTGTCAATTGAACTTATAAAGTTTGTGATAGCATGTGATATTAGCACCATAAGTGCATCCAGCTATGTTGTTTTTTTATCGCGCCGATAGTGGAATCTTTATTTGTAAGATTTTGTAAGATGGAATCTTTGTTTCTGCAGCTCATTTGCATTTAAAGGGAGACACTAAACCAGTGCGTTTTTGTACAAGTCTGAATTTGCCAATTTTAAAATGCTAAAAAAATGATCTGTGGGGTATTTTAAGCTACTTCATATACACACTCTAGGGACATCAAATATTTGTTTTGTATCTTGTGAAAAGGGTCCCCACATAGGAAAGAAGGGGATGCTTCTTTAAAGTGACCATGGTGACTCCTGGATTCACTGCGGTTGATGTCTTTGTGTGGTCACCGTTTTTCCACTCTGGGTTGATATTACTTTAGACCGTGGTTTTGAAACCTGCATACCTATTGTAAGGAAGCTTCGGGTTAAAGGGACACCAGGCAGGAATGCTGTTTTTGTCAAACAGCGGCTCTATGGTAACTATGGAATACTTGTTTTTAACGTTACTGTCGTAAATACCACTCACGGAGAGCGTGACGTGTTACGTAGTATACAATAGTACATTGTGTTTAATTTGCCGTTTATTGAGATCTAATATATGGTGTTAGTGGTGAGAATTTTCATGTGATTAAGTACATAGATCTGACAATTATCCCCATGAACTATTATGGTCCAGAGGAATAAATTTTGCCATGTGTGTCACAGGTTCTGGGTTCTTCTAATCCCTACTAATAGTATAGTTTATTTTCCTCATCAAAACCGATTGTTTATTAGTGGCTGTATTTCAAGCAGGGACATGTTTTTTTGTGCATTGGGTTTTGTGATTTCACCGTAATGAGTCTCTCAGTCCCCACAACGGATTGAGCAATGAGTGCGCGTCCGTTTCAAGATCACAACAGAACACCGAAATCCACTGAAAATGATCGCAGCGGCAACAAGCATTTGGTCACTTGATTTCAAAAACAACACATTTCAGATCGCCTCTTATTTAACAAACGACTAAATGAATGCTCTATTAGAGTTACCGGGAATTTTTTTTTTTTTGGATTGGTACATCCATGCTGTGAGATGTTTCTATGGGGACATACAGTATCACACCCGCAGATTACGCATATGCTCGTGTCTGACTCCTTACTCGGTCAGTCTGCTGTTTTCTCTTTCTCTGTTCCTCCGACAATGCTTTCCTAGCTTTCTGTATCTTGTATGCCGGCTCAGCCACGACGATAGTGTGACAAACTCCTATCTCTCGACCTTGTTCCTGAATATGTGCAGTGTTGCCGCAAAGGAATATGTTACATCGCGAGAGCTGATATCACGCGATACTTCCTGACGCTGAGGCCGGCGGCTCGCTGCACCGAAGTTGCAAGTGAGATTTTTCCGCTCACTGGCATTCAACCCAAAAGAAGTCATATAACCATTTCAATAACTCTGAAGCTGTTAAATTAAGCTAAAATAACCGCATAGTGTCCCTTTAACCAGAGTTCAGGGCATATGTGACGGAAAGTTAACCTTGCATTTTGTAATACCCCCCTGCATCGCGGCTCCCTTCATGACGTGGCTCTCGATGAAGGTTGGGAATAGATATTCTCCACAACTATAAATATACACTCACCGGCCACTTTATTAGGTACACCTGTCCAACTGCTCGTTAACACTTAATTTCTAAGCAGCCAATCACATGGCGGCAACTCAGTGCATTTAGGCATGTAGACATGGTCAAGACAATCTCCTGCAGTTCAAACCGAGCATCAGTATGGGGAAGAAAGGTGATTTGAGTGACTTTGAACGTGGCATGATTGTTGGTGCCAGAAGGGCTGGTCTGAGTATTTCAGAAACTGCTACTCTACTGGGATTTTCACGTACAACCATCTCTAGGGTTTACAGAGAATGGTCCGAAAAGAAAAAACATCCAGTGAGCGGCAGTTCTGTGGGCGGAAATGCCTTGTTGATGCCAGGGGTCAGAGGAGAATGGCCAGACTGGTTCGAGCTGATAGAAGGGCAACAGTGACTCAAACAACCACCCGCTACAACCAAGGTGGGCAGAAGAGCATCTCTGAACGCACAGTACGTCGAACTTTGAGGCAGATGGGCTACAGCAGCAGAAGACCACACCGGGTGCCACTCCTTTCAGCTAAGAACAGGAAACTGAGGCTACAATTTGCACAAGCTCATCGAAATTGGACAATAGAAGATTGGAAAAATGTTGCCTGGTCTGATGAGTCTCGATTTCTGCTGCGACATTCGGATGGTAGGGTCAGAATTTGGCGTCTACAACATGAAAGCATGGATCCATCCTGCCTTGTATCAACGGTTCAGGCTAGTGGTGGTGGTGTCATGGTGTGGGAAATATTTCTTGGCACTCTTTGGGCCCCTTGGTACCAATTGAGCATCGTTGCAACGCCACAGCCTACCTGAGTATTGTTGCTGACCATGTCCATCCCTTTATGACCACAATGTACCCAACTTCTGATGGCAACTTTCAGCAGGATAATGCGCCATGTCATAAAGCTGGAATCATCTCAGATGGTTTCTTGAACATGACAATGAGTTCGCTGTACTCAAATGGCCTCCACAGTCACCAGATCTCAATCCAATAGAGCATCTTTGGGATGTGGTGGAACGGGAGATTCGCATCATGGATGTGCAGCTGACAAATCTGCGGCAACTGTGTGATGCTATCATGTCAATATGGACCAAACTCCCTGAGGAATGCTTCCAGCACCTTGTTGAATCTATGCCACGAAGAATTGAGGCAGTTATGAAGGCAAAAGGGGTCCAACCCGTTACTAGCATGGGGTACCTAATAAAGTGGCCGGTGAGTGTACGTCACAATAGGGAAGAAAAGACTACAAAAAAACCTGCAATAAAAAAAATATATATTCACGTTATCAATTTGGTTAATTTAATTTGGTTAAATATATTCAAGATCTTAACTCCTGCCCTTCCGAATTACAACTTTGGGTTTATTTCCTCGTTCTGAAATCCGCATCGGTTTTCTCACAACAATAACTGAGAGAAAAACTTCTAGCTTAGATGAAACATGAAGCCATATAAATATGATTGTGACGATATATGTTCTGTATGTTTTTTCATGCGTCTTAATTTACTTTATTATGTTGTGCAGCGGATGAGGTCAAAGCCAAATGGGAAAATCTAGATCTGAATCTAGACTGTATAGTACATGAGGAAACATTTATTTTTGGTCATTGCCTTCTATCATACAGGCATGAATTAGCTGAAGAAAATCACCTGTTTGGCTTTCAGTGTGAAAGCTCTGTTCATCTGCGATTTGCTAAGCTTTATCGCGCTTAGTATGAAATGTCCTTAAATCTTACGCAAATATGCTTCTCAAGTAAATCTATCTTGTGTCAAGGATGTTTAGACATTGTACTAGTAAACAATACAAAAATATGTATCAAGAAAATAATGTTTTGCACTTTTTACACGCACTGCGTAAAAAAAGAAGAAGCTATGTTTACTATTAGCACCTACTTCTTAATACGCTGCGGAGCAGCAAAACAGATAATTGCTTTGTCAGTAATAACTACACTGCCCTGTTAACAACAAACCTGTACAAGCGGAAAGACAAATGACAATATCTCACACCTGGTGTGTCATTATGCCTCGTTTCCAATGAGCGGTTCGGTACGCATTTATTTGCGTTTCCACTGTCAAAAGTTGTGAATGGTATGAAAAAGCAGAACCGTACCATACCACTATTTTGGGTACCCTTTCGTTGGGTACCTAGCACAGTGAAAGAGGACTAAAAGGTGGAGCTAGACTTACTGCAGAACGGTGATTGGTGGACAGAGTATCGTCACTCGCGCGTGCTAAGGGCATTAGAAGCATATGGTTGAAATATTATTCTACTGTTATTGTGTCACGAATGTAGTTTTAAGAGTTTTTCAGGCGAGAAGTAGTTTTTTAAAGCTTATTTATAGATTTATGATAATTTGACTGAGATCCATTTCAAGCGATCACCGGACGCTACGCGCTCGTGTCCACCGCCTGGAACACCCTTTCCGCGGCTAGTCGCTCTGATGTTTGCCGCTGACTCGGATGTCTCTGTAGTGGTTAAACATGAGATATAGTTCGTCTTGTATAAACCTAACAGGTGATCTTTGGTCTCGTGAATCTATAATTCGTTCCCTGGCCAATAGCTTTGGCAGAAGGCTAAGTGAAGTTTCATATCTTTGAGCGCTGAATTTGTATATTTGACTGACTGAATTGTTTCTTTATGTTATTTAAGCTTTACTGTATATCTGTTTGTACCTTTTACTTATACTTTTATAATGGCTATTATTGATAAAACTGAAATGCAACAAAAAGAGATAATTTTGTCATTTTTTAAATTGTATTACAAGATAATCTGTTGTTTATTGCAACATTTGTACCAATACGATATGCAATACATTACATATTGCCTGGAATATGTGTAATATTTTTACATTTAAACGAAAAGAGGCAGGGTTGTGTTTTATATTTAGTTTTGTTATAAATAGCCTATAACGTTACATACATGCAGTGAATATAATCAATAGGCTATGCGTTGCCTGAACCACATTTGTGTGCTTTATAATGTTTAAAATGTATTGAAATGAAATCAAAAAGAAGCAGAGTGGTGTTTTATAACATATTTCGTTTTATTATTGCCTAAAATGTACATACAGAGATAACCGGAGTCGCAGAGCCAGAGCGAGCTGAGTGCCGCGTTCAGGAACACGCTGTTCCATTAGCAGGGATCATTCTCCTGAGTTCGGACTTTGCGATGGCTACTTGGTATTGAGAAACGCCTAATGCCAGCGCTCGTTTCTAGTGACAAACATGCTGAGAAGCAAGAACAAGATCTGCTGTGCTGTCTGTCATCCATTGTTGTTTACTTTGTTGCTTTCTTCGCGCGAAAATGACGTCGATCGCTTCTTTCCAGCAAACACCACGCCTATCAAGTAAGGGTACTGTTGGCGGTGGAAACGCAAGCCTGATCATGGTGTACCCGACCCGTACTGTACTGTACTGTACCGTACCCCTCAGTGGAAACGAGGCATTAGAGGCTAGTTGGTGCATTTCCTGTTCCAAATACTGAAAACAATGAGTTACAGGGGCTGCAATTTTTTTGGATTTTTCATGTTCCTGTCTGATCAGGATTTCTTCTCAATCTACAGCAGCCCACGGTTCATGCATCATCATACGTATATCACACACACACACACAAGCAACTGAGACTGAGAACCTGGAAGCAGACTGCACCCTCATCTGCTCCACAGACGTGGGCTGGGTGGCAATCATGAAGCCGTGACTGATTGTGAACAGAGAGAGATAAGAGGGGGAGGAAAAGGAGATGATGATGATGAGGAGGTACGGATGGAGAAATGTGTTGATCAGGATCAGGGTTGGCTGAAAGGGTAAATAGGGTTGAGGAAAGAAGGAAGCTTAATGAGAAAATGTCGCTGAACCAACACCCTCTCAAAAGATCGTCAGAAGTGTTGTGATACTGTTTGCCATCTTTAAAAGAATATTCCATTGCCTTGGAACTTAGAAATAGTTCACCAAAAAACAAAAAAATCAGTTACTATTTATTAGTTATTTCATTTTACGTCTGTTTGACTTTCTCAGAAGATAAGTAAGTTTAGTAAGTAAAAGATGAATATCCTGGTCACTCTTTTTAATGTAATAGAGGACTGTGGTTGTCAACAGTGTCAAGCTTCAAAAAGCACCACAAAAGAATTTTTAAATTAGCACATTCCAAGTCAATGTAAAAAATAATCCTGTAAAAAACGGTAAACTACTGGCAGCTGTGGTTGCCAGCATCATACCGTAAAAATACAGTGTGTTACTGTTTTTGAAATGAACAGCTAAATACCTATTGTCAGCTACAGTATAAAACTTTAATTTAACAGCTATATGCTCTAACACAAAAACAGTAAACACCGGTATCGTTATCGGTATGATTCTGGCAACCACAGCTGCCAGTAGTTTACTGTTTTTTTACAGGATTGAGGAATGGACAAGCTGAAATTTAAGTCAAACGACATGAAGGTGAGAAAATTATGACAAAATTTTCATTTTCAGGATGAAATCATCCCTTTACATTTGTGGTGAATATCAGTGGCATGCTGTTGCATACCACAGAAATAGTTCAAAAATGACAGTTTATGGTAATGCATTTACCGATAAGGACTACACACATTCCTCCAGGGTTGCTGACGTCACTAACCCCAATATTTACATAAACCCCTTCTCTGAGAATATAAAATAAAGTGTACGAGTCCATTTTATATTGCGTTGGAGAAGAGTTGTTGTGGTATAGGCTGGAGAGTTGTTGCAGATTCCTTCCTTTTAGAGCCCTACAAGGTCAGGCACCCCCATACATCTCTGATCTGATACAGCTGCGTACATCCTCACGTAGTCTGAGATCAACAGGCCAGAGACTATTAGTTGCCCCCCTTACACATTTTAAAATTAGGGGGGACCGTTCATTCCAAGTTGTTGCTCCCAGGTTGTGGAACACTTTGCCTCCTTCCATACGCGGCTTGGATTGTGTGGAAAAATGTAAAAGTCAGCTTAAAACTCTGCTTTTTAAAGAGGCTTTTAACTAGATTGTAGGGTGGTTAGGCTGGTCTAATGTGTACGTGTTGTTTATTTTATTTTTGTTTTTGTGATGTAATGTATTCATGAGTTGTTAATTGCTTTCTTTTGTTGTGAAGCACTTTGTGATCTACATCTGAGAAAAGTGCTATACAAATAAATTTTACTTACTTACTACTTCCTAGGGAAAATTTAATTTTAACTCTCATAATTATTACCCAAATCTCGCAGCGCCCTCTTCTGTGCTGCACTCTTTTTAGAAATGTGTGACCAACATAAGAATTTTTACTGGAAAATGTCATTTGAACAAGTAAGAAACATCCACTTTTGTTCTGGTTCTGACATTGCTGTAAAGCACACTTATTAAATCTAACAATCGCTTTTAAGTTATCATATCACGCAAAACCATGCACATTTTACTTTGTTTTCAAATTGTTAATGTTAACAACGTAAGCAAGAATTGCATGACTACATTTAATGCCCTTTCGATATGTATCCTTGTTTTCACATGGGTCTGGTTGCAGTCTCTTTTTTTCTGTAGCCACTCCGAAGTCCAAACAAAGTCTTTGGCTTTTTACTGTACATCGGGTGAATACAATGTCTCTGGTGATTGTCGTTTGAACCTTTCTAGATCCGCCATCAAATTGATACGTTTAATTAAATCAAGTGCTGTGAGAAAAGGCTATAAATCTTCCAACATCCTCAAAGCGCAATAAAGCCTACTAGCCGAGAAACCCAGTTAAGTGGACAGATCTGACGTAATGACGCAAAGACATGCTCGAATCTCCCGTGGGAATCCACCCACTGTAATTAAAAACATTATTACAAGCTTACAGCTTTGAATCAAGCTAAGGCAAGCAGATAGTTTTGAACACTGGCTGGTTATGTATTTTCTCAAAAATGTATTTTGGATCTAGCCTGACTTCGTCATACTCATATTCTATTGAGAATATGAGTCTGAAACCGCTTCATTGGGCTTTGATTATGAGGCGTGTCTTTACC
The DNA here is from genome assembly GCA_030378365.1 of Hybognathus amarus. Taxonomy (NCBI): domain Eukaryota; kingdom Metazoa; phylum Chordata; class Actinopteri; order Cypriniformes; family Leuciscidae; genus Hybognathus; species Hybognathus amarus. Next base: position 149,637 of record JAQIUQ010002667.1, on the reverse strand, counting down.
CGAACCAGGAAAAAAACAAAACTCTGCACTCAATTGGATAGTCGGTAGACCTACAACCAATCAGAGCAACGCAGTAAGTCAAATACTTTGCATTTCACAGTTGTCAACAACAGAACTTACTTATTTTAGAAGTTAAATAACGAGTGTTGCTTCTTTTACTTGGTCCTTCATGAGTGCGACCAAAGGAGAAACCACAACGACCACAGGCTTTTCATCACTTCCCATCTTCTTAACAACCGTCAGAGCCAGCTGATAAGTTACACTTGAAGGACGGCAAAGATATCTTTCCGAATCGACAAATGCCTTGATTGCAGTTTTCTGTTTGTCTATTAAAATTAATGCGCTGTCGATTCATTTTATAACAGACGCGATAGCGGAATCTATACATCTCAATTCTCCAGCTGCAGTCATCTCTGAGAGAAACCAGTTAGGGCACCGCTCTTTGATAACGTGATGATTACGTCCCCGAAGATCACCTGTCCATCATCCATGCTATTTTGGATCATTTTTAACCCAAAAAAGCTACGCACTGTAGCTTTAATTTACAGTAATTACATCAAATAATATAACTGAGAAAATATAGTTTTAAAAGCAGGGGATTTTCAGGTTAACCACTGAGGAGAGCACAGGCAGAGGGAGACTAAAGGGGGTTTTGCTGAAGGCTGGATGATGGAGCACACTACAGCTGATTCTGGGGCCCTGAGGAGAGGGTTTATAAAACTGATGTATTGCATGGAAGACATACCCTGCTCCTGCCATGAGAAGGGTTCTGGAAGTAACGTATGTTATATATTCTTCAAACCTCATGAATATTAATCCAGATTTTGCATGCAGGGATATAAAAGAAACTTAGTCATACTGAAGCACAGAAACTGTGCATGTCATTTTTTGTTCTATTGGAACATCAGTTTAATACTCATGACAAATAAACACATTTTCGTGATGTGTAAATCTGAAAAAGTACAATAAACACTTGTATGAAATCTTGAAACAGCAGTGCTTCTGTAATGAGTGCTGCTGGGAACGACAGCATCTTTTTTTTTGTATGCTGATGTGTTGACAGAATTCTATCTAAGCCCATTAGGTGAAGGCAGAAGCCCTGGAGCTTGTAGAAGTGCAAGGTTTAGGGTCACTCACTGTGTCATTGAAATCAATCATCTTTGAATGCTCTGTGCATCAGTGACATTTTCATAAACCCTCCCCACCCCTGGGCACCAGTAAACCAATGAAAAAACAACGCTCTGCCCACACATGGTAGTAGAGATCGCTCTCATTAGCCTTTAAAGCTTCTATCCTCAAGAACGCTGTGCTGACATAGGGCCTCTGGTGGCTTTGAAGGACAGGCTTAGAGAAGATTACAGCTGTAAAGCACAGAGAGAGAGACAGGGAGATGTGCAACCCATTGAAAGGATAGTGAATACTTGAAGGAGGAAGATAAGGCTCTGGCCAGGCAGCCAAGACAAACCTTCCTCCAGGGCTGGTGTGGATGAAGAGGGTAGTAGAGATCGCTCTCAATGTAGAATGATGCAACGGTGGGATGTTTGAGCTTGCGGGCATGATTCTCAATCTGAGCTCTGCCCATATCCCTCAGTAAACCTCCCCTCTCTCCAGCAACACCATTGTTGCAGGTGACCTTGTAGGGCTCGGGAGGCCCTGGTCGTCAGGTGAAGAGATAAACCCTGGACTCGTTTGATTTACAATGCTGTCTTCTGAAGGCTCTGCCTGCCTGCCTGCTGTCTCTCTTAATGGATAATTCCATTCCACTGAAACTTACTTAATCCCTCCATCATGGCAGGAACCTTGATTCACCGCTGTATGACCCTGCTCCGTTTCTCCATGACAGCTTCTGCGCTCCTGACCTCTCCTTGGCTTCTCCACATCCTGTGAGGTGCCTGGTTTTAGTCTCAGCCTTGAGCGCTGAGCAAACCCCATGGCTCCATTCGCTATTGAATGTGAAATTGAGTACTCTTTTATGTAATCAAATTTCACATTTGACCTAAGTATATATAATATTATAATTTGTTTTAATCAAAATCAGTTAAATAATTATGAAACATTATATTATTTTTATATACTGATTTAGACATTATAAAATATTATAATTTTTGTTGAGTACACGATATATTTATTTCACTGC